>CM054930.1:9743490-9836049 GCA_029168755.2 Tillandsia fasciculata | reverse complement strand
ACGATCGCCCTGTCGTGATCTGCGGTGGGGCCGCACCGAGTGACGACTGCTCCCAGAGACAGGACCATTGTTTCCGATGCGGCAATCAGGGGCACTTCCGCTTCAACTGCCCCCTGAACCAAGGCACTGCATCTCCAGCAGCCTCCGCGCCGTCATCCCAGCACGCGGGGCGAGGAAAGGCCCCGATGGCGTCAACTCCCAGACCACCGGCAACCCGACCAGCAGGGGACAGGCCGCCACCATCGGAGGCCGTGTCTACTCAATGAATCAGCAGGAGGCATACCCGTCCGAGCACGTCGTCGCAGGTACCACACTTGTTTCGTTTACCGTGCACGAACCCTTTTTGATACCGGAGCAACTATCTCTTTATGTCTGGTGACTTTGCGCTAACCCATGGTTTTGAGACGAGACCTTGCCCAGTCTAATGTCTGTTCACACCGCGGGAGGAACCCTGGAGGCCCACAACCTTGTACCTTCCTGCCCGATAAGGCTGGGGAGACTGTCCTGTGCCCTGGGATCTAGTGGTGATTCCCCTGAAGGAATACGACGTGGTGCTAGGGATGGATTGGCTCACAGAGTATCAAGCAGTGATTGATTGTGAGAAGCGCCAGGTGCGGCTGCTGCATCACCCAGAATTCCCAGAACGTGTACTTAGCATACAAGAGCGTCTCCTTTGCATCCGTGATACCAGCGTCGCGAGCCAGGAAATTAATTGAGGCGGGTGCGTGGCCTATTTGGCGTCGGTGGCCCTGGCCACGGAACCCTCTGGAACACTCTCCGACATCCGGTGGCGAGGGACTTCCCAGATGTCTTTCCGACCGAGTTGCCTGGACTACCCCCCGAGCGAGAGGTCGAGTTTCCATCGAGCTTCCACCCGGTACCCGACCGATCACGAAGGCCCCCTACAGAATGGCCTTTGCTGAACTAAAGGACTCAAGGCGCAACTTGAAGACCTTCTGGACAAGGGATTTATCAGACCGAGTGTGTCGCCCTGGGGCGCACCGGTACTCTTCGTGCGGAAGAAAGACGGGAGTTTGCGGCTCTGTATTGACTACCGGGAAATCAATAAGGTCACCGTGAAGAATAAATACCCCTTGCCAAGGATCGATGACCTATTTGATCAGCTACGAGGAGCGACGGTGTTTTCAAAGATTGACTTACAGTCCGGCTACCATCAACTCAGAGTAAAGGATGAGGACATTCCGAAGACGGCCTTCCGGACCCGATATGGTCACTACGAGTTCACCGTAATGCCGTTCGGGCTCACCAACGCCCCGCGGTATTTATGGACATGATGAACCGAGTTTTCAAGCCCTTCCTAGACCGGTTTGTAGTGGTCTTCATCGACGACATTCTGATCTACTCGCCCAGCGACGAAGAGCACGAGGAGCACCTGCGAGTTGTTCTGCAGACTCTTAGGGAGCAAGAGTTGTACGCCAAACTCAAGAAATGCGAGTTTTGGCTTCGCGAGGTGGGGTTCCTAGGGCACATCATTTCAGCAGCCGGAATTGCGGTGGATCCTAAGAAAATAGAGGCAGTGACCGACTGGCCCCAACCGACTTCGGTGACAGAGGTCCGCAGTTTTCTGGGCCTTGCAGGATATTATAGACGCTTTGTCGAGGGATTTTCGAAGATTGCAACTCCCCTGAACCGCCTAACCCGGAAAGGAGTGAAGTTCATTTGGACAGCCCAGTGCCAAGATAGCTTTGAGAAACTAAAGGAGCGGTTAACAAGAGCGCCTGTGCTTACTTTGCCAACACCCGGGGAAGACTATGAGGTCTACTGCGACGCATCACGGACAGGATTGGGTGGGGTACTAATGCAACAAGGAAAGGTTATCGCATATGCCTCAAGACAACTCAAGGATTACGAGCAGAACTACCCGACTCATGACTTGGAGCTAGCCGCCGTAGTTTTTGTGCTGAAACTGTGGAGACATTATCTCTATGGTGTGCACTGCAATGTGTTCTCGGATCACCAAAGCCTTAAATACCTTTTTACCCAGAAGGAGCTAAACCTGAGACAAAGACGGTGGTTAGAGTTGCTCAAGGATTTTGACTTGACGATCCAGTACCACCCCGGCAAGGCAAATGTCGTGGCTGACGCTTTAAGCAGGAAGGGTCAAACGGTGGAGACTTCGGCGAGCACAATTACACAGCAAGACGGCTTAATCGCGGAATTCGCACGGTTGAGACTGGAGGTTGTACCCGAAGGGACGGTCGAGCGACTTCTGTCCCTTATAGTCGCGCCGACCCTATTCGAGAGGATTCGGGAAGGCCAAGGTACCGATCCACTGCTACAGCGGGAAAGGGATAGGATCTCCCCGGAGCAGAAGGGAGACTTTACAGTGGGGACAGATGGCACTCTCCGGTTTCGAGGACGGATTTGCGTGCCCAACTCACCGGATTTGAAGAAGGAGATCCTGACCGAAGCGCACTGCGCCCCCTACGCGGCGCACCCCGGGGGCACCAAGATGTACAGGGATCTCAGACAGACCTTTTGGTGGCCAAAGCTGAAGCGAGACGTGACGTCGTTTGTTGCACACTGCCTAATTTGCCAGCAAGTGAAAGCCGAGCATCAGCGACCGGCGGGGAAATTGCAACCACTACCTGTGCCCGAATGGAAATGGGAGCAAATCACAATGGACTTTGTCACCGGATTTCCCCGTTCGCAGCAAGGACACGACGCGATCTGGGTCGTTGTAGATCGGCTAACGAAGTCCGCTCACTTCTTACCCATCCACACGACCTGGACACGCGATCGTTTGGCTCAAGTCTACATCAGCGAGATTGTCAGGCTACACGGAATACCGACGTCTATTACCTCAGATAGAGACACGAGGTTCGTTTCGAACTTTTGGCAGAGTCTACAGCGAGCCCTGGGGACCAAGTTGCACTTCAGCTCAGCCTTCCACCCCCAGACGGATGGACAATCCGAGCGGGTGATTCAGATTCTTGAGGACATGCTCCGGGCTTGCGTACTTGATTTAGGGGACGGATGGTCGCGCTACCTACCCCTTGTAGAGTTTGCTTATAACAACAGCTACCAGGCGAGCATTCGGATGGCGCCATACGAAGCATTGTACGGCAGACGCTGTAAATCCCCGATTGGTTGGGACGATCTGGGGGAGCGAAGATTTTTTGGACCGGACCTGGTGATGGAGACCGAGGAAAAGGTGCGTCTCATCAGGCGGCGTTTGGTAACCGCCCAGAGCCGACAAAGAGCTACGCGGACCAGAGACGCCGCGATTTGGAGTTCCAGGTGGGGGAGCACGTGCTGCTACGGGTTTCGCCGTCCAAAGGGGTGAAGCGGTTCGGGTTGAGGGGCAAGTTGAGCCCGCGGTATGTGGGGCCGTTCGAGATTCTGGAGCGCATCGGCCCGGTGGCCTACCGCCTCGCCCTACCGCCAAACCTTGACCGAGTTCACGACGTGTTCCACGTGTCTATGCTTCGGAAGTATCTTCCCGACCCGTCGCGGGTGCTCGACGTCTCTGCCATTGAACTTAAGGAGGACCTGAGTTTCGAGGAAGTACCGGTGCGAATTCTGGCACGTGAGGACAAAAAATTACGAAGCCGGACAATTCCCTACGTGAAGGTGCTCTGGAGCAATCAGGAAGAGCGTGAGGCAACTTGGGAACCAGAGTCAAAGATGAGGGAGTGCTACCCGGACCTCTTCGCCACGGATGAGAGTTGAGTTTCGAGGACGAAACTCGTTTTTAGCGGTAAGTGGTGTAAGACCCACCCTTTCCTTTGACTTTTCCGTTCGCCTTTTCTTCGACGGTCCGACCGAGGGCTTAATTTTAGTGTTTTTCTGGACAGTCCGTCGGGGCTCGCGGGTATTTTTAGGTGATAGAGCTCGCGATTCGGGGACCAGTGGTGCGATCGGTTCTGAATTCGGACTCCGGGATCTCCCGTATTAAATTGTTGAAGTTTCAGCCTTTTTGAGCGCTCCGGGATCCGTGCTGGAGTCTGCACACTTTTCGAGGTATCCTAGCCGCTGACTTTAATTGGGGGATTAGGGTTTCTAAAGGGGACTTATTTTCTCCCTTTTATTTTTCCCTTCTCCTCGCTCTTGGTACGGCTAGGGTTTTGGATCGTGAAACGGAGCGAAGGAAGGAGGCGGATCTTTTGTGGGTGAGCGGGTGAAGGCGATCGATCCCTCTTCCCCTTTCTTCTCTCTCGCGAAACAAGGTGAGTTTTTGATTATGGCGTTCTTGATTTCGCGAGGTTTTTTTTTAGTTCATCTTGGAGGCATCTCGAGATCGGGGATAGCCGCGCCGCCGTCGCAAGGGGAGGGGCTAGCACCGCCGCGACGGGGCCGCCCACAGGCGGGGGCGCCCGCGCGGGCTGGTGCCGCGCGGGGCCGCCCCGCACCGCGGGCGGCGCGCCCGCGCGGCACCAGGCCGCGCGGGGCCGCCCACAGGCGGGGCGCCCGCGCGGGCTGGTGCCGCGCGGGGCCGCCCCGCACCGCGGGCGGCGCGCCGCGCGGCACCAGGCCGCGCGGGGCCGCCCACTGGCGGGGGCGCCCGCGCGGGCTGGTGCCGCGCGGGCCGCCCCGCACCGCGGGCGGCGCGCCCGCGCGGCACCAGGCCGCGCGGGGCCGCCCACTGGCGGGGCGCCCGCGCGGGCTGGTGCCGCGCGGGGCCGCCCCGCACCGCGGGCGGCGCGCCCGCGCGGCACCAGGCCGCGCGGGGCCGCCCACTGGCGGGGGCGCCCGCGCGGGCTGGTGCCGCGCGGGGCCGCCCCGCACCGCGGGCAGCGCGCCCGCGCGGCACCAGGCCGCGCGGGGCCGCCCACAGGCGGGGCGCCCGCGCGGGCTGGTGCCGCCCGGGGCCGCCCCGCGCCACGGGCAGCGTGCCCGCGCGGCGCCAGGCCGCGCGGGGGCCGTCACTGGCGGGATGCCCGCGCGGGCTGGTGCCGCGCGGGGCCAAGCGCGGGCTCCGGGCTCGCCGCACGGGTCGGTGCCGCGCGGGGAGCTCGCCGCACGGAGTCCGGGGCTACGTCCGCCACCAATTTTCGGTCCGATGTCGGTGTCGGTTTCGGACCCTTAGTCTTGACATGCTCTTGTCTTCTCAGGAGTGCGGGACGCCGTTGGCACCAGGCGCGCGAACACGGACGAGCCGAGCGCCGAACGACACGCACAAGGTGGGTACTTTCCCAGGATTTTGGGGATTGGGGGATTAATGTTAGAAATAGTATGTTGGAGGGCAAAGGTGAACAGTAAGTCTCTTTCTGATTACGTTACTAACCCTGTTGTATTATTTTCATCTACTATCGTTGTGAGGCTCTAGTTCTGCTACACGCACACCTGCGGTTTGGCCACCGCAAGGGTGTGCTTTTCCGGAAAAGTGGTACGTTGACCCGTGTACCCCACGCAATGGTGGCGTTAGGAATGGGGGCCCTCATAGGTGGAGGGTGTGAGCGGTGTCGTCGAGGTAGGTGCTCGGCGGCCGAGGCAGGTGCTCGGCAGGTGGCACCGGGATAGGGGCCCGGTGCGGTGGTCGGGATGGATGCCCGGTTTTGTTATGATACAGGGTGTGACAGTTGTTGGTGGTGTTCGAGAGAGACGGTTGCTCCGGTTGCCGGGGTTTGCTATGTCTTTAGTCTTTTGCCTATTTTACTATTTCTAGTCACTGACTATCCACTCCGTGACAGGTTCGTCCAGGGGCGAGTGCTAGGGCACGGTGAGGCCGCGAGGGTACTAGTCCGTTTTGAGCGACCGCAGACTTTGTGACTCTCTCTTTCCCCTTTTTCGTTTCCTTTATTATTGCAGTTAGTTATTTGTGGATTGCGACACCCCCGTGGGGTCGAAGTGGATGTTGCCCTTCCTTTCATTAAGTTATGCAAGTAAATGTTAATCTTTTCCTTACTTGGCCTTTTTGAACAACGAAAAGCAAAGAAAACTGTTTGCGAAACCTGATTTTAAAACGTAGGTGTCGTGTGGGCACCGGATTGCAAAACCTTGTGGATTTATGTGGCTTCGAAATGGCTTTCAAAAATGATGGCGTCGTGTGGGCGTCGCTTTTAAAAACTCTGCGTTATTTATCCTTTCAAATCAGTCGGCCTTCTACCTTGCATGTTGTATGCGTATGTACCCTGATTACTTTGGTTAATGCTTGAGATGAATGTATGATGTATTGAGGACGCCGTGCATATACAAAGGAGACTCTGCCCGTTTGTAGAGTAAATTTGTATATGCGGCGGGTCTGGGCACGCGTCGGGGAGTAATGATTTCAAAAAAAAAAAAAATATACACTGTTTTGGGAGCATCGGTGGCTCCCCTTCCGCGCATTTAAAGCATCGGTGGCTCCCCTTCCGCGCATTTAAACCCCCGGGGCGTGACAGTTTGAGAAGGCGGTATTTTAAATTAGGGTTTTCTTTCCGGTAACGGAATTTAATTATCCTCTTATTAATTTGATTTCCTCTTTTATTTTATTCTTTTATTTTCCTTTTTATCTCATACGTACGTAAAAAGGAAAAACCCCACGAATATCCGGATATTTATCCCTTAACAATAAATATCTAATCCCACGAGATAAACCCCATCTTTTTAAATCCTGGTCACCGATTATTTAATCACCTTCATTAAATAATCTCGGGAATAAATTCTCAATTTTAAATACACATACAATTAATTTCCCCCTTTTATTCGTACGTAAGAGAATTCAAATTTCCGTCAACGGATAATTAATTACTTAATTAATTAATTATCCCCTACGAGATAACCCACCTTATCTCCTACGGGTGCAATATATTTTGCACGGATTCCGATGCGTGACTAATCCCCTCGTCACTAAGGATCCCGTTCCGGGAGATCCCGACATCGGATTTCGAATCCGATCACACCGTCGGTCATCATTTTCCGCGCTCTATCGCAGAAAAATACACGCACCCCGCCCCGGCCGACCTTTGAAAATTAAATAATTTTATTTCGCTTAAGGCTTAAGCATTCACATGCGAGTCAAAAATACCCCTAAGGGTCGGATCACTACACCCAGCCCCTGCTCTAACCTGAGCATAATATCCCCTAAGACTAGCCAATAGGAGAAAGAATTAAAAGTATGGTTTCTCCTAAGTCAGTTCCAGCATGATAGTGTAGCAGAAAATAGTGGCCTAACTAGGTGACCATACTAGCATGCAAAAGTCCTCATGATAGTAATTTAAATACGAGTTCAGTTGTTCAAGTTATTTTCAAAACATACTGTTCCAGGATACTAGTGTTCACATAAGACAATAATTTCTAACATGGATGATGCCTGCCTATGCCACATGCACAATAATCATAATGCACTATTAAATATCCCTTTTAGCATGATTCTATATCTCCTGGTGATAAGTTTCATTCAAAGGCGGGTACTAAGTAGCAATCATAACTCATATAAGTATTTCATCCACATGTGCATTTAAATCCTACAAGCATGCTAATTTGTTCATTTATGCATTTTAGCCTTTTATGCATGCATCACTCTAATAAGCCTAGTGGGTAGCCCAAATTAAGAGTTTTGCAACGAACACCCACCTCGAGCGCTAAATCCTAGTCCCAACAGTGAAGTCCACGCCCGGTCCAAACAATCACAACAACACTGCACAACATACCCCAAAAGCACACACAATTTAACATACAATGCTCACACAAAAATCTATCCCAAATACAACAGTCCACAGTTTTGCCTTTTTCACCAGCGAGATCTGTTCGAAAAATTTCAGGAAAAATACTGTCACGATCCTCGCGACGAATCGGTCGAAACGAGTATCTGCACGTTCAAAACCGAGTTTCCTACGCTGAGATACAAATTCGACAAGGGAACCTCCCCGCAATAAACCGATCTCAAAAACTGTAGCAAAACTTTCTGTAAACAGAGATTTTTCACCTTCGAGAAAATTCAGAAAATTTCAAGAAAATTTGGGGATATTCCTCGTGATGTGTAGATGCAAAACGCCTGTCGAATCGCCCGATCCGATGCCTGTGCGCGAAGATATCGTCAAAATACCGCAGCGCTGTCCAAAACTCCACAAAAGAAAAAGGGTCAAAAGAAAGCTCTGAGAACTCCAAGATAACCTCGGAAAGAGGGAAAACTCAAAACAGTGAAATCAGAGTCCTACCAGTCGAGAATCCAACGACGCGAAAATCGCCTGAATCGGAGGTCGGGGTAGGCCAGGGGAGCCCTCACACTGCACTGCGACGAAGAAGATCACCGGAGATAAAACGTCGCGCCGCGCCGTAAAATCCGAAACCTCGGGATGCGTGCCACCAAAAATCCTAGAACTCCTCCAGTAGATGCAGCAATCGAAGTAGAAAAAAAATGTAGAAGGGAGCTCGGGGAGGGGAGGCCTGGAAGAGGGAGAAAAAATCTCAAAAACACAGGCTCGGGTCCCTTTAAATAGGCTGAGGGGACAAATCCGAAATTTCGGATTTGTCCCCGGTTTCGGGCGCCCTGCTTGGCCCCCCGCGATTCGGGCGCGCACAGTGCGGCCTGTTGGGTTTATGTAATATGGATCTAAATAGGGGAAAAAACACCTAGAGGGGGGTGAATAGGTGTAAACAATAAACACTCAAAAAATCATTGCGCAATAAAACCCAATGCGGAAAAATAAATGAACACGCAAGATTTTTACGTGGAAAAACTCCAAACCGGAGTAAAAAACCACGGGACCGATAACACGGCGAAATCCACTAGAATTAACACACGTACAAGGTGATATAACGTACTCACAGACGACTCAACCTTTTACCATACGCTCCTAGTAGATCTTCTCCGCTCGCTCCACGACGCTTCTCGAATCCACGATCTGCGCCCAACGCTGAATCCACAGCGTCCAACGTCGAGTCCACGACGTCCGACCGAATCCACGGTCTTCACCCAGTAGCACGCTTCGAATCCACGAACGTACCTCGCTCCGAATCCACGAGAGCGGTTGCACCTTGAATCCACAAGGCCACGCGAGTCCACGCGCCGATTTAGGGTAAATCGTTGTTTTTTGGGTGGTGATGATCCGCCGAATACTTAGATTAGAAATAGATCGGAAATACCATCTAAGTATTCATTGATTTGATTCTACTCAAAATCTGAGTATGGAAAACCTAGAATCAAATCAATCAATATAGATGAAGAAACATAGAATTAATCTATTGATTTCCTTTCTTCTCTATATGTGGATTTTTCTCTTTCGGCTGTATTTTTTTATTATTTTCGGATGCCCTAGAAAATGAATAAAGGGTCTATTTATAGGTTAGAAACCATTGGAAGAAGATAAGGATCAAAAACAGCCTTTTCTGGAAATTTTACGGACGGCGATCCGGATTGGATTTGGCGATCCGGATTGCAGTAGCAAGAAAGACGGTTTCCAGAAAAACAATGTTCGGGATCCGGATCGAAGTTCCCGATCCGGATCGTTCATACAGTTTCACCAAACACCAACGTTCGGGATCCGGATTGCAAATCCTGATCCGGATCGTTCAAATACAAAGGTAAAACTAGTGTTCGGGATCCGGATCAAAGGATGCTGCGATCCGGATTGAACCAGTGTATGAACGAACACCCTTCGGGATCCGGATTGGAAAGTCTGATCCGGATCCTGAACATGTCCCATGTCCAGTTTTTGATTTTTATGCAATTAAAAATTCTTCCAGGTGTTTCTACACTATAAGAAGTATTCGGATCACCAAAAATCTTTAGTTAAACATACCTGATCCTTTTGAATTCTTCTTTCTTGAGATTGAGGTATATGATCCAAACTTCTTTCATCTTCAATCTTCAAGACTTAATACTTTCACGAAATACGCCAACTCAAATTCCGTAACAATCTCCCCCTTTGGCGGTTTCGTGACAAAACACAAATCCACAAAAGAAAATTCAAAAAGATATTTTTGTTGCTATCACCATACAACAAAAATTTACAATGGAGATCCAAAAATTAAATACATGAGATAAACTCCTAAAACAGACTCTAGACTTAGACATCTGTACTCTCTGCACAAAGAAATCATTCTTGACAAAAAAATCGTTAGATACCTCAAGAATTGAAACATTCAAAACCAAGCAGAGATAGAGTTTATACTCATCATGACATTTAGTAATTCAGATATGTAATAAGATCATAATCAAAACCAACATATCTTCTAAGCAATAAAACCAAATGTCATAAGTTTGTTAGTAATCAACAACTTGTTAGTCATATTACATGCCCAAATAGTTAGTCAAATAGTTAGTAGGGACATGCAACAAATCACAAAAAAAACCAAACCAAAAGTTGTAATACTTACCTTCCACCAAAGTCAAAGTTTGAGTTCGTTCAAAGTTCTCACACAAAGTTTTCTCTACTCTCTCCCCCTTTTTGTCACAAACAAAGCCAATAATTACAAAAGAAAAAGAGAGTTAAAAGGTTTAAGACAAAGCAAGAAACTTGAGAGTTGAAGGAAATAAAACAAACCAAGAACATAAACACCTGCAAAAGAAAAGATTAGACAAAAAAATTTTATGCAGAATCGTCAGAGCTGATACACCCAAGCTTCTGAAATATTTTCTTGATCCGTTTGTTCATAGAAGCTTGTTCCTTCTTAACTTCTCTGACTTCTTTCTTGACTTCTTTAAGATCCTCTTTCATTTCAGCGAACTCAATAGACATGCGTTCTTGCTCGTTCGAGAGTCGCTGTTGTTCCTTAAAAATTGAGCTTACTGAAGCATCATCATCAGAAGTTGATGGAGGTGCTTTCTGTGTAGGTGGAACAGGAGGTGTAGAAGTTGTTGCTTATGGTCGAGCTCTTTGTCGGGTAGGAGGAGATGGAGGATCATCTTGTTTCGTCGAAAGAGACTTCACAATTGTTGTCTCATTGATTGTGCCCAAACTGTACATATATGAGCTCGCACTTGTGTCAACTTTAAACTTTCTAAGGATGCGCATAATTATCATTGGATAGGGTAGTCTCTCTGTGGGGTGAGAATGTTCCACATACCGCGCCATCCTTGACCAAATGAGATAAGGAATATTCAAGTTTGCTCCCATCGATGCGGCGGGTTTCCAAGAAGATAAAGGAATAACATCCTATCCCATCGAAGAACCTTCGTATTCATGTTGGAAGAATGTTGTAGCAGACAATGAAGTTTATATACCGATACTCCGGTCGAAGCTCTTTTGAGAAAACAGAATTTCCGGTCGACAAAGTATCCGGAAGACAAATTCCATTTACAACCACTCTCCAGGAGTTGTCGTTGAAGCTTTGAGTTTTCAGGTAATGGAGTCCATCACTTCTGGCTTTCATTCCTAGCACTTCTCCAATCAATTGGGGTGTGACTTTGATCTTGATGTTTTTGACCAAAGTGTGAAATTCTCGACGTCCTTCATCTTGATCAACTAGACTTGAACCGTTCTGATAAAACATTCGTACTGAGTGAGGACAGTACCCAGTAGTCTCAGGGAAGTTGCATATGGGAGCAAGACCTGCCTGGTCAAACAAAGTCCCAAAGACTGTAGATCGTTCCTTCATCGGTTTGACATTGACATGTCTTTCGCCAATGCATTCCCTTTTCTCAAAATCTTTGATCCGTGCTGAGCTAATGAATTCTTGTTGAGGAGGCTGGCTAGCAATAGGTTCGTTAATCGAAATGCCCCGAGCACTGCCTCTTTTTCTTGCACCGGTTTTTATTCTTGTTCCAATTGGACTTGGGTCCATGGGAGCTTTTCCTTTTTCTGCAGCAGTAGGAGGAGGCTTTGCCTTTGAAGCTTCAGCAGTGCTTTCCCTTTTGAGACAATAGGGACGTCTTCCTCGATCTCGAGGTTATCCCAGTCAATAGAAGCCGTCTCTGATTCTGTCTCAGAATCACTCCGAGCTTTCTTCGATCTCTTTGCCTTCTTAGGTTTGGCAGCATCTTTGACATGAACCATGGCAGCAAGTAGAAAAATGATCCAGGTGATCACCATTTTGATTGCCTGTGAAGAACAACTCAAGAACATGAAAAATTTTCAATTTTGAAAAATTTGAAAAATTGTACCCAAACAATCATAATCATGTAGAGAAGCCAAGAATCAAATTAGTTTTGCAAAAAGAATTTTAAAAATAGATCAATTCCATGATTTTCAAAAATTCCTCTTATATGCCCTAAAACCGAATTTTTAGAAATCGAAGCCCAAAAATTCGTTAATCAGGAGAAAACCCAGCATATAATCAAAACTAATCTACCCAGAGTTCTTATTTCAAAAGAAATTTGATCAAAAACCATTCACAAACGAAAAAGATCCAAAATTTCATCACGTTTTGATGAAAATATAGAAAACCTGTGAAAAACCGAGATTTTGATCAATAAAACTTACTTGGAATCGAAGAACTTTGAGTTTGGAAGCTCCAAGATGCAAGAAATCTAGAGAGAGAAACTCTAGAGGCTTAAGAACAAAAGATTGGGTAAAAGAAATCAAAACCCTCTTGTTCTTATAAAACCCTAGCCGTGATCCGGATCGGATCGAGATGTGATCCGGATCGGCTACCCGCAGGAAAAAGCCTGCGTTCGGGATCCGGATCACTTAGTCCGATCCGGATCGGCTCCAACTTTTTCTTCAGAAAAATTCAGAAAAATTCCATAAAATCCAGAAAAAGTATGTAAGCACTTTAGCATATCAACTTTAAACAAAATCATCGTTTCATACAACAAGAAATAGATTATACAAAATCTATCAAAAATACTCAAAAATGAAACGAAAATTTATGAAATTAAAACACTTAAAGTTGAACAACTTCAATTACATCTAACCTGATCTTATGCGTAATGCCTTTATCAAATCATCAATTTTGGTAAAGAAAATGAAATACCAAGATCAATAGATGTTTGAAATCCCAGATAAGTTAGATAATATATCTAGACAATCTGTTGAAGGAGTGGCTCTTTGAGCATCTTTCATTAAAAATCCCACCTTATACCAACCATGAAATTTGACAGAGTCAAGTATTTCAATATGCATTTATTTAATCAAAAATTGACAAACCATGCTTGGTATTCATGTGGTAGCTGCACACAGTACTCGGACGACCTTAGCTCTTTCCTCCATGTGGTGGTAGTTTTCACACTCCTCATTGGGATGTAACTCTTTCCACATCTTTTGAGCATTTTACTTTTCTTTGACTCCCCCTCAATTGGCTATCAATTATTTAATATATAAGGTATTCAACCAAAAATTGATCTCGCATTCATACTCGACTAAGCAATCAAATAAGATAATGACTATACCAAGAGATCATTGAGAGAGAAATTGACTTTGATCACTTAAAAGATGACTTAATTAACATAAATGATCATTGCAACATTGAAATATTATGATATCAAAAGCATAATAAATTTCTAAATGCATGAAAAGATGCAATTAAAGTCAATTATGATTTATGCTCAATTAATGTCCTATGTACAAACATAGATAAAGAACAAAACACAAAACAAAAACAAAACCTAACCTAAGCAAAGGTTTCAAAAGAGGTTATTTCAAGGAAAGCATGCCAATTGCTTTACGCAAGTGAATAAAACGTTTTTGATCCAAAGGTTTTGTTAAGATATCAGCTAATTGATCCTCAGTTGAAATATATGACAGTTGAAGAATATTTGATTCAACTAGCTCTCTAAGAAAATGATATCTAAGTTCAATATGTTTTGTTCTAGAGTGCAACACAGGGTTTTTAGAAATGTTAATAGCACTAGTGTTGTCACAAAAATGGTTACCGAAGATGCTGAAATCCGGAAATCGCTCAACACGCTTTTCATCCAAATCAATTGGGTTGAACAACTTCCTGCTGAAATGTACTCCGCTTCGGCAGTCGAGAGTGCTATGCAATTTTGCTTTTTACTGTGCCATGCAACAAGGCAATGGCCAAGATAGAAGCATGCACCACTCGTGCTTTTCCGATCATCCACTGATCCAGCCCAATCGGCATCTGAGTATCCAACAATATCCAAACTTGTTCCCATAGGATACCAAATTCCGAAATTTATTGTACCTTTGATATACCGGATGATCCGTTTCACCGCTTTCAGGTGAACCTCCTTCGGTGCTGATTGATATCTCGCGCAAATCCCAACACTGAAGGATATATCCGGGCGACTAGCCGTGAGATATAGTAGACTTCCAATCATACTGCGATACAGTTTCTCGTCTACATTCTCACTATGTGATTCACTTCCAAGTCCCTTATGGCTAGTTCCCATTGGAGTCGGAAAATCCTTAGAATTTTCTAGATCAAACTTTTTGACCAACTCCATTGCATACTTGGATTGACACAAGTGAATTCCTTCATCGTTTTGTTTAACTTGTAATCCAAGAAAATAAGTCAATTCGCCCATCATGGACATCTCAAATTCGCTTTCCATGGTCTCCGCGAATTTAGAAGCATCATTATCTCTTGTTGCGCCAAATACAATGTCATCGACATAGATTTGTGCTACAATGAAATTGTTTTGATAATGCTTCACAAAGAGAGTCCTGTCAGCTCCCCCTCGAGTATAGCCCTTTTCCAAAAGGTGCTTTGTCAACCTTTCGTACCATGCTCGCGGTGCTTGTTTCAGACCGTAAAGAGCCTTTTTCAGACGAAAAACATGGTTAGGTAGTTTATGGTCCACAAAACCTTTCGGTTGAGCCACATAAACTTCCTCATTTAAAAACCCATTTAAAAAGGCGCTCTTAACGTCCATTTGAAATAATTTGATTTTAAAATGACAAGCAATCGCAAATAAGATACGAATGGACTCGAGTCTAGCTACAGGGGCGAAAGTTTCATCAAAGTCTATACCTTCTACTTGAGAGTAGCCTTGAGCAACTAACCTTGCTTTGTTCCTGATGATAGTACCATCCTCATTTTTCTTGTTCTTGAAAATCCATTTGGTACCTATCACATTGTGTTGCTTCGGAGGCTTCGTTAATTCCCAGACTTTGTTTCGCTCAAATTGATGGAGCTCTTCCTGCATTGCTTTAATCCAGTAGTCATCTTGAAGAGCTTCATCAACATTCTTTGGTTCGATTTGAGATACATAGCAAGCGAATCCGCAAACCAATTGTCTCCGAGTTCTAACTCCTTCTTGTGGATCTCCAATGATGTTCGATTCAGGATGATCCTTGGAGATGCGTAACGTTTGAGGTAAGGAGTAGTCGGAGGTACACGAGATGATTCCTGCACATCAGATAAACTTGAAGAACCGTTAGATGCATCATTATTATCGAAAGAATTGTTAGAAGAAGATGCATTAGCAGGTGTATCATCATCAAGAGAGATATCGAGGGTAGATTTTTCAGATTCAAAGTGAAAAGCTTCATCTACCTTAACATTTATCGATTCTACGATCGTCTTAGATTCTAAGTTAAAAACTCGATATGCTCTACTGTTTGTAGAATAACCTAAGAAAATCCCTTCGTCACTTCGAGAGTCAAATTTTCCAAGATTTTCGCGGTCACGTAAAATAAAACACCGACTCCCAAAGATACGAAAATATTTGATGTTAGGTTTTCTACAAAACCATAGTTCATATGGTGTATTTAAAGTCCCCGGGCGCAAATACACTCGATTAATTACATAGACAGCAGTGTTCACCGCTTCAGCCCAAAAATATAACGGTAAGTTCCGGCTATGAAGCATAACACGTGCCATCTCCTGTACGACCCTGTTTTTGCGCTCGACTACACCATTTTGTTGAGGTGTATAGGGTGCTGAGAATTCATGTTTAATGCCGTTAGAAGTGCAAAAATCAATGAATTTGGAATTTATGAATTCTCCACCTCTATCACTTCTAACTCGAGTAATCTTTTCATTCTTTTCAATCATAATACGATGGCAAATCTCGTGAAAAGAATCAAAAGTATCAGCTTTCTCTTTTAAAAATGCTACCCAAGTATATCTAGAGAAATCATCAACCAATAAGAAAATATACCATTTACCTCCCAAGATGGTTGACGAGTTGGCCCCATTAAGTCCATATGCAAAAGTTCCAAAGGCCGTTTTGTACCAATGTGGTTCAAGTTCTTGTGTGCGGTCCTTGACTGTTTTCCCTTTTGGCAACCGCCACACACAATGTTTTGTTCAAAAGAAAGTTTAGGAACCCCCTTGACCACATCTTTGTTTGAAATTCTAGCAAGTTCCTTAAAGTTTATGTGACCTAGCCTTTCATGCCAAAGTGTTTCATTTTTCAAAGATGCTAGGTTACATTTTTCAGAAATTTTATGAGGAACTACATAACAATTGTTTTCTGATCTAACCCCTTTTAAAAAGAAAACATGGTTCTTGTCAGTTACAGTACATTCATCAGATGAAAAATTAACTGTAGTAACCGCTGGTTTAAAATATTTTCTTGGGTCCACTTTTGGTTTTATTTATTTTTAATTAGTCTCGGGGGGGGGCTCGGAGGGTGATCTATAATTTCCTGTTCCCGGTCAGACCGTCGGGGCTCGCGGGTATTTTTAGTCAATAAAGCTCGCGAAACGGAGAACGGCGGTGCAATCGGTTTTGAATTCCGACGCCGGGATCTTCCAGAATGAATTCCGGAAGTTGGCTAACGATTCAGTCAACCAGCACGGTTTTTGAGGCAGACCGGACCCCGGTTCGCACCCGTTTTATTACCCGCGTTTGACTTAAACTGGGTTTAATTCCCATTCCTCAACCGCTCCCGCCATTCTAACCACTCCCGCCCATTCCAGGTCGTGGGGAAACAGGGGGGGTTACGACAGTTACTTTTTCCCCCCCCCTCACCTCTTAGTCGTACGCAACCCCAAGACCCATTTCCCAAACTTTCCATTCCCCAATCCTTCCTTACCCCTATCAATCGGCGTAGAGCACCCGGTGGAGCGATCAAGGAGGAGGAGGAACACCGCACATCCTCTGCCTTGGGACCGGGCACACAAGACGGGACGAGTCTTCCTCGTTTAACCCTAGCCGACGAAATCAAGGTGAGCTTAATTTAAGGATTTTAATTGTCAATTCTTGGTCCCTTCTTGGAAACGGGAGGAAGAGGGGTCGGCAGCGCCACCGGAGCGGCGCACGCGGAGCCGCGCATGCGGGAAGCGCCGCATGCGGGCGGCGCTCGCATGCGGGCAACGCCGCATGCGGGCGGCGCCGCATGCGGGCGGCGCCGCATGCGGGCGGCGGCGCCCGCACCCGCACGCGGACAGCGACGCGTGCGGGCGACGCCGCACCCGCCCGCGCGCGGGCAACTCCGCGCGCGGGCGGCGCCGCGCCCCCATGCGGGCAGCGCCGCATGCGGGCGGCGGCGCCCGCACCCGCACGCGGACAATGCCGCGTGCGGGCGGCGCCGCACCCGCCCGCGCGCGGGCAACTCCGCGCGCGGGCGGCGCCGCGCCCCCATGCGGGCAGCGCCGCATGCGGGCGGCGGCGCCCGTACCCGCACGCGGACAATGCCGCGTGCGGGCGGCGCCGCACCCGCCCGCGCGCGGGCAACTCCGCGCGCGGGCGGCGCCGCGCCCCCATGCGTGCAACGCCGCATGCGGGCGGCGGCGCCCGCACCCGCACGCGGACAATGCCGCGTGCGGGCGGCGCCGCACCCGCCCGCGTGCGGGCATTTCCGCGCGCGGGCGGCGGCGCCGCGCCCCCATGCGGGCAGCGCCGCATGCGGGTGGCAGCACCGCACCCGCACGCGGACAGCGCCGCGTGCGGGCGGCGCTGCATGCATGCGGGCAGCGCCGCATGCGGGCGGCGGAGCGCGCACCCGCACGCGGACAGCGCCGAGTGCGGGCAATGCCGCACACGCCCGCATGCGGGCAACTCCGTGTGCGGGCGGCAACGCCCGCGCCCCATGCGGGCAGCCCCGCACATGTGCGGGCGTTCCAGTCTTTTTAGCCTGGCGGAGTCCTGAGTTACTAACTCCTGTGTCACAGGTGCGTGTAGGTCCGGGCGGACCCATCGAGACGCAGAGGAGCCTAGTATCGGTCAGGAGCGCGACAACGATAAAGGTGGGTTGTTCTCCCAAGGCTTAGTAATATTAGTATTCCGGGAAGGATATTGATTATATGTTAACCTGTACTAACACTGATGGCTTCTATGATTTACTATATTACCCCGTGTTTTGTTATTATGCTCGAGTGCGACACGCGCATCCGCGGTTTGGCCACCGCAAAGGGTGCTCTTTTCGGAAAGGCGGTCTCTGACCCGTGTTTACCCACGAGGTGACGTAGTGGGGGCCCCCGTAGGTGTGGGGTTTGAGGCACAAAGGTGTGAGCGGTGCGACCTGTCGGGATTGGTGCCCGTCGAGGTCAGGTGTTAAAGGTGTTACAGGGGTAAAGGTGTTAAAGGTGTTACAGGTGTTACAGGTGTTACAGGTGCCACAGGTGAATTAGGTGCCTGCGGGTGACCCTTATGAGAGGAGTGGTTGCTCCGGCTAGTCTTACTTTGAGGCTTGGTATCATTTTACTGCTTTAGTGCTTTATCATGATAGTGTCACTGACTATCCCCTCTGTGACAGGTACTTCCGGGGGTGAGAGGTAGACGACGGAGAGGCCGAGGTGGGAGCAGTCGGGGCGTGGGAGCCCTAGTCTGTTGTTGTCTTTACTATCCTTGCTTTTCATTTACTGTTGTAGGTTACTGTGTGGTTCTCGATACCCTTGTGGGGTCGCGTGGATGTTGATTTCCTTTTGTTCTGGATTTGCACTACTGCTTTCTTTATTGTTCCCGTTTGGGCCATTTTCTAACCAAACCAACTAGAAGACAAGAGAAAAAGGATCTCGAAAACCGTTTTCACAAATCTAGGGTCGTGTGGGCCCGTTTTTCAAACCCTGTGGATTTATGCCGTTTTCCAATCTGTTTTCGAAACCTGAGGCCGTATAGGCCTAATTTCAAAACTATGTGTTTATCCTTTCAACCTGATTGGCCACGGGCATTGCTTTAGCTTTCATACGTTGATAGACTTAGAGCTGTTGTGATTAAATGGAAAGTGATTACTGGTAATTGTCCGAAGTTATAGCCGCGACGCCGTGCATATACAGAGGAGACTCTGCCGGTTTTCGAGTGAATCTGTATATGCGGCGGGTCTGGGCACGCGCCGGGAAGGAGGTTTTTATAAAAAAAAAATTTTGTACGCCGCAATGGCTTCCATTTGTGCATCGTTTCCGCTAAAACAAACCCCCGGGGCGTGACAGATTAAGATGGTATCAGAGAAAACTTGCTTTAATCACAACAAGGACGGCCCAACATCCACCGAGACATCACACTTAACTACGAATAAATGAAATATGCAGGGTTTAAGGGTTAGGACGTGAGAGATCGGGGAGGGGATTTGTAGATAACGTTTTCTTTTCCCTCTCGATATTACGGTGGTTCTTTCTAGCGGAGTTGAGTGCTAAGTTTGGGTGGTATGTCTGTACAGACAATGGTCCGAACCAGAGCATCGGCAGAGGATGTAGGGGCGGATGCGACGACACCAGCGGCTGCAGAAAACCAGCTCCTACGGCAACAATTGAGGGAGATGGCGGGGCAGCTGGCGATCCTTACGGAGCGTGTGCGTCAACTGACGCAGCAGCCACCAGTCACTCCTGCCCCTCCACAGGGACCAATTTCACCGGCCGCAGCACCACAAGCGACCGGGGCTGGGGTAGGGGCAGCCCCTCTACCGGCAGCAACGGCCGGACTAGCACCTACCCAGACCACGGCGCCGACGGCAGCACCTGCAACAGCGCCCGCGGGGCCGGCGCCGGGGGCCCTCGGCGAGAGTACCTCCGCGGCCGCCGCCACCGCTGGGGAAGGGACAGTTACGCGAACGGAACGAGAACGAGTGAGGGCCTGTCACGCCCCGGGTGTAACCCAGAACCCGGGCCCGCCAACAGATCCGCCGTGCACACAGTATTTCCCATGTACACGAAGCGTCAACAACCTGCTCAGATATAAAAGATATAATAAAAGAGCAATAAAACAGAGTTGAACTAAAACTAATACATCTCAGACTGAAGCTGGTAATAAAGTACAATACATCTGTATAAATGATACATCAGTCTCTCCCAGCTCACAAAATAATAAAAATACAACCTGCTGGCAAAAGCCAGTCCCAAAAGTGAAAGTACACCCGTCTGAGGAAAACCTGGGTACACCAACAGTCCAGCTAACACGCTCATCCTGTCTACTCAGCCGTCCTCTCTCCTCGACCCGCCACTGAAAGTCCAGTAGCACCCGCAGAAGACTCTGCAAAACAAGGGAGAAGAAAAAGAGGAAAGAAGAATGGGGGTGAGAACTACTAGTAAACCAGTAGCCTCCCCTAGTGGGTAAAACCTCAAACTCTGACACGCCCACTAGGTCTACCAGAGGCAAAAGGAAACAAAGGCGGTATGCTAAAAAGAATAAGACTCCTGATGAAAAGCTACCACTAGAATGCCTCTAAAATACCGAGCTAATAGAATAGCTAAATGTATGCATCAGAAAATAAATGTCTGCCAGAATAACCCAATCTGACCACCAGTAAACACTGGTACTACCTGCTCTGCCGCGACGGGTATGCCAGCCTACGCATAACACCGAAGCAAAGGAGTCCCAAGGACTCAAAACCCAGCATGGTGCCCGGCGCTCTGCACCGTGGAAAGCCTACTCCGGAGTGGCACTCGTGGGGAGCGACCCACACGAGGAAAAGTATCTCAGTAACCCAAGGATCATAACTCAGCAGGACTGGATCATGACTCTGATCAAAGTGGGAAAACCCATCCACCAAAGAAAGACCCGATCTCAACCCGATGCAAGATAGACAAACCGTGGGAAATCCATCCACAAGAGACCTGATACCCAATCTGATGCATAAGAAACCTCCGGTCAACCGCCCAATGTCCGCGGTTGCCGCAATACCCTGCCTGTCCCAAAACCGAGAACTTGACTACACTATCCTATCCACCTGCTCGCGCACGAGCTGCAAATACCCTGAGCCTCAAATGAAAGGAGAAAAGAATAACAAAAGGGTTTCTCCTATGTCAATTCCAGCATGATAGTGTAGCAGAAAAAAGTGGCCTATCTAGGTGACCATACAAGCATGCAAATGTCCCAAGATGATAAACATAAAATAAAGCAGATATCGATATGTTTTTACCTTGCTAAAGCATGCTGATAAAAGTATGAGAGTAGTAAATAAAAGATAGCCTGTGCCTGTCTAAAATGCATGCCCAAAGTCCACAATTTATTAATCAGCCTTCTAATCATAGAAGCTACTCCAATGCCTAGAGGGTAATCAAAGTAGGGGTTCACAACAACACCCATGATCACAACCATGTCCCACAATGATATCTGGTCCACCGCCTACTATCCGCGGCAGCCATAATACCCCAGAAGCTAAAATCCAGGCCCCAGCTACACTATGCCAATCTCCTGCTCAAACCCGAGCAACAAATAATCACATGACTAAGAATAGGGGGAGAAGAAGCAAAAGGGTTTCTTCTAAATCACGTCCCAACATATAGTGTAGCGATCAGAAATGGTCTAACTAATTATCCATATAAGCAAGTCTATCTCCTCATGGAAGAAGAAGGGGAGTGACGAATAGTGGTTCCACATGTGTATCAAGTAATAGCTCCACCGGGGTATAATCATCATGCTAAAACATAATCCAACCACACACATGTCTATAACCTGCTAATCACCCCCACATGAATCATCCGCCTATTTCTGTCCAAAAATCCTCAAGTGGTACCCTCCAATAAGACATTTCATAATATCTCAACATGAAAGTACATCCCCTATGCACAGTTAAATGCCAATGTAATGTCCAAGTAAGCATGTATAAGTTCCAACCACTAACAAGTTTCCACTACAGTGTTTTCCAGATGATAGGCTCGTAATTATCTTAGTTAAACATGCATGTCTACTAAGTGAGCATTCAAAATGTCCAATAGAGAAGACCTCTCTAATATTCCTAGTGGGTATATCAGAAAAGAGGAGTAAAGCAACCACCCACCTGAAGTGCGAACTGTCCGGTCCCGTACAGCTGAAGATACCAGAAACTCCAAACTCTTGCTCCAACAAGTTCAGCACACCCGCAACACTCCTGGAACAATACAAAATCCACTAAATACACTTAGGCTCCCAAATAATGCTCTTATAATCACATACAATATCTGTCCCAAAACTGCTAAATTTTCACCTGCAGAAAGTGCCCAGAAAATTCCCAGAAAAATACCACAGCGATCCTCGCGTCGATAGCTTCGCAACGGTAGCTTGCACGTCCAAATCTGAGTTCGGTAAGACAAGTTATAAATTCGGCAAGGTGGTAATCCAAACAACAAACTGTGGAAAAAGACTGCACACTGTACACTGAGGAAACAGTGATTTTCACCTCGAAATAAATCTCATAAAATTCCAATAAAAATACGAGCGCGTTCCTTGCGATCTGTAGATGAAAAAGTTGTATAAGCTCGTCTCCGTCAGACGCTCGTGCGCGAAGATATGGCCAAAATACTCCGATGCTGTCCTCACATTCCTCACAGAAATAGGAGGACCATTGTTACCTCGGGATCCGAGCCAAAGAAGCAAAATCAGAATGCGCTATCAAAATCAAAGTTGAAGCCCTACCTGTTAGGAGTCTTTCGGCGCAAGAATCACAGAAGAAGGAGCTCGGGGTAGACCAGGAGAGCTAAAACACTGCTGCTGCGCCGAAGAAGAACACAGGAAATGCAACGTCGCGCCGCGCCGTAAAATCCAAAACCTCGGGATTTGAGCCTCCTAAAATCCTGAAACTTGGCGGGTGTAATCCTCACTTGAAGGAGAAGAAATCTCCTTCTCACCTCCCCTTCGAGCTGAGGTCTCGAAGGGGTCGAAAATCGCCCTTGAAGAGCCCTCGGATTGCACTTAAGGGAAAACCAGAAAATCTTTTCAGAAAATACCCAACAAGTCCCTCTTCTTTTTCGCTGCGCCCGGTGCACATAAGCCCGCAAATGGTGGCACGCCACGTGGCCCCAACAACCGTGCACCGCCCGTGGACCGCGCAAGGTCGGTCACCTGCCCCGCGTACGGCACCCACTCCATGGCTTGCGTGGACCGGGAGCACAACACCGAGCCAATCAAATGCTGCCACGTGTCCCACCTGTCGGTCCACCGTGCACCAAAAATGTTCCGTGGACCGCGCGCTGAGAACCGACCAGTAAAACGATGCCACGTGTCAACGCCCTGGTGCACGGCCGCCGCCGTGGACCGCGCGCCTGCCCGCGCCCCTGGGCGCTGCCCGCGTCCTGCCCGCGCCGCGCGCCGCCGCTGTGCCGCCTGCCCGAGGCCGCGCCGCCGCCCGCCGGCGCTGCCCGCCGCCGCCGCCGGCCGCCGGCGATCGCCGGAGGTACTGTTCCGGCCGTGAACAGTACCCGAGCACCAAAAATACAAGTGGGTAGTCCGTTTGACCGTTTTCGCGCGCTGATTCCAAGTACGGCGTCCGTTTTGCCAAATTCCAATCCTAAAATTTGCCGGAGGCCCCCGGAAAGGTATTTTTGATCCGAATTTCGCGCCGAGTCCAAATTTGATATCCGATTTGCGCGAAAGCACTTCTAAACATCCGACGGGGTCCCCCGATTATCCACGTGATCCATTTTATATCCGGAGTTCATCACTTGAGTCCAAATTGGCGCGCGAACACCGCCGACATACCCCGTAGGCCTCCTGAAGCTGCCGAACACACTGTAGAAGCCCTGCAAAGATCCGGGTCACCACATCCTCCCCCACTAAAAGAAAGTTTCGTCCTCAAAACTAAAGCAACTCCCAAGGAGTCTCAGAAACCTGGGGTCAAAACTCAACACCGCCGTCTCCAGCTCCCAAGTCACCTATCACTCCCCGTGATTACTCCGCAACAACCACAACAGCAACAACCGGAACGGCAAAGCCCGATTGCGCAATTCCCTCACCACACGAGCCAGAATTCGCAACGGGCGTCCCTCGTACACCAAACTCTCATAGGGCTCAAAAGAAGCGAGTCAATCACGGGCGAGGGGTCCAAAGCATAACACTCCTGAGCTGAGACGCAGAAAAACCTCAAGAACTCCAACAAAAGACTGGGGAAAGGAACGAACAGCCCGAGCAACATGCTCAAGAATCACACCCAAGAGCCAACTCAACCAAAGCGACCCGAAACACAATCACACAACACCTGCACAGAAAAGGGGCCCCAATAAGCAGGGGTTCACACTCGGTCGCCCTCAAAACTCAACCACCTAAGTGGATTGCTCAGCCGCAGCCTCTAATCAAAAGATATCCTCTAGGACACAAACTCAAACCCTGTACACCAAGATGGCCTCAAACAGCGCCAATTAGAGAATCAACAAACTCAAACCCAAAGCTCTTCTGCTCCAGGTATCCGCCACCACAGCGGCCCTATCGGGGTGATACCGGATGCTCGACAAAATCCAATGATAGCTCTACAGCCACTATGGGAGGTATCACTATAACTCACAAATCCATCTCCCACCACTGACTAGGTTAAAATCGGCGCTGGTACCAAACTCGTCATCTGATCATCAGGCTCTGCTAGCACTATCCGGTCCAAAAGCTCCTCACCCCAACAATAACCGTCGATCTCGGCCAGTCTTAAATATCATCCATTTTGGCCGGATTTCCACAGTCGCCCCTATGGCTTGAATAGGCAATCCAGGAAGACATGCTCTCGAAGCTAAAACTTGTACCACAACAACTTGGCATAAAGCTTCTTCCTCACAAACCTTGCCACGGCATCTACAAATGCTCCACAAGCTCTAAATCACTCAGGGAGAGGGTAAAGCCAAAATATCCTTAAAGATCGCTGCTATCAATCCGTTCACGTCCCACTGGAAAACAGAGTTCCTCAATCTTAAAGGCAACAAGGCATTAATCATTCCATTGGCTTCACCGTACTCGTAATGCCCCTAGCGTCTCTTGTACGCCATCTAGACGAAATACTCAGCTGTAAATCCAAACTGGTGCAGGCATCATAATCGATCAACTGCCAGGCAGAACTCCATCAAAAGGCCCTAAATAATACCTGGACCTGACTGGGCTCCAATCACAAGGGCTCTCACCGTCGTATATCAACGACATAACACTAGGTCAAACGGACCCTCTATCCATCAAATCCACGCACCTAAGACATCAACTCTCGCAGCTCTATAGGCGATATCCTATGAGGTGCTATGAAGTTGGCGCGGTTTCCAGAACTACGTCAACCACAATCTTAATTTCCCTTTCGGGCGACATAATCATCGGCTTAGGTGGTCTCACACCCGGGATCTCACGATCAATAGGGATATCCTTAAGTCCCGCTGTCGCCGTAGGCACCTCTCACACTGACGCTGTAACCTGTGTGCTCAAACAGTCTCAAAAAAATAAAATGCCTTCCATTATCTGCCTTGTAGAAAGTTAAAGTCCTTTATCTCAGCAGTCAAACATCCTGTGGCACTACGCCAACCAATCCCAAGCACTGGGTCAGACACCAAGCTGCCACAAACACCAATATGTCTGCCGGCATAACTCACGGCCTCTGCTACACTGGACATGATCCACTAGCCTCCCCCACTTGCACAATGCCAACAGTAACCGGTACCTCAAGTGCATGTGGTAATGACTCTACCTCTAGTCCATGCAGGAATACAACATGTCCTAACTCCGACTGCTGTGGTGAAATCACACCTGCGACAACTCAAACCACTACCGTGGCGCCCTCCAACCGGGCGGCACAGATTCATCCGCTCGATGCAAGTGGTCGTCGCTCAGCCTGCCAACATATCTAGACCAATCACCAAGGGGGCACGACCTCTGTCCATGCTCACACTGAGGTGCCGAATGTGGTCTCTCGCAGACAGCCAATCCACGCTACCGCTGCGCCATTCTGATAAAAGGGCTGTTGCTGTCATCGGGGTCCACCCAACCCCTGATGTCTCAAAAATCCACCTGGATATCATCGTCATACGGCCAAGCACAATTGATTCATGCAATTCCTTATACAATTATCCTTACTGAGCTCACCCCTCAATCACGTCTATTGCACCCCAAACATGCCAATTATCAAACACACAGGGTAACATCCCCCTGGGATAAACTTACATAATCCATCCACGAGGATATCCACCAACCAGGAAGGGAAAACGAAAATGTCTTTGCCGGCCGATCTATCCTCCATCATCTGGCATCAAGCGCCTCTATCCAGAACTTGCCTCTGATAGCAGATACCCATCCAAAAGAACTGCAGCGCCAGCTCCATAAACACTGCCTCCACCATCGAAGCACCCCAAAGTCCAAAACCTGCAAAAGATGGTCCGAACAAACGGAAAGGTATCCTGGCGCAATCCGCTCTCCGCCACGCATATCCTATGCGCCTCGTTCCTCAAATCATAGAACGCGCAGTTCGACAACTGCGTACACCCTTTAGACACCAGGAGGCTGCCAAAGAGTCTCTCCATCATCACCAACCACGATTCTACCCCAAGAGGCTCCAAACTTAATCCTAAGAATCGGGATGGTTTATCTGCCGAAACTGGCTCAACTGATCAATGGTGTCCCATAGCTCATCAGCTGTCAACTATCCACCCTGCCTCGGCGCCTCGGCACTAAACATTGGCACAAAGGGGCTACTCACTCCATCAATACCATAGAAATCCCCGCCCTTAAGGATACTGCAATCAGGTGGTCTCAGAAGGAAGCACTGTCGAGCTGCCCGCTGCTCCGACAACTGCGTCACGAAACTAGATGCTCGCTCACTCTGCCGCTGAAAAGCCTCTGACAATCCTGCCATCTGGGTCCCGAGCTCTCTGACTCCAATCAGGTATCCGGCCCGAAACAACTAGCTCAGACCCAACTGCTGCACCATAGTGCACCAGGGTCAGGGCCCAACGTCGGGGAGACACCGCTTGCCACGACAAACAGCAAATCAGCACATCCCAAACACTCGACCCAATCTAGCGAAAGTCAAAGACATCCCCCTATTTTTGTAACTTTATGTTGTCTGCAGCCAACATAACTGTCCCACAAAAATAGGGTATGTCGATCCCTCTTCACTCACAGGAAGAGTCAAAACCAAATCACCGACTTTCACAGGAAGAGTCAAAACCAAATCACCGACTGCCGAGGTGGGAGCAGTCGGGGCGTGGGAGCCCTAGTCTGTTGTTGTCTTTACTATCCTTGCTTTTCATTTACTGTTGTAGGTTACTGTGTGGTTCTCGATACCCTTGTGGGGTCGCGTGGATGTTGATTTCCTTTTGTTCTGGATTTGCACTACTGCTTTCTTTATTGTTCCCGTTTGGGCCATTTTCTAACCAAACCAACTAGAAGACAAGAGAAAAAGGATCTCGAAAACCGTTTTCACAAATCTAGGGTCGTGTGGGCCCGTTTTTCAAACCCTGTGGATTTATGCCGTTTTCCAATCTGTTTTCGAAACCTGAGGCCGTATAGGCCTAATTTCAAAACTATGTGTTTATCCTTTCAACCTGATTGGCCACGGGCATTGCTTTAGCTTTCATACGTTGATAGACTTAGAGCTGTTGTGATTAAATGGAAAGTGATTACTGGTAATTGTCCGAAGTTATAGCCGCGACGCCGTGCATATACAGAGGAGACTCTGCCGGTTTTCGAGTGAATCTGTATATGCGGCGGGTCTGGGCACGCGCCGGGAAGGAGGTTTTATAAAAAAAAAAAATTTGTACGCCGCAATGGCTTCCATTTGTGCATCGTTTCCGCTAAAACAAACCCCCGGGGCGTGACAGATTAAGATGGTATCAGAGAAAACTTGCTTTAATCACAACAAGGACGGCCCAACATCCACCGAGACATCACACTTAACTACGAATAAATGAAATATGCAGGGTTTAAGGGTTAGGACGTGAGAGATCGGGGAGGGGATTTGTAGATAACGTTTTCTTTTCCCTCTCGATATTACGGTGGTTCTTTCTAGCGGAGTTGAGTGCTAAGTTTGGGTGGTATGTCTGTACAGACAATGGTCCGAACCAGAGCATCGGCAGAGGATGTAGGGGCGGATGCGACGACACCAGCGGCTGCAGAAAACCAGCTCCTACGGCAACAATTGAGGGAGATGGCGGGGCAGCTGGCGATCCTTACGGAGCGTGTGCGTCAACTGACGCAGCAGCCACCAGTCACTCCTGCCCCTCCACAGGGACCAATTTCACCGGCCGCAGCACCACAAGCGACCGGGGCTGGGGTAGGGGCAGCCCCTCTACCGGCAGCAACGGCCGGACTAGCACCTACCCAGACCACGGCGCCGACGGCAGCACCTGCAACAGCGCCCGCGGGGCCGGCGCGGGGGCCCTCGGCGAGAGTACCTCCGCGGCCGCCGCCACCGCTGGGGAAGGGACAGTTACGCGAACGGAACGAGAACGAGTGAGGGCCTGTCACGCCCCGGGTGTAACCCAGAACCCGGGCCCGCCAACAGATCCGCCGTGCACACAGTATTTCCCATGTACACGAAGCGTCAACAACCTGCTCAGATATAAAAGATATAATAAAAGAGCAATAAAACAGAGCTGAACTAAAACTAATACATCTCAGACTGAAGCTGGTAATAAAGTACAATACATCTGTATAAATGATACATCAGTCTCTCCCAGCTCACAAAATAATAAAAATACAACCTGCTGGCAAAAGCCAGTCCCAAAAGTGAAAGTACACCGTCTGAGGAAAACCTGGGTACACCAACAGTCCAGCTAACACGCTCATCCTGTCTACTCAGCCGTCCTCTCTCCTCGACCCGCCACTGAAAGTCCAGTAGCACCCGCAGAAGACTCTGCAAAACAAGGGAGAAGAAAAAGAGGAAAGAAGAATGGGGGTGAGAACTACTAGTAAACCAGTAGCCTCCCCTAGTGGGTAAAACCTCAAACTCTGACACGCCCACTAGGTCTACCAGAGGCAAAAGGAAACAAAGGCGGTATGCTAAAAAGAATAAGACTCCTGATGAAAAGCTACCACTAGAATGCCTCTAAAATACCGAGCTAATAGAATAGCTAAATGTATGCATCAGAAAATAAATGTCTGCCAGAATAACCCAATCTGACCACCAGTAAACACTGGTACTACCTGCTCTGCCGCGACGGGTATGCCAGCCTACGCATAACACCGAAGCAAAGGAGTCCCAAGGACTCAAAACCCAGCATGGTGCCCGGCGCTCTGCACCGTGGAAAGCCTACTCCGGAGTGGCACTCGTGGGGAGCGACCCACACGAGGAAAAGTATCTCAGTAACCCAAGGATCATAACTCAGCAGGACTGGATCATGACTCTGATCAAAGTGGGAAAACCCATCCACCAAAGAAAGACCCGATCTCAACCCGATGCAAGATAGACAAACCGTGGGAAATCCATCCACAAGAGACCTGATACCCAATCTGATGCATAAGAAACCTCCGGTCAACCGCCCAATGTCCGCGGTTGCCGCAATACCCTGCCTGTCCCAAAACCGAGAACTTGACTACACTATCCTATCCACCTGCTCGCGCACGAGCTGCAAATACCCTGAGCCTCAAATGAAAGGAGAAAAGAATAACAAAAGGGGTTTCTCCTATGTCAATTCCAGCATGATAGTGTAGCAGAAAAAAGTGGCCTATCTAGGTGACCATACAAGCATGCAAATGTCCCAAGATGATAAACATAAAATAAAGCAGATATCGATATGTTTTTACCTTGCTAAAGCATGCTGATAAAAGTATGAGAGTAGTAAATAAAAGATAGCCTGTGCCTGTCTAAAATGCATGCCCAAAGTCCACAATTTATTAATCAGCCTTCTAATCATAGAAGCTACTCCAATGCCTAGAGGGTAATCAAAGTAGGGGTTCACAACAACACCCATGATCACAACCATGTCCCACAATGATATCTGGTCCACCGCCTACTATCCGCGGCAGCCATAATACCCCAGAAGCTAAAATCCAGGCCCCAGCTACACTATGCCAATCTCCTGCTCAAACCCGAGCAACAAATAATCACATGACTAAGAATAGGGGGAGAAGAAGCAAAAAGGGTTTCTTCTAAATCACGTCCCAACATATAGTGTAGCGATCAGAAATGGTCTAACTAATTATCCATATAAGCAAGTCTATCTCCTCATGGAAGAAGAAGGGGAGTGACGAATAGTGGTTCCACATGTGTATCAAGTAATAGCTCCACCGGGGTATAATCATCATGCTAAAACATAATCCAACCACACACATGTCTATAACCTGCTAATCACCCCCACATGAATCATCCGCCTATTTCTGTCCAAAAATCCTCAAGTGGTACCCTCCAATAAGACATTTCATAATATCTCAACATGAAAGTACATCCCCTATGCACAGTTAAATGCCAATGTAATGTCCAAGTAAGCATGTATAAGTTCCAACCACTAACAAGTTTCCACTACAGTGTTTTCCAGATGATAGGCTCGTAATTATCTTAGTTAAACATGCATGTCTACTAAGTGAGCATTCAAAATGTCCAATAGAGAAGACCTCTCTAATATTCCTAGTGGGTATATCAGAAAAGAGGAGTAAAGCAACCACCCACCTGAAGTGCGAACTGTCCGGTCCCGTACAGCTGAAGATACCAGAAACTCCAAACTCTTGCTCCAACAAGTTCAGCACACCCGCAACACTCCTGGAACAATACAAAATCCACTAAATACACTTAGGCTCCCAAATAATGCTCTTATAATCACATACAATATCTGTCCCAAAACTGCTAAATTTTCACCTGCAGAAAGTGCCCAGAAAATTCCCAGAAAAATACCACAGCGATCCTCGCATCGATAGCTTCGCAACGGTAGCTTGCACGTCCAAATCTGAGTTCGGTAAGACAAGTTATAAATTCGGCAAGGTGGTAATCCAAACAACAAACTGTGGAAAAAGACTGCACACTGTACACTGAGGAAACAGTGATTTTCACCTCGAAATAAATCTCATAAAATTCCAATAAAAATACGAGCGCGTTCCTTGCGATCTGTAGATGAAAAAGTTGTATAAGCTCGTCTCCGTCAGACGCTCGTGCGCGAAGATATGGCCAAAATACTCCGATGCTGTCCTCACATTCCTCACAGAAATAGGAGGACCATTGTTACCTCGGGATCCGAGCCAAAGAAGCAAAATCAGAATGCACTATCAAAATCAAAGTTGAAGCCCTACCTGTTAGGAGTCTTTCGGCGCAAGAATCACAGAAGAAGGAGCTCGGGGTAGACCAGGAGAGCTAAAACACTGCTGCTGCGCCGAAGAAGAACACAGGAAATGCAACGTCGCGCCGCGCCGTAAAATCCAAAACCTCGGGATTTGAGCCTCCTAAAATCCTGAAACTTGGCGGGTGTAATCCTCACTTGAAGGAGAAGAAATCTCCTTCTCACCTCCCCTTCGAGCTGAGGTCTCGAAGGGGTCGAAAATCGCCCTTGAAGAGCCCTCGGATTGCACTTAAGGGAAAAACCAGAAAATCTTTTCAGAAAATACCCAACAAGTCCCTCTTCTTTTTCGCTGCGCCCGGTGCACATAAGCCCGCAAATGGTGGCACGCCACGTGGCCCCAACAACCGTGCACCGCCCGTGGACCGCGCAAGGTCGGTCACCTGCCCCGCGTACGGCACCCACTCCATGGCTTGCGTGGACCGGGAGCACAACACCGAGCCAATCAAATGCTGCCACGTGTCCCACCTGTCGGTCCACCGTGCACCAAAAATGTTCCGTGGACCGCGCGCTGAGAACCGACCAGTAAAACGATGCCACGTGTCAACGCCCTGGTGCACGGCCGCCGCCGTGGACCGCGCGCCTGCCCGCGCCCCTGCGCGCTGCCCGCGTCCTGCCCGCGCCGCGCGCCGCCGCTGTGCCGCCTGCCCGAGGCCGCGCCGCCGCCCGCCGGCGCTGCCCGCCGCCGCCGCCGGCCGCCGGCGATCGCCGGAGGTACTGTTCCGGCCGTGAACAGTACCCGAGCACCAAAAATACAAGTGGGTAGTCCGTTTGACCGTTTTCGCGCGCTGATTCCAAATACGGCGTCCGTTTTGCCAAATTCCAATCCTAAAATTTGCCGGAGGCCCCCGGAAAGGTATTTTTGATCCGAATTTCGCGCCGAGTCCAAATTTGATATCCGATTTGCGCGAAAGCACTTCTAAACATCCGACGGGGTCCCCCGATTATCCACGTGATCCATTTTATGTCCGGAGTTCATCACTTGAGTCCAAATTGGCGCGCGAACACCGCCGACATACCCCGTAGGCCTCCTGAAGCTGCCGAACACACTGTAGAAGCCCTGCAAAGATCCGGGTCACCACAGGGCCAACCTGGCGGATTTTATGAAATTCGAACCGCCCACGTTCGAGGGGGAGACGACTGATCCCTGAGTCGTCGAAAAATGTGTGGGATCGATGGAAAAGTTGTTCGAGGACTTACTCATCGAGGACCCCGAGCGCGTCCCCCTGGCAGTTCACTTTTTGGAGGGAAACGCTCGTTTATGGTGGAAGACGGTGCGCCCTGACCCCACCAAGGGCACCGTGCTTCTATCGTGGACGACGTTCAAACAGGAATTGTTTGGGGCCTTCTTCACCAATAGCGTCAAGAAGAAACTGGAGGACGACCTAAACCACATTCAGCAAGGGAGCAAGACGGTTATGGAGTATCAGCGCGAATTCGTGCGCTTGGCAAATTGCGTCCCTTTCGTCATAAGGGACGAACCCCACAAGGCGCAACTGTTCGTGGATGGGTTGCGAAGTGATATTTTCCAGGTGGTTCAGGCCGCTGACTTGCATACGTTCCAGAAAGTGGTCGATCGGGCCACTGTTGTAGAGCGTGGGTTCGCCGTTACCCGTGCTAGGAGGGAGGCCTCGGCACATCATGAAGATAGGAAGCGGCAGCAGCAGAGCTACGGGGGGGGGACAATTGCAGGGGGCCGACCCCCCAAGCGGTGGAGGACACAGTCGGGAGCACGGAGCGCACCTACGGGAGAGCCGAGGCCAAGAGACAGGCCTTGTGTGATCTGCGGGGGAGCGCACGGAGTGTTGGAGTGCCCCCAGAGAGGCGATCATTGCTTCCGTTGCGGCAAGCAGGGGCACTTCCGCCGCAGCTGCCCCCTTGTCGTGGGATCAGCCTCCTCTGCCGCTTCCACGCCTTCACCACAACTCTCGGGGCGGGGGAAAGCTCCTATGGGGTCGACCTCTAGGCCCCCGGCTACGCGGCGCGAAGAGGATAGGCAGCCTCAACAGGGCGGGCGAATTTATTCCATGGGCCGCCGGGAATCGGACCCGCCGGATGACGTACTCGCAGGTATAACTTCTGTTTCAAATTCCCGTTCTAGAACCCTCTTTGATACTGGAGCAACGCACTCGTTCATTTCCCGCGATTACGTGTTCTCACACGACCTCGAGGAAACACCTCTCCAAAACTGTTTGACAGTTCAGACAGCGGGTGGGACACTAGAGGCGACTAGTTTGGTGGCCACCTGCCCGATTAAGCTGGGGCGGCTGCTTTGCCCTTGGGATTTAGTGGTGATTCCCCTGAAGGAGTATGACGTTGTTCTGGGCATGGACTGGCTCTCAAGGTACCAAGTGCTTATTGACTGCGAGAAGCGGATGGTGCAATTACAAGAGCCAAGTTTCCCTAAGAATGCGTACCTGGCGTGTAAGAGCACCTCCTTCCCGGCGGTCATCTCAGCAGCTCGAGCCAGGAGTCTGGTAGAGGGTGGGTGTGTGGCCTACTTAGCATCGGTGGATCTGGTTACCCGACCCTCGACGACACCTTCAGACATCCCAGTGGTAAGGGACTTCCCCGATGTTTTTCCGAGGGAGCTGCCCGGGATACCCCCTGAACGAGAGGTGGTATTTCCCATTGAACTCTTGCCAGGTACTCAACCTATAACGAAGGCGCCCTACCGAATGGCCTTCGCGGAGTTGAAGGAGTTAAAGGCGCAACTGGAGGACCTTTTGGACAAAGGGTTTATCAGGCCGAGTGTGTCACCCTGGGGCGCACCGGTGCTCTTCGTACGGAAGAAAGATGGAAGCCTGCGACTCTGCATTGACTACAGAGGAATAAACAAGGTTACGGTGAAAAACAAGTACCCCCTGCCCAGAATCGACGACCTCTTCGACCAACTACGAGGAGCGACGGTCTTTTCAAAGATTGATCTGCAGTCAGGCTACCACCAGCTCCGGGTTCGGAACGAGGACATTCCGAAGACCGCCTTCCGGACCCGGTATGGCCATTACGAGTTTACAGTCATGCCATTTGGACTTACGAACGCTCCCGCGGTCTTTATGGACATGATGAACCGGATCTTCAGACCGTTTCTTGACCGGTTCGTGGTGGTCTTCATCGATGACATACTAATCTATTCATCCACCGATGAGGAGCACAAGGACCATTTACGAACAATTCTCCAAACCCTCAGAGAGCAGAAGCTGTTCGCTAAGCTCAAAAAGTGTGAATTCTGGCTACGCGAAGTGGGGTTCCTGGGGCATGTGATCTCGGCGAAGGGAATCGCCGTGGACCCCAAGAAGGTGGAATCGGTGATCGACTGGCAGCCGCCCACGACGGTGACGGAGATCCGCAGTTTCTTGGGGCTGGCGGGGTATTATAGACGTTTTGTCGAGGGTTTCTCGAAGATTGCGGCCCCTTTAAACCGGTTGACCAAGAAAGGAGAAAAGTTTGTATGGACGACCAAATGCCAAGAAAGTTTTGAAGAACTCAAAAGAAGGTTAACCAAGGCACCAATTCTTGTACTACCAACACCCGGAGAGGACTATGAGGTGTACTGCGACGCTTCGATGATCGGCCTTGGGGGTGTTTTAATGCAGCAGGGGAAGGTAATAGCCTATGCGTCTAGGCAACTAAAAGACTACGAGAGAAACTACCCAACACACGACTTGGAACTGGCTGCGGTGGTCTTTGTCCTGAAGTTATGGAGACACTATCTCTTTGGTGTTCATTGTAACATTTTCTCAGATCACCAGAGTCTTAAATACCTGTTCACCCAAAAGGAACTAAACCTGCGGCAGAGGCGGTGGCTTGAATTACTGAAGGATTACGACCTAACAATTCAATACCACCCCGGGAAAGCAAACGTGGTAGCGGACGCTTTGAGCAGGAAGGGGCGACCGGAAGGGGAATCAGCAGGTGCGATAACTGAGCAGAACAATTTGATCGCAGAATTCTCGCGACTAGGGTTGGAAGTAGTGCCAGCAGGCACGGTTGCGCAACTTCTAACTTTGGTGGTCAAGCCAACCCTGCTCGAGAAGATTCGAGAGGGACAGCAGGCGGACTCGTATTTACAGCTCGTAAGAGACAAGATCTCACTGGATCGGGAAGGGGATTTTTCAGCGGAAGGCGACGGCACTCTACGATTTCGCGGACGGATCTGCGTGCCGGATACCCCGGAATTGAAGAAGGAAATTCTATCTGAGGCACACAGCGCCCCTTACGCAGCGCATCCAGGAGGCACAAAGATGTACAAGGACCTCAAACAGACCTTCTGGTGGCCCAAGATGAAGAGAGATGTGACTCGATATGTAGCTCATTGCTTGGTGTGCCAACAGATAAAGGCGGAACATCAACGGCCGGTGGGAAAGTTACAACCCTTACCGATACCGGAGTGGAAATGGGATCATATCACCATGGATTTTGTCACCGGATTTCCGCGCTCACAACAAGGACATGACACAATATGGGTCGTGGTGGACCGGCTAACCAAGTCAGCGCACTTCCTGCCGATTCACACAACTTGGACCAGAGAGCGGTTGGCCCAAGTCTACCTCAGCGAGATTGTGAGATTGCATGGAGTACCGGCATCGATCACATCAGACAGAGACACGCGTTTCGTCTCAAAGTTTTGGCAGAGTCTGCAACGAGCCTTAGGGACTAAGTTGCAGTTCAGCACAGCCTTCCACCCTCAGACAGACGGGCAGTCAGAGCGAGTGATACAGACGCTAGAGGACCTGCTTCGGGCCTGTGTACTCGATTGGGGAATCGGTTGGGAGCGTTACCTGCCACTTGTAGAATTCGCTTACAACAATAGTCACCAGGCCAGCATTCAGATGGCACCCTACGAAGCCTTATACGGGAGACGCTGCCGATCCCCGATCTGTTGGGACGACTTGGGAGAACGGAAATTCTTGGGACCCGAGTTGGTGGAGGAAACAGAAGAGAAGGTGCGCCTCATCAGACAGCGCTTACTAACCGCCCAGAGTCGACAAAAGAGCTATGCGGATCGGAGACGCCGCGACTTAGAATTCCAGGTGGGGGAACACGTGTTTTTGCGGGTCTCACCGTCGAGGGGAATCAAGCGATTCGGGTTAAAAGGCAAACTGAGCCCGCGGTTTGTGGGGCCATTCGAGATCCTGGAACGGATTGGCCCAGTGGCCTATCGCCTTGCCCTACCACCGAACCTCGATCGGATTCACGACGTGTTCCACGTTTCAATGCTTAAGAAATACCTCCCCGACCCGTCGCATGTCCTGGACGTCTCGACACTCGAACTGAAGGAGGACCTAAGCTTCGAGGAAACCCCGGTGCGGATCCTAGCAAGAGAAAGCAAGACACTTCGAAACCGAGTCATCCCCTACGTGAAAGTGCTCTGGAACAACCACGAGGAGCGGGAGGCGACGTGGGAGCTGGAATCGAAGATGAGGGAGGGCTACCCCTATCTCTTCACCGCGAACCAGGATTGAGTTTCGAGGACGAAACTCGTTTTAAGAGGTGAGTGGTGTAGTAACCGCTGGTTTAAAATATTTTCTTGGGTCCACTTTTGGTTTTATTTATTTTTAATTAGTCTCGGGGGGGGCTCGGAGGGTGATCTATAATTTCCTGTTCCCGGTCAGACCGTCGGGGCTCGCGGGTATTTTTAGTCAATAAAGCTCGCGAAACGGAGAACGGCGGTGCAATCGGTTTTGAATTCCGACGCCGGGATCTTCCAGAATAAATTCCGGAAGTTGGCTAACGATTCAGTCAACCAGCACGGTTTTTGAGGCAGACCGGACCCCGGTTCGCACCCGTTTTATTACCCGCGTTTGACTTAAACTGGGTTTAATTCCCATTCCTCAACCGCTCCCGCCATTCTAACCACTCCCGCCCATTCCAGGTCGTGGGGAAACAGGGGGGGTTACGACAGTTACTTTTCCCCCCCCCTCACCTCTTAGTCGTACGCAACCCCAAGACCCATTTCCCAAACTTTCCATTCCCCAATCCTTCCTTACCCCTATCAATCGGCGTAGAGCACCCGGTGGAGCGATCAAGGAGGAGGAGGAACACCGCACATCCTCTGCCTTGGGACCGGGCACACAAGACGGGACGAGTCTTCCCTCGTTTAACCCTAGCCGACGAAATCAAGGTGAGCTTAATTTAAGGATTTTAATTGTCAATTCTTGGTCCCTTCTTGGAAACGGGAGGAAGAGGGGTCGGCAGCGCCACCGGAGCCGGCGCACGCGGAGCCGCGCATGCGGGAAGCGCCGCATGCGGGCGGCGCTCGCATGCGGGCGGCGCCGCATGCGGGCGGTGCCGCATGCGGGCGGCGCCGCATGCGGGCGGCGGCGCCCGCACCCGCACGCGGACAGCGCCGCGTGCGGGCGACGCCGCACCCGCCCGCGCGCGGGCAACTCCGCGCGCGGGCGGCGCCGCGCCCCCATGCGGGCAGCGCCGCATGCGGGCGGCGGCGCCCGCACCCGCACGCGGACAATGCCGCGTGCGGGCGGCGCCGCACCCGCCCGCGCGCGGGCAACTCCGCGCGCGGGCGGCGCCGCGCCCCCATGCGGGCAGCGCCGCATGCGGGCGGCGGCGTCCGCACCCGCACGCGGACAATGCCGCGTGCGGGCGGCGCCGCACCCGCCCGCGCGCGGGCAACTCCGCGCGCGGGCGGCGCCGCGCCTCCATGCGGGCAACGCCGCATGCGGGCGGCGGCGCCCGCACCCGCACGCGGACAATGCCGCGTGCGGGCGGCGCCGCACCCGCCCGCGTGCGGGCATTTCCGCGCGCGGGCGGCGGCGCCGCGCCCCCATGCGGGCAGCGCCGCATGCGGGTGGCAGCACCGCACCCGCACGCGGACAGCGCCGCGTGCGGGCGGCGCTGCATGCATGCGGGCAGCGCCGCATGCGGGCGGCGGAGCGCGCACCCGCACGCGGACAGCGCCGAGTGCGGGCAATGCCGCACACGCCCGCATGCGGGCAACTCCGTGTGCGGGCGGCAACGCCCGCGCCCCATGCGGGCAGCCCGCACATGTGCGGGCGTTCCAGTCTTTTTAGCCTGGCGGAGTCCTGAGTTACTAACTCCTATGTCACAGGTGCGTGTAGGTCCGGGCGGACCCATCGAGACGCAGAGGAGCCTAGTATCGGTCAGGAGCGCGACAACGATAAAGGTGGGTTGTTCTCCCAAGGCTTAGTAATATTAGTATTCCCGGAAGGATATTGATTATATGTTAACCTGTACTAACACTGATGGCTTCTATGATTTACTATATTACCCCGTGTTTTGTTATTATGCTCGAGTGCGACACGCGCATCCGCGGTTTGGCCACCGCAAAGGGTGCTCTTTTCCGGAAAGGCGGTCTCTGACCCGTGTTTACCCACGAGGTGACGTAGTGGGGGCCCCCGTAGGTGTGGGGTTTGAGGCACAAAGGTGTGAGCGGTGTGACTTGTCGGGATTGGTGCCCGTCGAGGTCAGGTGTTAAAGGTGTTACAGGGGTAAAGGTGTTAAAGGTGTTACAGGTGTTACAGGTGTTACAGGTGCCACAGGTGAATTAGGTGCCTGCGGGTGACCCTTATGAGAGGAGTGGTTGCTCCGGCTAGTCTTACTTTGAGGCTTGGTATCATTTTACTGCTTTAGTGCTTTATCATGATAGTGTCACTGACTATCCCCTCTGTGACAGGTACTTCCGGGGGTGAGAGGTAGACGACGGAGAGGCCGAGGTGGGAGCAGTCGGGGCGTGGGAGCCCTAGTCTGTTGTTGTCTTTACTATCCTTGCTTTTCATTTACTGTTGTAGGTTACTGTGTGGTTCTCGATACCCTTGTGGGGTCGCGTGGATGTTGATTTCCTTTTGTTCTGGATTTGCACTACTGCTTTCTTTATTGTTCCCGTTTGGGCCATTTTCTAACCAAACCAACTAGAAGACAAGAGAAAAAGGATCTCGAAAACCGTTTTCACAAATCTAGGGTCGTGTGGGCCCATTTTTCAAACCCTGTGGATTTATGCCGTTTTCCAATCTGTTTTCGAAACCTGAGGCCGTATAGGCCTAATTTCAAAACTATGTGTTTATCCTTTCAACCTGATTGGCCACGGGCATTGCTTTAGCTTTCATACGTTGATAGACTCAGAGCTGTTGTGATTAAATGGAAAGTGATTACTGGTAATTGTCCGAAGTTATAGCCGCGACGCCGTGCATATACAGAGGAGACTCTGCCGGTTTTCGAGTGAATCTGTATATGCGGCGGGTCTGGGCACGCGCCGGGAAGGAGGTTTTTATCAAAAAAAAATTTTGTACGCCGCAAAGGCTTCCATTTGTGCATCGTTTCCGCTAAAACAAACCCCCGGGGCGTGACATTAACTGAATAACCATTGTCACAAAGTTGACTTATGCTTATGAGGTTAGTCTTAAGGCCATTAACAAATAACACATTATTTAGAACCGGGCCATCCGGAATAGCGATAGTTACTTTTCCAACAATCTTGGAAGACCGACCGTCTCCGAAAACAACAAGTCCTCCGGAGATTTTCTCAAAGGTTTGAAAACAGTTTTTTGTCACCGGTCATATGACGGGAACACCCGCTATCCAGATACCAAGACGAACTATCATATGCATGCAAGGAAATATTGGTAACAAGACAAGGAAAAATTTCACCTTTGCGCACCCAAACCTTTTTGGAATGCGTCGGTAATGGTCGTGAAGTTAATCGCCTAGGTGAAAGCGTCTTGTTAGCGCGATTGCTGCTCCTTGATGATGTCGTCTTGCGCGGTGAACTACCAAGGCTCTTTTCCTTCAAATGGTTTGCAATTGATTTGAGAGGAATCACCTTTTGGTAGTCGTTGCAAGAGGTGCTTGAGGTGTGCGTTTGGCTCCCGTCTTGCAATTTCTTCTTATGTGCCCTGAAATGCCACAACGAAAACATACCTTAGTTCTTGACGATCCCGAAGAGGATGAAGTAGGCTTGTTGTCGTTGCTTGTCGTGAATTCCGGTGTCGGAGGAGGAGATACCGACTGAGGCACAAAAACTGTCCCACTCGAACTTGGACTGTCTCCAGTTTGAGTGTATCCGAGGCCGAACCGATTTGTTTGACCAAGACCAAGAAGCCTATCCAACTTACTCCTTCCAGAAGAGAATCGCTTTAAATCATCCTTTAGTTGGAGAATGGTCTTTGTCATTTCCAATTTTTCCTGTCGAGCCTCGCCGTAGAGCTTTGAGAAATAATTCGCTTTGTCCACCAATTTCTCATGTTCTTTCTCAAAAAGCTCATTTTCCTCTTGAAGGGAAACATTTGCTTTGGCTAAGTTATCCCTTTCCACTTCAAGAGCGTTTGAGAGAGAAGATGCCCTTTTCGCTTCTTCTTCGAGATCCTGCAATCTCCCTCTCAACTCCGGTTTTGCTTTGCTAGTTTCTTTGAATCCCTCAAAAGCTTATGGTAGGCAAGAGCAAAATCTTCACCTTCAGAATTGCTCGATTCGTTGTCCGTAGCGTTCTTTTCAACATGGGAGGAGTTGGACAAGGAATCGGAGGTACTAGCCATCAAGCACATGAAGGGTGAAGATGTAGTGGACGCGTGGAATGCTGTCGCGTTGTCTTCTTCATCACTTGAGGATGACTCATTTGACGTTGAGTTGTCATCCCAAGTGACGACTTGCATCGCCTTCTTCTTTGCCGGATTCTTGTTGGGACACTCCGTTGCAATGTGGCCGTAGCCTCGACATTTGAAGCACTGTACTTGTCCCTCTGAACTTTTCTTATCCTTTGAGAAGTTCTCTTGCTTTCTTGACTTGTAACTTGAAGAACCCTTGCCTTTCTTCGACTTTCCGAAGGATGGAGTTTTGCTTGGATTACCCCTTCGAAAGTTGCGGCGAAACTTCCTTGTCAAGAGAGCGAGCTGCTTCTCAAAGTCCTCCATAGATAGGTTCTCGTCATCGTCTGAGGAGGATGAATCCGCGTCTTCTTCCTTTGTTGTTTTCAATGCATAACCTGAAGACTTAGAAGATGATGCCTTTCCCGAAGAATAGTTAGTAGGAAATGTCATTTCATAAGTTTGTAAAGCACCAACTAATTCTTCTACACGCATTTCGTCCGGGTGTTTAATTGTTTCAATGGCTGCGACCTTCGGGCGAAATCGTTCAGGAAGAGTTCTTAATATCTTTCTTACAACTTTAAATTCTGGAATCTTCTCTCCCAAGTTAGCACATGAGTTTACGATGTCTTGCAATCGTGTGTAATAGTCAGTGAAAGATTCATTTTCTGCCATAGAAATAGAGTCAAACTTGCTCGTAAGCATTTGCAGTTTCTGAATCTTCACAAGGTTAGTTCCCTCATGCGTAACTTGAAGAACATCCCAGATTTCTTTCGCAGTCTCACATGCCGAGACGCGAGAGAACTCTGTTTGAGATAAGGCATTAAATAAAGCATTAATTCCTTTGCCATTGTAAGAAGATAAATCTATCTCTTCCTTGGTCCATTTCGACCTAGGTTTTAAGGTGCGAACATCAGAAATAATTTCAGTTGGATTAGACCATCCTAATTCAATTGATTGCCACACCCTTTCGTCGATGGAAATTAAAAAGGCTTTCATCCGTACTTTCCAGTAGGCATAATTTGTTCCATCAAAGAAAGGGGGTCGATTGATGTTTCCACCTTCAACCATTGTTTACAACCCTATTCCCGCTCTGATACCACTTGTTGGGTTGTATGTAATATGGATCTAAATAGGGGAAAAAACACCTAGAGGGGGGTGAATAGGTGTAAACAATAAACACTCAAAAAATCATTGCGCAATAAAACCCAATGCGGAAAAATAAATGAACACGCAAGATTTTTACGTGGAAAAACTCCAAACCGGAGTAAAAAACCACGGGACCGATAACACGGTGAAATCCACTAGAATTAACACACGTACAAGGTGATATAACGTACTCACAGACGACTCAACCTTTTACCATACGCTCCTAGTAGATCTTCTCCGCTCGCTCCACGACGCTTCTCGAATCCACGATCTGCGCCCAACGCTGAATCCACAGCGTCCAACGTCGAGTCCACGACGTCCGACCGAATCCACGGTCTTCACCCAGTAGCACGCTTCGAATCCACGAACGTACCTCGCTCCGAATCCACGAGAGCGGTTGCACCTTGAATCCACAAGGCCACGCGAGTCCACGCGCCGATTTAGGGTAAATCGTTGTTTTTTGGGTGGTGATGATCCGCCGAATACTTAGATTAGAAATAGATCGGAAATACCATCTAAGTATTCATTGATTTGATTCTACTCAAAATCTGAGTTTGGAAAACCTAGAATCAAATCAATCAATATAGATGAAGAAACATAGAATTAATCTAGTTATTTCCTTTCTTCTCTATATGTGGATTTTTCTCTTTCGGTTGTATTTTTCTATTATTTTCGGATGCCCTAGAAAATGAATAAAGGGTCTATTTATAGGTTAGAGACCATTGGAAGAAGATAAGGATCAAAAACAGCCTTTTCTGGAAATTTTACGGACGGCGATCCGGATCGGATTTCGGCGATCCGGATCGGATTTCGGCGATCCGGATTGCAGTAGCAAGAAAGACGGTTTCCAGAAAAACAATAGTTCGGGATCCGGATCGAAGTTCCTGATCCGGATCGTTCATACAGTTTCACCAAACACCAACGTTCGGGATCCGGATTGCAAAGCCTGATCCGGATCGTTCAAATACAAAGGTAAAACTAGTGTTCGGGATCCGGATCAAAGGATGCTGCGATCCGGATTGAACCAGTGTATGAACGAACACCCTTCGGGATCCGGATTGGAAAGTCTGATCCGGATCCTGAACATGTCCCATGTCCAGTTTATGATTTTTATGCAATAAAAAATTCTTCCAAGTATTTCTACACTACAAGAAGTATTCGGATCACCAAAAATCTTTAGTTAAACATACCTGATCTTTTTGAATTCTTCTTTCTTGAGATTGAGGTATATGATCCAAACTTCTTTCATCTTCAATCTTCAAGACTTAATACTTTCACGAAATACGCCAACTCAAATTCCGTAACACGGCCCTGCCCGCCAGGTGTCGGGCGTGCACAGTGCGGCCCGGCCCAGCCCGCTCGCGCACGGGATCCATCCGACCCCCCTCGCCGCCGTCCGACCGGCCTCGGGGCCTGCCACGCGTCCACCGAACAGGCGGCAGCCGTGCAAGCCCCGTGGGGGAGCGTCACGCGTCCCCCCGCTCGGTCAGCGCGGTGGGTGGCGCCAGCCACTGGCACAGCGCCACGTGGCGCGGCGTCGCCCCGCCCGACACGCCAGCCGGCGCGGTCAGCGCGCCGCCCGCGCGTCTGCGCCCGCATGCGCGTACGGCCGCAGCCGCACGCGCGTGTGTAATAACCGCGGGTTTATTGTCCCTTTTTGTCTTACCGGTGTTCTTATTTCAGACCGCTTTTCGGCTAAGGGGTCCGGGGTACAATTCTTCTCGCGTTGTTTTGGGCAGGCCGTCGGGGCTCGCGGGTATTTTTGGTGAATAAAGCCCGTGAAACGAAGACCGGCGGCGCGATCGGATCAGTGTTCCGACCCCGGAATCCCCCGGAATAAATTCCTGAAGTTGTTGCCGCGAGGGGTCAGCACGCCTTTGCAGGGGTAAGCCAGACCCTGGTTTAAGTTGAATTGATTTAACTTAATTTAATTTGGCTTAATTTAACTCAATTGGATTTAATTAAATTTAATCCGTTTTAAATTAATGGTTTTTAATCGATGTTAGTCTAACTTAATCTGGTCCAGGTGGGGTTTTGTGAAGTTGGACCGTGGGTTTAGACCCGACTGTGCCTATACAGCTAATTAATAAGGGTTTGGGAATTAGGTCGGGAACCCCATTTCTCTCCCCCCTCCTTTCTTACCCGTGGCGTGCGTACCCCGAGCGTGATCGAGAACGCGTTCCCCATTTCTTTTCCCTTTCATCGGTGTGGAGCACCGCTACAAGGCGACCGAGAGGAGGCACGCTCTCTGCTAGAACCGGGCACGCAAGATCGGACGATCCCTCCTCTCCCAATCATCGTCGTCGAAACCGAGGTGAGACGGCGTTTTCAATTCTTTGTTCTTGGGGATTCTTGATCGGGCTATCAGCGTAGGGGGGGAGGAAAGGCACAGGCGACGGATTCTCCGGAATCCGCCGCATGTACGAAGATCCATCCCTCCCCAAACCGGCGACCCCGTGAGACCGCACGGGGCCGGGCGTGCGCCCAGCCCGCGTGCGGCGCACGGTGCGGGAACGACCCGCACGGGGCCGCGGCTTGCACCCAGCCCGCGTGCGGGGTAACCCGCACGGTGCGGGTACAAACCCGCACGGGGCCGGGGCTTGCACCCAGCCCGCGTGCGGGGGTAACCCGCACGGTGCGGGTACAACCCGCACGGGGCCGGGGCTTGCACCCAGCCCGCGTGCGGGGGTAACCCGCACGGGGCCGGGGCTTGCGCCCAGGCCGCGTGCGGGGGTAACCCGCACGGTGCGGGTGTGACCCGCACGGTGCGGGTATGACCCGCACGGGGCCGGGGCTTGCGCCCAGGCCGCGTGCGGGGGTAACCCGCACAGTGCGGGTGTGACCCGCACGGGGCCGGGCATGCCCACGGCCGCGTGCAGACGGGGAGCCGCGGACCGGGACAGGCGGATTGTCGTCCTTTTATTAGTCGAGTCTGAGCGCTGACTTTCCCCAGCGACAGGTGGGTGTGCGAGTTCGAGCGGGCGTACCGGGACGCGAGGGAGCCGAGCGTCGTCACCTACTAGCGACAGGTGGGTTGAGCGTGGTATTTAGCATCGACCTCCGTTGACTGTTTCAATTTAAACATTACACGTTATCGTCCACTTTAATGCTACCTGATGTCATTACTTTAGATGCTACGGATTATCGCTACACACTGATAGTTATGTGTTTTCATATTTCTGATGTTACCAGTTACCGTCTTTCCTTCGATTATGCTATTAGTAGGGCAACTTGAGTATACATGCTACTATCTTACTCTGATTCGTGCATCATGGTTACTATCTTATTGTTTCATATACATTGTGATTACTGCCTTACTATTGCTCATGCATTGTGGTTCCTGTGCTCGAGGCTGCGACACGTGCACCCACGGTTTGGCCACCGTGAGGGGTGCACTTTTCCGGAAAAGCGGTCTATGACCCGTGTATACCCACGAGGTGACGTAGTGGGGCCCCTTATTAGTTGTGGGGTTGAGGCGCCGAGGTGCGAGCGGTGCGATCCGTCGGTTTAGTTGTCCGACGTGGTCGGGTTTTTGGCAGGTACGGTATGGGCCGTCGGTTTAGTCGTCCGACGTGGCCAGGTATAGCAGGATACAGGTGTACAGGTTATTGTTTCCCTCTGGAGAGGGTGGTTGCTCCGGTTACCTTCACGGTTTGCTTTATTGCATTTTCTTGCTTTACTATTATTCGTTACTGACTTCCCACTTCGTGACAGGGACCGGGCGGGGGGAGAGGTAGGCGACGGAGAGGACGGGGCAGGAGCTTCTGGGTTGCTGGGAACCCTGGACTGTATTTCTTTATTTATCTTGCATTTCATTTACTTTGTTGATACGTGTGAGGTTCTCGATACCCTGTGGGGTCGACGTGGATGTCGGTATTTGGTTATACTGTGATGCATTACTTTTCCTTTCATTTCTGTTGGCCGTTTGAAAAAGAAAAGAAAAGACAAAACCAAAGAAAGAATTTCGAAAATCGCTTTTAAAATCTAAGTGTCGTGTGGGCACTGGTTTCAAAACCCTGTGGATTTATGGATTGCGAAACGAATTTCAAAACTTGGGTGTCGTGTGGGCACCGTTTTCAAAACCCTGTGGTTTTATGTTGGTTTCGAAAACTCATTTTCAAAACATAAGTGTCGGGTGGGCACTCTTTTAAATTTGTGGATTTATCCTTTCCAAATTGAATCGGCCATACGCTTAAATACTTAGAATGCTGGTTGTATGTTAATGAATGTTGTGATTGAATGGTTATGCTTGTTTGTGAGATGTACTCATCCACACGCCGTGCACGTACAGGGGAGACTCTGTCCGTTTGCAGAGAGATCCTGTATGTGCGGCGGGTCTGGGCACGCGCCGGGGAAGAGAGGCCTTTCAAAAAAAAAAAAAAAAAACGTGCCGTTTCCGCTAAAACAAACCCCCGGGGCGTGACAGATTAAGATGGTATCAGAGACGGTTCATTCAATCACAACAGTTAATGCCGACATCCGTGGGAATGCCTCACATATCTACAAGTGAATGAAATGGGTAGGACATAGGACTGTAGAACGTGAGTGATCGGGGGGGGGGGGGAAAAGTTGGAGTCTTTTCTCGAGCTAAGTGGTTTGTGGTTGTCGGTAAAGTCTGACGTTGACCCATGTTGTGTGTGACAGCCATGTGTTGGGTTTAGGTTAATAAGGATCTAATAGGGGAAAAAACACCTAGAGGGGGGTGAATAGGTGTAAACAATAAACACTCAAAAATCTTTGTGCGATAAAACCCAATGCGGAAAAATAAAAGAACACACAAGATTTTTACGTGGAAAACTCCAAACCGGAGTAAAAAACCACGGGACCGATAACACGGCGAAATCCACTAGAGTTAACACACGTACAAGGTGATATAACGTACTCACAGACGACTCAACCTTTTACCATACGCCCCTAGTCGATCTTCTCCGCTCGCTCCACGACGCTTCTCGAATCCACGATCCGCGCCCCAACGCTGAATCCACAGCGTCCAACGTCGAGTCCACGACGTCCGACCGAATCCACGGTCTTCACCCAATGGCACGCTTCGAATCCACGAACGCACCTCGCTCCGAATCCACGAGAGCGATGACACCTTGAATCCACAAGGCCACGCGAGTCCACGCGCCGATTTTGGGATAAATCGTTGTTTGTTTGGGTGGTGATGATCCGCCGAATACTTAGATCAAGAGTAGATCGGAAATACCATCTAAGTATTCATTAGTTTGATTCAACTCAAGATATGAGTATGAAAACCTAGAATCAAACTAATCAATATAGATGAAGAACCATTAAATAGATCTAATGATTTCCGTTCTTCTCTATATGTGGATCTAAGGCCGTATAAAATGATATTTGAAAATGACGGCTCTTTTTCCGATGCCCTAGAAATGAAATAGGAGGGCTATTTATAGGTTAGAAACCCTAGGAAGAATATTCGGATCAAAAACAAACTTTTCTGGAAAGTTTTACCGACGGCGATCCGGATTGCATAAGCCACGATCCGGATCGCAGACGCACAGAATGCAGTTTCCAGAAAATCACCTGTTCGGGATCCGGATCATAATCCACGATCCGGATCGTTCATACATTTTCACAAAACACCCCATTCGGGATCCGGACTGCCCAAGCTATGATCCGGATTGCAGCAATGTATGAACGAACACCTTTCGGGATCCGGATTGAAAGTCCACGATCCGGATCCTGAACATGTCCCATGTCCAGTTTTTGATGAATAAGCAATTAAAACCTCTTCCAAGTGTTTCTACACTATAAGAAGTATTCGGATCATCAAAATTATTTAGTTAAACGTACCTGATCCTTTTGAATTCTTCTTTCTTGAGATTGAGGTATATGATCCAAAGTTTCTTCATCTTCAATCTTCAAGACTTAAAACTATTCACGAAATACGCCAACTCAAATTCCGTAACAATCTCCCCCTTTGGCGGTTTCGTGACAAAACACAGATCCACAAAAGAAAATTCAAAAAGATATTTTTGTTGCTATCACCATACAACAAAAATTTACAAAAGAGTTCCAGAAATTAAAAACATGAGATAAACTCCTAAGACAGACTCTAGACTTAGACATCTGTAACCTCTGCACACAGAAAACATTCTTGACAAACAAATTCGTTAGATACCTCAAGAATTGGAACATAGAAAAAACCAAGTGCAGAGATAGAGTTTGATCTCACCATGACATTTAAAAGAATCAGATATGTGAAAGAAACATAGTTAAAACCAACATATCTTCTAAGCAGTTGAAAAACCAAAATGTCAAAGTATGTTAGTCCAACACCAACTTGTTAGTCAAATTACATGCCCAAATAGTTAGTCAAATAGTTAGTATAGAAGCATGTCACAATCCACAAAAGAAAAACAAAGTTGAGTTGAGATTCATTTTCATACTTACCTTTTACCTTGTCATTCATTGTTCATTGTTTTCGCTAACTCTCTCCCCCTTTTTGTCACAAAAACAAGCCAAAACGTAGCATGAGCTACAATATGTAAGGAGAGTAACAAAAAAAAAAAAAAAAAAAAGAGTTCTAAAAGTATGCACAAACTGAGAAATAAACTAAAAGAGTAAAGAAAAACAGTGTTCTGAGAACTAAGAACCCAAACTAAGGTGACCAATTCTGTTGCTCAATCTGAAGAGTCAGAACTAGTACAGCTTAGCTTGCTTAAAAGTCCTTTAAGCAAGTTCTTAAGGTTTGAGTATTTTTTCTTGATCTTCTTGTGTTCAGAGGAGACTTGCTGAAGCTCTCTCGATATTCTTTCATGTGTAGCAGAGATTCTTTGTTGTTCCTGACGAATCGATTCCAATATCTCTGTCTCAGTTGTCCGTGTCTTTGAATAAGATGAACGTTGTCTGGATGCAGATGGTGCATCAGGTCCTGCAGTCCATGGTGACCCAGTTTGCAAAATTCCTGAAAGTGAGCGTGCTCTGGTTAGAGGCCCACTCTGCTGGCTTGTATTTCTTTGAACGCTTTCCTTCTTGTATATTGTACGGTCGTGGAGGCAGATTTCATAAGTCTCTTCCCTTTGGTGAACTTCCTTTCTTCTTCATCAATTTTTCGCTGAACATCCTTAAAGAAATCGTCCCATTCTTCACTATTGTAATCCGAGCTGTCTTCATTGGCTCCTTCCGGTTTGTCTCCAGTTGAGACGCCTGGTTCTTCTTTAACCGATGAACCCCAGGCAGCATTGCGACCAGAAAGATGATCAACCAGGAGAATGCCATTGATTCTAGTGCTTTGAGTTTTAAGAAAGTGTCCTGTGAAGACCAACTCAAGAATGAAAAATCGTCAATTTTGAAAAATTTGAAAAATTGTACCTAGACAATCATAATCATATAGAGAAGCCAAGAATCAAATTAGTTTTCCAAAAAGAATTTTAAAAATAGATCAAATCCATGATTTACAAAAATTCCTCTTTTATGCCCTTAAACCGAATTTTTAGAAATCGAAGCCTAAAAACACGTTAATCACGTGAAATCCCAGCATAAAAGCAAAACTAATTGATCCAGAGTTCTTATTTCAAAAGAAATTTGATCAAAAACCATTCACAAACGAAAAAAATCCAACTTTTCAACTCACGTTTGATGAAAAAACAGAAAAACTGTGAAAAACCGAGTTTTGATCATGAAAACTTACTTGAATCCGAAGAACTTTGAGTTTTGAAGCACCAGGAAGCAAGAAATCTAGAGAGAGAAACTCTAGAAGCTTGAAAACCAGAAATTAGGGTAAAAAAATCTCGAATCTGAAGTTTCTATATAGAACCCTAGCCGTGATCCGGATCGGCCGAGAATGTGATCCGGATCGGCCACCCGCAGGAAAAATCCTGCGTTCGGGATCCGGATCACTTTCCACGATCCGGATCGGCTACACTTTTTCTTCAGAAAAATTAAGAAAAATACATAAAATCCAGAAAAAGTATGTAAGCACATTACCATGTCAACTTTAAACAAATGACATCGTTTCATACAACAAGAAATAGATTATGAAAAATCTATCAAAAATATCCAAAAATGAAACGAAGATTTACGAAAGTTAAAACACTTAAAGTTGAACAACTTCAATTACATCTATCCTGATCCTATGTGTAATGTCTTTATCAAATCATCAATTTCAGTAAAGAAAATGAAGTACCAAGATCAATAGATGTTTGAAATCCCAGATAAGTTAAATAATATATCTAGACAATCTGTTGAAGGAGTGGCTCTTTGAGCATCTTAAATCAAAAATCCCACCTTATACCAACCATGAAATACGACTGAGTCAAGTATTTCAATATGAGTTTCATCAACAATTTTCAAACAAAAGTTTGCTTTTCATTCATGGAGTTCTTTTTCTTTCATTTTCTCCATGTGGTGGTAGTTTTCACACTCCTCATTGGGATGTAACTCTTTCCACATCTTTTGAGCATTTCACATTTCATTGACTCCCCCTCAATTGGCTATCAATTATTTAATATATAAAGTATTCAACCAAACCATTGATCTCGAATTCATACTCGACTAAGCAATCAAATATGATAATGACTATACCAAGAGATCATTGAGAGAGAAATTGACTTTGATCACAAAAGATGGTTTAATTAACGTAAATGATCATTGCAACATTGAAACATTATGACATCAAAACATAATAAATTTCTAAATGCATAAAAGGATGCAATTAAAGTCAATTATGATTTATGCTCAATTAGTGTGCTATGTACAGAACATAGATAAAGAACAAAACAAAAACAAGAACAAAAACAAAACCTAATCTAAGCAAAGGTTTCAAAAGAGTTTATTTCAAGGAAAGCATGCCAATTGCTTTTCGCAAGTGAATAAAACGTTTTTGATCCAAAGGTTTTGTTAAGATGTCGGCTAATTGATCCTCAGTTGAAATATATGACAGTTGAAGAATGTTTGATTCAACTAGCTCTCTAAGAAAATGATATCTAAGTTCAATATGTTTTGTTCTAGAGTGCAACACAGGGTTTTTAGAAATGTTAATGGCACTAGTGTTGTCACATAAAATGGTTACCGAAGATGTTGAAATTCGGAAATCGCTCAACACGCTCTTCATCCAAATCAATTGGGTTGAGCAACTTCCTGCAGAAATGTACTCCGCTTCGGCAGTCGAGAGTGCTATGCAGTTCTGTTTTTACTGTGCCATGCAACAAGGCAGTGGCCGAGATAGAAGCATGCACCACTCGTGCTTTTCCGGTCATCCACCGATCCAGCCCAATCGGCATCTGAGTATCCAACAATATCCAAAGTCGTTCCCATAGGATACCAAATTCCGAAATTGATTGTACCTTTGATATACCGGATGATCCGTTTCACCGCTTTCAGGTGAACCTCCTTCGGTGCTGATTGATATCTCGCACAAATCCCAACACTGAAGGATATATCCGGGCGACTAGCCGTGAGATATAGTAGACTTCCAATCATACTGCGGTACAGTTTCTCGTCTACATTCTCACTTTGTGATTCACTTCCAAGTCCCTTATGGCTAGTTCCCATTGGAGTTGGAAAATCTTTAGAATTTTCAAGATCAAACTTTTTGACCAACTCCAGTGCATACTTGGATTGACACAAGTGAATTCCTTCATCGTTCTGCTTAACTTGTAATCCAAGAAAATAATTCAACTCGCCCATCATGGACATCTCAAATTCGCTTTCCATGGTCTCCGCGAATTTAGAAGCATCATTATCTCTCGTTGCTCCAAAAACAATGTCATCAACATAGATTTGAGCAACTATGAAATTGTTTTGATAATGCTTCACAAAGAGAGTCCTGTCAGCTCCCCCTCGAGTGTAGCCCTTTTCCAAAAGGTGCTTTGTCAACCTTTCGTACCATGCTCGCGGTGCTTGTTTCAGACCGTAAAGAGCCTTTTTCAGTCGAAAAACATGGTTAGGTAGTTTATGATCCACAAAACCTTTCGGTTGAGCTACATAAACTTCCTCATTTAAAAATCCATTTAAAAAGGCGCTCTTAACGTCCATTTGAAATAATCTGATTTTAAAATGACAAGCGATCGCAAACAATATACGAATGGACTCGAGTCTAGCTACAGGGGCGAAGGTTTCATCAAAGTCTATACCTTCTACTTGAGAATAGCCTTGAGCAACTAACCTTGCTTTGTTCCTGATGATAGTACCTTCTTCGTTTTTCTTGTTCTTGAAGATCCATTTGGTACCTATCACATTGTGTTGCTTCGGAGGCTTCGTCAGTTCCCAGACTTTGTTTCGCTCGAATTGATGGAGCTCTTCCTGCATTGCTTTAATCCAATAATCATCTTGGAGAGCTTCATCAACATTCCTTGGTTCGATTTGAGATACATAGCATGCAAATCCGCAAACCAATTGTCTCCGTGTTCTAACTCCTTCTTGTGGATCTCCAATTATGTTCGATTCAGGGTGATCCTTGGAGATGCGTAACGTTTGAGGTAGAGGAGTAGGCGGAGGTACACGAGATGATTCCTGCACATCAGATAAGCTTGAAGAACCGTTAGATGCATCAACATTATTATCGAAAGAATTGTTAGAAGAAGATGCATTAGCAGGTGTATCATCATCAAGAGAGATATCGAGGGTAGATTTTTCAGATTCAAAATGAAAAGCTTCATCTACCTTAACATTTATCGATTCTACGATCGTCTTAGATTCTAAGTTAAAAACTCGATATGCTCTGCTGTTTGTAGAATAACCTAAGAAAATCCCTTCGTCACTTCGAGAGTCAAATTTTCCAAGATTCTCACGATCACGTAAAATAAAACACCGACTCCCAAAAATGCGAAAATATTTGATGTTAGGTTTTCTACAAAACCAAAGTTCATATGGTGTATTCAAGTCCCCGGGCGCAAATACACTCGATTGATAACATAAACAGCAGTGTTCACCGCTTCAGCCCAAAAATAAAGGTAAGTTCCGGCTGTGAAGCATAACACGTGCCATTTCCTGTACGACCCTGTTTTTGCGCTCGACTACACCATTTTGTTGAGGTGTGTAAGGTGCGGAGAATTCATGTTTAATGCCATTAGAAAGCAAAAATCAATGAATTTGGAATTTATGAATTCACCACCTCTATCACTCCTAACTCGAGTAATCCTTTCATTCTTTTCTATCATAATACGATTGCAGATTTCGAGAAAAGAATCAAAGGTATCAGCTTTTTCTTTTAGAAAGGCTACCCAAGTATATCTAGAAAAATCATCAACCAACAAGAAAATATACCATTTACCTCCCAGAGATGGTTGACGAGTTGGCCCCATTAAGTCCATATGCAAAAGTTCCAAAGGCCGTTTTGTACCTATGTGGTTCAAATTCTTGTGTGCAGTCCTAGACTGTTTTCCCTTTTGGCAACCGCCACACACAAGGTTTTGTTCAAAAGAAAGTTTCGGAACCCCCTTGACCACATCTTTATTTGAAATTCTAGAAAGTTCCTTAAAGTTTATGTGACCTAGCCTTTCATGCCAAAGTGTTTCATTTTTCAAAGATGCTAGGTTACATTTTTCAGAAATCTTAGAAGGAACTACATAACAGTTATTTTCTGATCTAACCCCCTTTAAAAAGAAAGCATGGTTCAAGTCAGTTACAGTGCATTTATCAGATGAAAAATTAACTGAATAACCACTATCACACAGTTGACTTATGCTTATGAGGTTAGTCTTTAGGCCATGAACAAATAATACATTATCTAGAACCGGGCCATCTGGAATAGCTACCGTTCCCTTTCCAACAATTTTGGAAGACCGACCATCTCCGAAAACAACAAGTCCTCCGGAGTTTTTCTCAAAAGTTTGAAAACAGTTTTTATCGCCGGTCATATGACGGGAACACCCGCTATCCAGGTACCAAGACGAACTATCATATGCATGCAAAGAAACATTGGTAGCAAGACAGGGAAAGATCTCACCTTTGCGCACCCAAACCTTTTTGGTATGCGTCGGTAATGGTCGTGGAGTTGATTTCCTAGGTGAGAGCGTCTTGCTTGAAGAATTGCTGCTCCTTGATGATGTCGTCTTGAGCGATGTACTACCAAGGCTCTTTTCCGTCAATTTGGTTGGAGTGGTTTTCGAGGAATAGCCCTTTTGGTAGTTGTTGCAAGATGTTCTTGAGGTGTGCGTTTGGCTCCAGTCTTGCAGTTTCTTCTGATGTGCCCTGAAATGCCACAACGAAAACATACCTTGGTTCTTGTCGATTCCGAAGAAGATGTAGTAGGTTCGTTGTCGTTGCTTGGCGTGAACACCGGTGTCGGAGGAGGAGATACCGACGAGGCACAAATACCGTACCACTCGAACTTGGAATGTCTCCAGTTTGAGTGTATCCGAGGCCGAACTTGTTTCTTTGACCGAGACCAAGGAGTCTGTCCAACTTACTCCTTCCAGAAGAAAATCTCTGTAAGTCATCCTTTAGTTGGCGTATGGTCTCTGTCATTTCCAATTTTTCCTGTCGGGCCTCGCCGTAGAGCTTCAAGAAGTAATTCGCTTTGTTCACCATGTCTACATAACTCTTCTCGAAATGCTCATTGGACTCTTGAAGGGAAACATTTGTCTTAATCAGATTGTCCCTTTCCACTTCAAGATCGGTTGAGATAGAGGTTACTCTTTTTATTCATCTTCAAGATCCAGTAATCTCTCTTTCAACCCCTTGTTTTGTTTAGCCAGTTTCTTTGAATCCCTCAAAAGTTATGGTAGGCTAAAACAAAATCTTCACCTTCCGAATTATCTGACTCATCGTCCGTTGCAATCTTTTCCACAGTGGAGTTGGACAGTGAGTCGGACATACTTGCCATTAAGCACATGAAGGATGAAGGTTTAGTGGACGCGTGGAAAGCTGTCGCGTTGTCTTCTTCATCACTTGACGATGACTCATTTGACGTGGAGTTGTCATCCCAAGTAACTACTTGCATCGCTTTCTTCTTAGCCGGATTCTTGTTGGGACATTCCGTTGCTATGTGGCCGTAGCCTCGACATTTGAAACACTGAACTTGTCCCTCAGAACTTTTCTTATCCTTTGAGAAGTTCTCTTGGCTTCTTGACTTGTAGCTTGAGAATCCCTTGCCTTTCTTCGACTTTCCGAAGGATGAGTTTTGCTTGAATTTCCCCTTCGAAAGTTGCGGCGAAACTTCCTTGTCAAGAGAGCGAGCTGCTTCTCAAAGTCCTCCATAGAAATGTTCTCGTCGTCGTCCGAGGAGGATGAATCCGCGTCTTCTTCTTTAGTTGATTTCAATGCGTAACCTGAAGACTTAGAAGAGGATGCCTTTCCAGAAGAATAGTTAGTAGGAAAAGTCATTTCATAAGTTTGTAAAGCACCTACTAATTCTTCTACACGCATTTCGTCCGGGTGTTTAATTGTTTCAATGGCTGCAACCTTCGGGCGAAATCGTTCAGGAAGAGTTCTTAGAATTTTTCTTACAACTTTAAATTCTGGAATCTTCTCTCCCAAGTTAGCACATGAGTTCACGATGTCTTGCAATCGTGTGTAATAGTCAGTGAAGGATTCATTCTCTGCCATAGAGATAGAGTCAAACTTGCTCGTGAGCATTTGCAGTTTCTGAATCTTCACTAAGTTAGTTCCCTCATGCGTAACTTGAAGAACATCCCAGATTTCTTTCGCAGTCTCACATGCCGAGACGCGAGAGAACTCAGTTTGTGACAAAGCATTAAATAGAGCATTAATCCCTTTGCCATTGTAAGAAGATAAGTCTATCTCTTCCTTGGTCCATTTCGACCTAGGTTTTAAGGTGCGAACATCATCTAAAATTTCAGTTGGATTAGACCATCCTAATTCAATTGATTGCCACACCCTTTCGTCGATGGAAATTAAGAAAGCTTTCATCCGTACTTTCCAGTACGCATAATTAGTTCCATCAAAGAAAGGGGGTCGATTGATGTTTCCACCTTCAACCATTGTTTACAACCCTATTCCCGCTCTGATACCACTTGTTGGGTTTAGGTTAATAAGGATCTAATAGGGGAAAAAACACCTAGAGGGGGGTGAATAGGTGTAAACAATAAACACTCAAAAATCATTGTGCGATAAAACCCAATGCGGAAAAATAAAAGAACACACAAGATTTTTACGTGGAAAACTCCAAACCGGAGTAAAAAACCACGGGACCGATAACACGGCGAAATCCACTAGAGTTAACACACGTACAAGGTGATATAACGTACTCACAGACGACTCAACCTTTTACCATACGCCCCTAGTCGATCTTCTCCGCTCGCTCCACGACGCTTCTCGAATCCACGATCCGCGCCCAACGCTGAATCCACAGCGTCCAACGTCGAGTCCACGACGTCCGACCGAATCCACGGTCTTCACCCAATGGCACGCTTCGAATCCACGAACGCACCTCGCTCCGAATCCACGAGAGCGATAACACCTTGAATCCACAAGGCCACGCGAGTCCACGCGCCGATTTTGGGGTAAATCGTTGTTTGTTTGGGTGGTGATGATCCGCCGAATACTTAGATCAAGAGTAGATCGGAAATACCATCTAAGTATTCATTAGTTTGATTCAACTCAAGATATGAGTATGAAAACCTAGAATCAAACTAATCAATATAGATGAAGAACCATAAATAGATCTAATGATTTCCGTTCTTCTCTATATGTGGATCTAAGGCCGTATAAATGATATTTGAAAATGACGGCTCTTTTTCCGATGTGTGGAATGCCCTGAAATAAGGAAGGGCTATTTATAGGTTAGAAACCCTAGGAAGAATATTCGGATCAAAAACAAACTTTTCTGGAAAGTTTTACCGACGGCGATCCGGATTGCATAAGCCACGATCCGGATCGCAGACGCACAGAATGCAGTTTCCAGAAAATCACCTGTTCGGGATCCGGATCATAATCCACGATCCGGATCGTTCATACATTTTCACAAAACACCCCATTCGGGATCCGGACTGCCCAAGCTATGATCCGGATTGCAGCAATGTATGAACGAACACCTTTCGGGATCCGGATTGAAAGTCCACGATCCGGATCCTGAACATGTCCCATGTTCAGTTTTTGATGAATATGCAATTAAAACCTCTTCCAAGTGTTTCTACACTATAAGAAGTATTCGGATCATCAAAATTATTTAGTTAAACGTACCTGATCCTTTTGAATTCTTCTTTCTTGAGATTGAGGTATATGATCCACAGTTTCTTCATCTTCAATCCTCAAGACTTAAACTATTCACGAAATACGCCAACTCAAATTCCGTAACACCATGGTTCGTACCAGATCGTCGGCGGGAGACGCCGAGGCAGACGCGACAACATCGACGGCCGCGGAGAACCAGCTCCTGCGGCAGCAATTGCGGGAAATGGCGGGGCAATTGGCCACCCTCGCCGATCATGTGCGTCAGTTGACGCATCAGCAGCAGGCCGCGCCAGTGACGGCCGCCCCGGTCCCTCCGCCGGGGCCGACAGCACCGGCCGTGGCACCACCGACAGCGCCACCGCCAGCGGCGACTACGGGAGCGGCGCCAGGGACAACTAGCCGGGTTACTCTGGAGGAAACAGTGGTCACCCTACCCCTATCGCGGCTGCCGCCGCCACGAGTGGAGGGGGGGTTGTGATGACCGAGCGGGATCGAGTGCGGGCCAACTTGAAGGACTTTAAGAAACACGACCCGCCCACGTTCGAAGGGGACACGACTGATCCGTGGGTCGTTGAGAAATGGGTGGGGTCGATGGAGAAACTTTTTGAAGACCTACTCATGGAGGATGATGAGCGGGTTCCCCTGGCAGTCCATTGCCTGGAGGGGAATGCCCGTTTGTGGTGGAAGACGGTACGTCCCGATCCTGCTAAGGGTACCGCTTTCCCCTCCTGGGCAACCTTCAAGAAGGAGCTGTTCGAGGCCTTCTTCACCAGCAGCGTCAAGAAGAAGTTGGAAGATGATCTGAACCATATCCAGCAGGGAAACCGGACGGTCATGGAGTACCAACGAGAGTTCGTACGCCTAGCGAACTGCGTCCCGTTCGTCATAAGGGACGAGGCTCACAAGGCGCAACTCTTTGTGGATGGCTTGCGGAGCAATATCTTTGAGGTGGTGCAAGCAGCTGACCTGCACACCTTCCAGAAAGTGGTCGACAGGGCCACTACGGTAGAGCGGGGCTTTGCGGTCACCCGCGCCAGAAGGGAGAACTCGGCGCGGCTGGAGGACAGGAAGCGGCAACAGCAGAACTCGGGAGGAGGCTCTTGGAGTGGGGGCGGAGCCTCCAAACGGTGGAGACCGCAGGCGGGGCCCCGGGGCGCGCCAGCAGGAGGGCCGAGGCCGGGAATTAGGCCTTGCGTTATTTGCGGGGGAGGGCACATTGCGGGAGAGTGCCCCCAAAGAAGCGACCACTGTTTCAGGTGCGGCAAGCGGGGGCACTTCCGTCGCAACTGTCCCTTAGGCGGGGGACCTGCACCCTCGGGAGCTTATACGCCCGCGCCACAGCTCTCAGGGCGGGGGAAAGCTCCTATGGCGTCAACTCCCAGACCCCCCGCACCACGGCGTGAGGAGGATCGGCAGCCACAACCAGGCGGGAGGGTTTTCTCAATGACCAGCCAAGGGACTAATCCACCGGAGGACGCTCTTGCAGGTACTACTTCCGTTTCGAATTCCCGTGCTAGAACTCTTTTCGATACCGGAGCAACACACTCGTTCATTTCTCGTGATTTCGTTTTATGCATGATCTCGAGGAGACCCCCCTTCAAAATCTCTTGACGGTGCAAACGGCGGGGGGGACTTTGGAGGCGGTCAGCTTAGTGGCCGCCTGCTCGATTAAGCTTGGGCGACTGGCTTGCCCATGGGATTTGGTGGTAATCCCCTTGAAGGAGTACGACGCGGTGTTGGGCATGGACTGGCTCACGAGGTACCAGGCGCTCATTGACTGTGACAAGCGACAAGTGCGATTGCAAGAACCGGGTTTTCCTGAACATGTGTATATGGCGGGCAAGAGCATCACCTTCCCGGCGGTCATCTCAGCGGCGCGAGCCAGAGGTTGGTAGAGGGTGGATGCGTGGCCTATTTAGCATCGGTGGATCTGGCCACCCGACCCTCGTCGACACCTTCAGACATCCCGGTGGTGAGGGACTTCCCCGACGTTTTCCCCGCAGAACTGCCCGGGATGCCTCCGGAGCGGGAGGTGGAGTTCCCTATCGAGCTATTACCAGGCACGCAGCCAATTACGAAGGCGCCTTACCGAATGGCCTTCGCGGAGCTAAAGGAGCTTAAAGCACAGCTGGAAGACCTCTTGGATAAAGGGTTCATCAGACCGAGTGTGTCACCCTGGGGCGCACCGGTACTCTTCGTGCGGAAGAAAGACGGAAGCCTGCGTCTCTGCATCGACTACAGAGGGATAAACAAAGTTACGGTGAAGAATAAGTACCCCCTGCCCAGAATCGACGACCTCTTCGATCAGTTACGGGGAGCGACAGTCTTCTCCAAAATTGACCTACAGTCGGGCTATCATCAACTCCGAGTTCGAAATGAAGACATCCCCAAGACCGCCTTCCGGACTCGGTACGGCCACTACGAGTTCACGGTGATGCCGTTCGGGCTTACGAACGCCCCCGCAGTCTTCATGGACATGATGAACCGGATCTTCAGACCCTTCTTGGATCGGTTCGTGGTAGTCTTCATCGACGACATTCTGATTTACTCCACTACCGACGAGGAGCACGAGGACCATCTGCGAACGATCCTCCAGACCCTCAGAGAGCAGAAGCTGTTCGCCAAACTCAAGAAGTGTGAGTTCTGGCTGCGCGAAGTCGGTTTCCTAGGGCACGTGATCTCGGCACGGGGAATCGCCGTGGATCCCAAGAAGGTAGAAGCAGTGGTTGACTGGCAGCCGCCGACGTCGGTGACAGAAGTACGAAGTTTCCTAGGGCTGGCAGGATATTACCGGCGCTTCGTTGAGGGTTTCGCAAAGATTGCTACTCCTTTAAATCGGTTGACCAGAAAAGGGGAGAAGTTCATATGGACGGCCAAATGCCAGGAGAGTTTTGAGGAACTCAAGAGGAGGTTAACCAGGGCACCCATACTTGTACTGCCGGCACCCGGAGAGGATTATGAGGTGTACTGCGATGCATCAAGGATCGGTCTTGGAGGTGTTCTGATGCAACAGGGGAAAGTGATTGCCTACGCATCCAGGCAGCTGAAGGACTATGAAAAGAACTACCCGATACACGACTTGGAGTTGGCTGCGGTAGTCTTCGTTTTAAAACTGTGGAGGCATTACCTCTTTGGAGTTCACTGTAACGTCTTCTCAGATCATCAAAGTCTTAAGTACATCTTTACCCAAAAAGAATTAAACTTACGGCAGAGGCGGTGGCTAGAGTTATTGAAGGATTACGACTTGACGATTCAATACCACCCCGGGAAGGCAAACGTGGTGGCAGACGCCTTGAGCAGGAAAGGGCATCAGGAAGGGGCGTCGGAGAGCGCGATAACGGAACAGAACCATTGATCGCGGAGTTCGCGCGAATGCAGTTGGAGGTGGTGCCAGCGGGCACGGTTATGCGACTCCTAACCTTGGTGGTCAAGCCGACGTTATTTGAGAGGATCCGGGAGGGGCAGCAGACCGACCCACACCTACAGCGCGTACGAGACAAGATTCCCCAGGGCCAAGAGATTGACTTTGCGGTGGAAGACGACGGCATCCTACGGTTCCGCGGACGGATCTGCGTGCCGGATTCACCAGAGTTGAAGGAAGAGATCTTAGCGGAGGCACACCGAGCCCCTTATGCGGCACATCCGGGGGGCACGAAGATGTACAGGGATCTTAAACAGACTTTCTGGTGGCCTAAACTGAAAGGAGACGTGACTCGACACGTGGCTCACTGCTTAGTATGCCAACAGATAAAGGCCGAGCATCAGCGACCAGCCGGGAAGCTACAACCCCTACCGGTACCAGAGTGGAAATGGGACCAGATTACCATGGATTTTGTCACTGGATTCCCACGTTCACAACAGGGCCACGACGCGATCTGGGTCATAGTCGACCGGTTAACCAAGTCAGCACACTTCTTGCCGATTCATACAACTTGGACCCGCGAACGGTTAGCTCAAGTCTACATCAGCGAGATCGTGAGACTGCATGGGGTACCGGCATCGATCACCTCGGACAGAGACACGCGCTTTGTCTCGAAGTTTTGGCAAAGTCTTCAGCGGGCCATGGGGACCAGACTACATTTCAGCACAGCCTTCCACCCTCAGACGGACGGACAGTCGGAGCGCACGATACAAACCCTAGAAGACCTGCTTCGCGCCTGTGTGCTTGATTGGGGGATCGGTTGGTCACGCTACCTACCCCTCGTGGAATTTGCCTACAACAACAGCTACCAGGCCAGCATTCAGATGGCGCCCTACGAAGCCTTATACGGAAGGCGCTGCCGATCCCCGATTTGCTGGGACGACTTGGGAGAACGGAAACTCTTGGGACCCGACTTAGTGGAGGAAACCGAAGAGAAAGTGCGCCTTATCAGACAGCGCCTGCTGACCGCCCAGAGTCGACAGAAGAGTTACGCAGACCAGAGGCGCCGTGACTTGGAGTTTCAAGTGGGGGAACATGTGTTTTTGCGGGTCTCGCCATCCAGAGGAATCAGGCGTTTCGGGCTAAAGGGCAAACTGAGCCCACGGTTTGTGGGGCCTTTCGAGATCCTAGAGCGCATTGGCCCAGTAGCTTACCGCCTACCAAACCTCGACCGAGTCCACGACGTGTTCCACGTCTCGATGCTCCGGAAATATCTCCCCGACCCGTCACACGTTCTGGACGCCTCAGCACTCGAGCTTAAGGAGGACCTCAGCTTTGAAGAAACCCCGGTGAGAATCTTGGCAAGGGAAAACAAGTCACTGCGAAACCGAACTATCCCCTACGTGAAGGTACTTTGGAACAACCATGAGGAGCGGGAAGCAACTTGGGAACTGGAGTCTAAGATGAGGGAGTGCTACCCCGACCTTTTCACTCCCACCCGGGCTTGAGTTTCGAGGACGAAACTCGTTTTTAGAGGTGAGTGGTGTAATAACCGCGGGTTTATTGTCCCTTTTTGTCTTACCGGTGTTTTATTTCAGACCGCTTTTCGGCTAAGGGGTCCGGGGTACAATTCTTCTCGCGTTGTTTTGGGCAGGCCGTCGGGGCTCGCGGGTATTTTTGGTGAATAAAGCCCGCGAAACGAAGACCGGCGGCGCGATCGGATCAGTGTTCCGACCCCGGAATCTCCCGGAATAAATTCCTGAAGTTGTTGCCGCGAGGGGTCAGCACGCCTTTGCAGGGTAAGCCAGACCCTGGTTTAAGTTGAATTGATTTAACTTAATTTAATTTGGCTTAATTTAACTCAATTGGATTTAATTAAATTTAATCCGTTTTAAATTAATGGTTTTTAATCGATGTTAGTCTAACTTAATCTGGTCCAGGTGGGTTTTGTGAAGTTGGACCGTGGGTTTAGACCCGACTGTGCCTAAACAGCTAATTAATAAGGGTTTGGGAATTAGGTCGGGAACCCCATTTCTCTCCCCCCCTCCTTTCTTACCCGTGGCGTGCGTACCCCGAGCGTGATCGAGAACGCGTTCCCCATTTCTTTTCCCTTTCATCGGTGTGGAGCACCGCTACAAGGCGACCGAGAGGAGGCACGCTCTCTGCTAGAACCGGGCACGCAAGATCGGACGATCCCTCCTCTCCCAATCATCGTCGTCGAAACCGAGGTGAGACGGGGTTTTCAATTCTTTTGTTCTTGGGGATTCTTGATCGGGCTATCAGCGTAGGGGGGGAGGAAAGGCACAGGCGACGGATTCTCCGGAATCCGCCGCATGTACGAAGATCCATCCCTCCCCAAACCGGCGACCCCGTGAGACCGCACGGGGCCGGGCGTGCGCCCAGCCCGCGTGCGGCGCACGCGCGCACGGTGCGGGAACGACCCGCACGGGGCCGCGGCTTGCACCCAGCCCGCGTGCGGGGGTAACCCGCACGGTGCGGGTACAACCCGCACGGGGCCGGGGCTTGCCCAGCCCGCGTGCGGGGGTAACCCGCACGGTGCGGGTATGACCCGCACGGGGCCGGGGCTTGCGCCCAGGCCGCGTGCGGGGGTAACCCGCACGGTGCGGGTGTGACCCGCACGGGGGTATGACCCGCACGGGGCCGGGGCTTGCGCCCAGGCCGCGTGCGGGGGTAACCCGCACGGTGCGGGTGTGACCCGCACGGTGCGGGTGTGACCCGCACGGGGCCGGGCATGCCCACGGCCGCGTGCAGACGGGAGCCGCGGACCGGACAGGCGGATTGTCGTCCTTTTATTAGTCGAGTCTGAGCGCTGACTTTCCCCAGCGACAGGTGGGTGTGCGAGTTCGAGCGGGCGTACCGGGACGCGAGGGAGCCGAGCGTCGTCACCTACTAGCGACAGGTGGGTTGAGCGTGGTATTTAGCATCGACCTCCGTTGACTGTTTCAATTTAAACATTACACGTTATCGTCCACTTTAATGCTACCTGATGTCATTACTTTAGATGCTACGGATTATCGCTACACACTGATAGTTATGTGTTTTCATATTTCTGATGTTACCAGTTACCGTCTTTCCTTCGATTATGCTATTAGTAGGGCAACTTGAGTATACATGCTACTATCTTACTCTGATTCGTGCATCATGGTTACTATCTTATTGTTTCATATACATTGTGATTACTGCCTTACTATTGCTCATGCATTGTGGTTCCTGTGCTCGAGGCTGCGACACGTGCACCCGCGGTTTGGCCACCGTGAGGGGTGCACTTTTCCGGAAAAGCGGTCTATGACCCGTGTATACCCACGAGGTGACGTAGTGGGGCCCCTTATTAGTTGTGGGGTTGAGGCGCCGAGGTGCGAGCGGTGCGACCCGTCGGTTTAGTTGTCCGACGTGGTCGGGTTTTTGGCAGGTACGGTATGGGCCGTCGGTTTAGTCGTCCGACGTGGCCAGGTATAGCAGGATACAGGTGTACAGGTTATTGTTTCCCTCTGGAGAGGGTGGTTGCTCCGGTTACCTTCACGGTTTGCTTTATTGCATTTTCTTGCTTTACTATTATTCGTTACTGACTTCCCACTTCGTGACAGGGACCGGGCGGGGGGAGAGGTAGGCGACGGAGAGGACGGGGCAGGAGCTTCTGGGTTGCTGGGAACCCTGGACTGTATTTCTTTATTTATCTTGCATTTCATTTACTTTGTTGATACGTGTGAGGTTCTCGATACCCTGTGGGGTCGACGTGGATGTCGGTATTTGGTTATACTGTGATGCATTACTTTTCCTTTCATTTCTGTTGGCCGTTTGAAAAAGAAAAGAAAAGACAAAACCAAAGAAAGAATTTCGAAAATCGCTTTTAAAATCTAAGTGTCGTGTGGGCACTGGTTTCAAAACCCTGTGGATTTATGGATTGCGAAACGGATTTCAAAACTTGGGTGTCGTGTGGGCACCGTTTTCAAAACCCTGTGGTTTTATGTTGGTTTCGAAAACTCATTTTCAAAACATAAGTGTCGGGTGGGCACTCTTTTAAATTTGTGGATTTATCCTTTCCAAATTGAATCGGCCATACGCTTAAATACTTAGAATGCTGGTTGTATGTTAATGAATGTTGTGATTGAATGGTTATGCTTGTTTGGGAGATGTACTCATCCACACGCCGTGCACGTACAGGGGAGACTCTGTCCGTTTGCAGAGAGATCCTGTATGTGCGGCGGGTCTGGGCACGCGCCGGGGAAGAGAGGCCTTTCAAAAAAAAAAAAAAAAAACGTGCCGTTTCCGCTAAAACAATCCCCCGGGGCGTGACAGCGTGGGTACACCGCGCTCAGCTGCACCCTCCAACCCGGGGCCGCCACGTGGCACGCCCCGGTCCACCGTGCACCGCGCCTCCTCCCGCGCCTGCCCGGCTGCCCGAGCTGCCCGCGCGAAAGCCCGTGCGCTGCGCGCACCGCACCGGGCCAACCGCCAACTGCTACGTGGCCCGCCGGTCCACGGTGCGCCGGCGGCCCATTCCGTGGACCGGGAAGCGTGCGCCGGCCCAATGAGGAGCCGCCACGTGTCCAGGCCGGTCCACGGCTCCCCCATGTGCACCAATTTGCATAGAAAACTTCCGGGAGTCCCTTTTTGGGCATCCGGACTCAGAATTTAACAAACAACTAGCCGTTTTCAAGCGTTTTTCCACACTGAATCCAAATCCAACCTCTGTTTGGCCCAAAGCCTTTTCTAAAATTCGGCAAATGCAGCCGAAGGCCAAACCAACTGTAAATACCACACTGAGTCCATCTGTAGCATCCCTTTGATGCACTGTGGGCCTGATACACCAATGATAAGTGTTTCACACTGTGGATTCCCGGGAAAAACTGTACGAAATCCTGGACCACTACACATGACACCTGCAGGCTATGATCCACGATCAAACAGATCGGAAACTCAATGCTCAAATAACACAACTCAGTCGGGAAACCCTCCACGACTCGATCAGGAAATGCCCAAACACTCTCACAGCTATGTCGGAGAACCCTCCACGACTCAATCTGATAATGCACAACCCATGGCTAAGTCGATAAACCTCCACGACTCGATCTGCCAGAGCCCAACTCTCATAGCTAAGTCGGAGAACCACCTCCATGACTCAATCTGAAATGCACAACCTATGATCTAAATAACCTCATCAATCCCAACAAGGAAGCTCAAACTCACGTGACACTAGAAACTCATCCCACAGAGCTCTAAAACTCCACTCGGCTCCCCGGCACGAGAACACATGCATCTCGAACTACCTGGACCATTCATAATGCTCTCAATATTTAAAAACCCTTCAAAATCGGAGTTTCACTTAAAATCGGTTACAAAAATATTATGAAGGTCCAGATGCAACCCGAATCTCAAGAAAATATGCAGTCTAGTGTCAAATCATCTCTGGATCATGCTAAAAATATAAGGGGCTCAAAATTATCTTCCTACTATTTTCTAGGTAACTATCAGATTTACAAACTATAATAAAAATCAAGCTAGACATGCTAAACATGCATACAATAGCTTTAGAAGCCATTCCATACATCTTGAAGAATTTCCAACCCACCTGGATCGCTTTCCGTAGGCAAACCGAAGTTGTTGGGTTATGTCTAATATGGATCTAAATAGGGGAAAAAACACCTAGAGGGGGGTGAATAGGTGTAAACAATAAACACTCAAAAAATCATTGCGCAATAAAACCCAATGCGGAAAAAAAATAACACGCAAGATTTTTACGTGGAAAAACTCCAAACCGGAGTAAAAAACCACGGGACCGATAACACGGCGAAATCCACTAGAATTAAAACACGTACAAGGTGATATAACGTACTCACAGACGACTCAACCTTTTACCATACGCTCCTAGTAGATCTTCTCCGCTCGCTCCACGACGCTTCTCGAATCCACGATTTGCGCCCAACGCCGAATCCACAGCGTCCAACGTCGAGTCCACGACGTCCGACCGAATCCACGGTCTTCACCCAGTAGCACGCTTCGAATCCACGAACGTACCTCGCTCCGAATCCACGAGAGCGGTTGCACCTTGAATCCACAAGGCCACGCGAGTCCACGCGCCGATTTTGGGTAAATCGTTGTTTTTGGGTGGTGATGATCCGCCGAATACTTAGATTAAAATAGATCGGAAATACCATCTAAGTATTCATTAATTTGATTCTACTCAAAATCTGAGTTTGGAAAACCTAGAATCAAATCAATCAATATAGATGAAGAAACATAGAATTAAATCTATTGATTTCCTTTCTTCTCTATATGTGGATTTTTCTTTTTTCGGTTTTATCGGATTACCCTAGAAAATGAATCATAGGGTCTATTTATAGGTTAGAAACCATTGGAAGAAGATAAGGATCAAAAACTAACCTTTTCTGGAAATTTTACAGGACGGCGATCCGGATCGGAATTAATGCGATCCGGATTGTCGTAACGAGACAGACAATTTCCAGAAAAACAAGGTTCGGGATCCGGATCGAAATGCCCGATCCGGATCGTTCATACATTTCACCAAAAACCAATGTTCGGGATCCGGATCAGAATTGGCTTGGATCCGGATTGGATTTGCATATGAACCAACACCCTTCGGGATCCGGATTGGAAGTCTGATCCGGATCCTGAACATGTCCCATGTCCAGTTTTTGATTTTTATGCAATTAAAAATTCTTCCAAGTGTTTCTACACTATAAGAAGTATTCGGATCACCAAAAATCTTTAGTTAAACGTACCTGATCCTTTTGAATTCTTCTTTCTTGAGATTGAGGTATATGATCCAAACTTCTTTCATCTTCAATCTTCAAGACTTAATACTTTCACGAAATACGCCAACTCAAATTCCGTAACAATCTCCCCCTTTGGCGGTTTCGTGACAAAACACAAATCCACAAAAGAAAATTCAAAAAGATATTTTTGTTGCTATCACCATACAACAAAAATTTACAATGGAGATCCAAAATTTAAATACATGAGATAAACTCCTAAAACAGACTCTAGACTTAGACATCTGTACTCTCTGCAAAAAGAAATCATTCTTGACAAAAGAAATCGTTAGATACCTCAAGAATTTAACATTCAAAACCAAGCAGAGATAGAGTTTATACTCATCATGACATTTAGAATTCAGATATGTAAGAGATCATAATCAAAACCAACATATCTTCTAAGCAAAAAACCAAATGTCAAAATGTTAGTCAACATCAACTTGTTAGTCATATTACATGCCCAAATAGTTAGTCGAATAGTTAGTAGAGGCATGCATCAAATCACAAGATAAAAACCAAAGTTGAAGTTATACTTACCTTCATAGTTCAAAGTTCTTCAAGCATTGTCTCACAGAACAGTTCATTGTTCAATCATTGTTCAAAGTTCTCTAAACTCTCTCCCCCTTTTTGTCACAAAACTAAGCCAAAATTACAAAATGTAAGGAGAGTTAAAAGTTTCAAAAAATGAAAAACCTGAGAACTAAACTAAGAACTAAAACTAAAAACCTAAAAACAAACCTGCAGAAAAAACTGCACAAAAAGATGAAGAGGTTAGGCAAAAATTAATCATCCGAGTCGGAGTCATCAGAAGCACTGCATCCCATCTTCGAAAACATTTTCTTCATGAATTTCTTCATCGAAGTGACTGTCTTAGTTATGTGATCTGAGCTGCCGTGATAATCTCAAGTTCATCGAAATTCGCCGCTGTTCTTTGGTGATCTGTTCTTGTTCAAAAGATAGTCGTTGTTGTTGCTTGTAAATTGAGGTTACTGATGCTTCATCATCTGCTCCGGGTGCTTGTCGTGATGGTGAGGCAGAGGTGCCGACACCAGGTTTCTTTCCGGATGGAGGAGTTGGAGTAACATGAGGCAATTTGTGAAGGGACTTCACAATGGTGGATTCATTTATCATCCCCAAGCAATGTTGATAAGATGTTGCGCTGATGTCAATCTGAAACTTTTTCAGAATCCTCATAATGATCAAGGAAACGGAAGTCTTTCGGAGGGATGAGGATGCTCAACATATCTAGACATCCTATTCCAAATAATGTATGGGATGTTCATGTTCAAACCAACTGCTTCAGATGGATGTCCTAGAGATATAAGAACAGCATTCTATCCCATCTCAAGACCTTTGTCTGCATGTTTGGGAGAATGTTGTAGCAAGTGATGAAGTTGAGAAACCGGTATTCAAGTCGAAGTTGTTTGGATTTAACAGTTTTACCATCTGTCGATTCAGTTCCTTCCAAACAAATTCCCTTCACAACAGTTTGCCACATGGCACTTGTTAGACTTCTTCCCGTCAAATAGTTGATCCCTGATCTGTTGGATTCCATTCCAAGGACTTCGCCAATTAACTGCGGAGTGATTTTAAGTCTCATCCCTTGGATATTTGTATAGAACTGCATTGAGCCATGTTCATCTTCTTGAAGATGTCTTGCATTTGTATAAAAGGTCCTTACTCGATGCAAACAATATCCGAGTAATTCCGGAAATCGGCAAACTTGAAGAAGATTAGCTTGTTCAATTAAAGTCCCAAACTCTGGTGAATGATCGCGAAGAGCACCAATATTGACATGTCGTTCGCCGATGCATTCACGATGTTCAAAAGCTCTAAGGCGATCAGAGTTAACGAACACTTCTTCCAGGCGAGGCGGAGAATCAGGAACTATTGGTTGCTAACATCAACATCTCGTGCTTGTCCAAAGCGTCGAGCTAGTCGTTTCCTTTTCACCGAGATGGTTGGTGAAGTCATAGGTGCTTTTCCTTTGTCCATGGGTGCCTTTCCTTTTGATGCATCGGAAGCCTTTTGTTTAGGTTTAACAGGCATTGATTCATCATCATCCGTCAATTTGTCCCAATCTACCTCATCATTATCTGCTTCAGTTTCTGAATCACTGACAAGATGAAACTCACCTTTCGTTGAGTTTTCTTAGCTCTCTTCAGTTTGTTTGTTGCTCGAGTGTGCACCATTGCAACTAACAGAAAGATTATCCAAGAGAATGCCATTGCTGCTAGTGCTTAAGAGATTTGAAATCCTGTGAGCAACAACTCAAGAACATGAAAAATTGTTAATTTTCAAAAATTTGAAAAATTGTACCCAAACAATCATAATCATGTAGAGAGACTAAGAATCAAATTAGTTTTGCAAAAAGAATTTTAAAAATAGATCAATTCCATGATTTTCAAAAATTCCTCTTATATGCCCTAAAACCGAATTTTTAGAAATCGAAGCCCAAAAATTCGTTAATCAAGAGAATACCTAGCATATAATCAAAACTAATCTACCCAGAGTTCTTATTTCAAAAGAAATTTGATCAAAAACCATTCACAAACGAAAAAGATCCAAGATTTTCATCACGTTTTGAGAAAACAAGAAAAACTGTGAAAAACCGAGATTTTGATCAATAAAACTTACTTGAATCGAAGAACTTGAGTTTGGAAGCTCCAAAATGGTTGAATTCTAGAGAGAGAAGCTCTGGAGACTTAGGAACAAAAGATTGGGTAAAAGAAATCAAAACCCTTTTGTTCTATAAAACCCTAGCCGCGATCCGGATCGGATCGAGAATCCATCCGGATCGGCTACCCGCAGGAAATACCTGCGTTCGGGATCCGGATCACTTGTCCAATCCGGATCGGCTCCAACTTTTTCTTCAGAAAAATTCAGAAAAATTCCATAAAATCCAGAAAAAGTATGTAAGCACTTTTGTGTATCAACTTTAAACAAAAATCATCGTTTCATACAACAAGAAATAGATTATACAAAATCTATCAAAAATACTCAAAAATGAAACGAAAATTTATAAAAATTAAAACCCTTAAAGTTGAACAACTTCAATCACATCTAACATGATCTTATGCGTAATGCCTTTATCAAATCATCAATTTGGTAAAGAAAATGAAATACCAAGATCAATAGATGTTTGAAATCCCAGATAAGTTAGATAATATATCTAGACAATCTGTTGAAGAGAGTGGCTCTTTGAGCATCTTTCATTAAAAATCCCACCTTATACCAACCTTGAAATTTGACAGAGTCAAGTATTTCAATATGCATTTTATTAATCAAAATTGAAAAACCATGCTTGGTATACATGTGGTAGCTGCACACAGTACTCGGACGACCGAGGTGGTAGCTCTTTCCTCCATGTGGTGGTAGTTTTCACACTCCTCATTGGGATGTAACTCTTTCCACATCTTTTGAGCATATTACATTTCTTTGACTCCCCCTCAATTGGCTATCAATTATTTAATATATAAGGTATTCAACCAAAAATTGATCTCGCATTCATACTCGACTAAATAGTCAAATAAGATAATGACTATACCAAGAGATCATTGAGAGAGAAATTGACTTTGATCACTTAAAAGATGACTTAATTAACATAAATGATCATTGCATCATTGAAATATTATGATATCAAAAGCATAATAAATTTCTAAATGCGTGAAAGGATGCAATTAAAGTCAATATGACTAATGCTCAATTAATGTCCTATGTACAAACATAGATAAAGAACAAAAACACAAAACAAAACCTAACCTAAGCAAAGGTTTCAAAAAGAGTTATTTCAAGGAAAGCATTCCAATTGCTTTACGCAAGTGAATAAAACGTTTTTGATCCAAAGGTTTTGTTAAAATGTCAGCTAATTGATCCTCAGTTGAAATATATGAAAGTTGAAGAATATTTGATTCAACTAGCTCTCTAAGAAAATGATATCTAAGTTCAATGTGTTTTGTTCTTGAGTGCAACACAGGGTTTTTAGAAATGTTTATAGCACTAGTGTTGTCACAAAGAATGGTTACCGAAGTTGCTGAAATCCGGAAGTCGCTCAACACGCTTTTCATCCAAATGAGTTGGGTTGAACAACTACCCGCTGAAATATACTCCGCTTCGGCAGTCGAGAGTGCTATGCAGTTTTGCTTTTTACTGTGCCATGCAACAAGGCAATGGCCAAGATAAAAACATGCACCACTCGTGCTTTTCCGATCATCCACAGATCCTGCCCAATCGGCATCTGAGTATCCAACAATATCAAGACTTGTTCCCATAGGATACCAAATTCCGAAATTTATTGTTCCTTTGATGTACCGGATGATCCGTTTCACCGCTTTCAGGTGAACCTCCTTTGGTGCTGATTGATATCTCGCGCAAATCCCAACACTAAAGGATATATCCGGGCGACTAGCCGTGAGATAAAGTAGACTTCCAATCATACTGCGATAAAGTTTCTCGTCTACATTCTCACTATGTGATTCACTTCCAAGTCCCTTATGGCTAGTTCCCATTGGAGTCGGAAAATCTTTAGAATTTTCTAAATCAAACTTTTTGACCAACTCCATTGCATACTTGGATTGACACAAGTGAATGCCTTCATCATTTTGTTTAACTTGTAATCCAAGAAAATATGTCAATTCGCCCATCATGGACATCTCAAATTCGCTTTCCATGGTCTCCGCGAATTTAGAAGCATCATTATCTCTTGTTGCACCAAATACAATGTCATCGACATAGATTTGTGCTACAATGAAATTGTTTTGATAATGCTTCACAAAGAGAGTCCTGTCAGCTCCCCCTCGAGTATAGCCCTTTTCCAAAAGGTGCTTTGTCAACCTTTCGTACCATGCTCGCGGTGCTTGTTTCAGACCGTAAAGAGCCTTTTTCAAACGAAAAACATGGTTAGGTAGTTTATGGTCCACAAAACCTTTCGGTTGAGCCACATAAACTTCCTCATTTAAAAACCCATTTAAAAAGGCGCTCTTAACGTCCATTTGAAATAATTTGATTTTAAAATGACAAGCAATCGCAAATAAGATACGAATGGACTCGAGTCTAGCTACAGGGGCGAAAGTTTCATCAAAGTCTATACCTTCTACTTGAGAGTAGCCTTGAGCAACTAGACGTGCTTTGTTCCTGATGATGGTACCATCCTCATTTTTCTTGTTCTTGAAAATCCATTTGGTACCTATCACATTGTGTTGCTTCGGAGGCTTCGTTAATTCCCAGACTTTGTTTCGCTCAAATTGATGGAGCTCTTCCTGCATTGCTTCAATCCAGTAGTCATCCTGAAGAGCTTCATCAACATTCTTTGGTTCGATCATGGATACGTAGCATGCGAATCCACAAACCAATTGTCTCCGAGTTCTAACTCCTTCTTGTGGGTCTCCAATAATGTTCGATTCAGGATGATCCTTGGAGATGCGTAACGTTTGAGGTAACGGAGTACTCGGAGGTACATGAGATGATTCCTGCACATCAGATAAACTTGAAGAACCATTAGATGCATCATTATTATCGGAAGAATTGTTATCAGAAGATGCATTAGCAGGTGTATCATCATCAAGAGAGATATCGAGGGTAGATTTTTCAGATGCAAAGTGAAAAGCTTCATCTACTTTAACATTTATAGATTCTACGATCGTCTTAGATTCCAAGTTAAATACTCGATATGCTCTACTGTTTGTAGAATAACCCAAGAAAATCCCTTCGTCACTTCGAGAGTCAAATTTTCCAAGATTTTCGCGGTCACGTAAAATGTAACACCGACTCCCAAAGATACGAAAATATTTGATGTTCGGTTTTCTACAAAACCATAGTTCATATGGTGTATTTAAAGTCCCCGGGCGCAAATAAACGCGATTAATTACATAGACAGCAGTGTTCACCGCTTCAGCCCAAAAATATAACGGTAAATTCCGGCTATGAAGCATAACACGTGCCATCTCCTGTACAACCCTGTTTTTGCGCTCGACTACACCATTCTGTTGAGGTGTATAGGGTGCTGAGAATTCATGTTTAATGCCGTTTGAAGTGCAAAAATCAATGAATTTAGAATTTATGAATTCTCCACCTCTATCACTTCTAACACGAGTAATCTTTTCATTCTTTTCAATCATAATACGATGGCAAATCTCATGAAAAGAATCAAAAGTATCAGCTTTCTCTTTTAAAAATGCTACCCAAGAATATCTAGAGAAATCATCAACCAATAAGAAAATATACCATTTACCTCCCAAAGATGGTTGACGAGTTGGCCCCATTAAATCCATGTGCAAAAGTTCCAAAGGCCGTTTTGTACCAACGTGGTTCAAGTTCTTGTGTGCAGTCCTAGATTGTTTTCCCTTTTGGCAACCGCCACACACAATGTTTTGTTCAAGTGAAAGTTTTGGAACCCCCTTGACCACATCTTTGTTTGAAATTCTAGCAAGTTCCTTAAAGTTTATGTGACCTAGCCTTTCATGCCAAAGTGTTTCATTTTTCAAAGATGCTAGGTTACATTTTTCAGAAATTTTATTAGGAACTACATAACAATTGTTTTCTGATCTAACCCCCTTTAAAAAGAAAACATGGTCCTTATCAGTTACAACACATTCATCAGATGAAAAATTAACTGAAAAACCATTGTCACAAAGTTGACTTATGCTTATGAGGTTAGTCTTAAGGCCATCAACAAATAACACATTATTCAAAACCGGGCCATCTGGAATAGCTACTGTTCCTTTTCCAACAATTTTGGAAGACCGACCGTCTCCGAAAACTACAAGTCCTCCGGAGATTTTCTCAAAATTTTGAAAACAGTTTTTGTCACCGGTCATGTGACGGGAACACCCGCTATCCAGATACCAAGACGAATTATCATATGCATGCAAGGAAATATTAGTAACAAGACAAGGGAAAATTTCACCTTTGCGCACCCAAACCTTTTTGGAATGCGTCGGTAATGGTCGTGAAGTTATCTCCTAGGTGAAAGCGTCTTGTTGATTGATTGCTGCTCCTTGATGATGTCGTCTTGAGCGGTGAACTACCAAGGCTCTTTTCCTTTGAATAATTTGCATTTGATTTCTGAGGAATCACCTTTTTGGTAGTCATTGCAAGAGGTGCTTGAGGTGTGCGTTTGGCTCCCATCTTGCAATTTCTCCTTATGTGCCCTGAAAACCACAACGAAAACATACCTTAGTCTTGACGATCCCGAAGAGGATGAAGTAGGCTTGTTGTCGTTGCTTGTCGTGAATTCCGGTGTCGGAGGAGGAGATACCGACTGAGGCACAAAAACTGTCCCACTCGAACTTGGACTGTCTCCAGTTTGAGTGTATCCGAGGCCGAACGGTTTGTTTGACCAAGACCAAGAAGCTTATCCAACTTACTCCTTCCAGAAGAAAATCGCTTTAAGTCATCCTTGAGTTGGAAAATGGTCTTTGTCATTTCCATTTTTCCTGTCGAGCCTCGCCGTAGAGCTTCAAGAAGTAATTCGCTTTATCCACCAATTTTATATGTTCCTTCTCGAAATGCTCATTTTTCTCTTGAAGGGAAACATTTGCTTTGACTAAGTTATCCCTTTCCACTTCAAGAGCGTTTGAGAGAGAAGTTGCCCTTTTGCTTCTTCTTCGAGATCCTGCAATCTCCCTCTCAAACTCCTTGTTTTGCTTTGCCAGTTTCTTTGAATCCCTCAAAAGCTTATGGTAGGCAAGAGCAAAATCTTCACCTTCAGAATTACTCGATTCGTCGTCCGTTGCATTCTTTTCAACATGGGAGGAGTTGGACAATGAATCGGATGTACTTGCCATTAAGCACATGAAGGGTGAAGATGTGGACGCGTGGAATGCTGTCGCGTTGTCTTCTTCATCACTTGAGGATGACTCATTTGACGTTGAGTTGTCATCCCAAGTGACGACTTGCATCGCCTTCTTCTTTGCCGGATTCTTGTTGGGACACTCCGTTGCAATGTGGCCGTAGCCTCGACATTTGAAGCACTGTACTTGTCCCTCTGAACTTTTCTTATCCTTTGAGAAGTTCTCTTGCTTTCTTGACTTGTAACTTGAAGAACCCTTGCCTTTCTTCGACTTTCCGAAGGATGGAGTTTTGCTTGAATTACCCCTTCGAAAGTTGCGGCGAAACTTCCTTGTCAAGAGAGCGAGCTGCTTCTCAAAGTCCTCCATAGATAGGTTCTCGTCATCGTCTGAGGAGGATGAATCCGCGTCTTCTTCCTTTGTTGATTTCAATGCATAACCTGAAGACTTAGAAGAGGATGCCTTTCCAGAAGAATAGTTAGTAGGAAATGTCATTTCATAAGTTTGTAATGCACCAACTAATTCTTCTACACGCATTTCGTCCGGGTGTTTAATTGTTTCAATGGCTGCGACCTTCGGGCGAAATCGTTCAGGAAGAGTTCTTAAATCTTTCTTACAACTTTAAATTCTGGAATCTTCTCTCCCAAGTTAGCACATGAGTTTACGATGTCTTGCAATCGTGTGTAATAGTCTGTGAAAGATTCATTTTCTGCCATAGAAATAGAGTCAAACTTGCTCGTAAGCATTTGCAGTTTTTGAATCTTCACAAGGTTAGTTCCCTCATGCGTAACTTGAAGAACATCCCAGATTTCTTTCGCAGTCTCACATGCCGAGACGCGAGAGAACTCAGTTTGTGACAAAGCATTAAATAGAGCATTAATTCCTTTGCCATTGTAAGAAGATGAATCAATCTCTTCCTTGGTCCATTTCGACCTAGGTTTGATGGTGCGAACATCAGAAATAATTTCAGTTGGATTAGACCATCCTAATTCAATTGATTGCCACACCCGTTCGTCGATGGAAATTAAAAAGGCTTTCATCCGCACTTTCCAGTACGCATAATTTGTTCCATCGAAGAAAGGGGGTCTGATTGATGTTTCCACCTTCAACCATTGTTTACAACCCTATTCCCGCTCTGATACCACTTGTTGGGTTATGTATTAATGGATCTAAATAGGGAAAAAACACCTAGAGGGGGGTGAATAGGTGTAAACAATAAACACTCAAAAAATCATTGCGCAATAAAACCCAATGCGGAAATAAAAATGACACGCAAGATTTTTACGTGGAAAAACTCCAAACCGGAGTAAAAAACCACGGGACCGATAACACGGCGAAATCCACTAGAATTAAAACACGTACAAGGTGATATACCGTACTCACAGACGACTCAACCTTTTACCATACGCTCCTAGTAGATCTTCTCCGCTCGCTCCACAACGCTTCTCGAATCCACGATCTGCGCCCAACGCCGAATCCACAGCGTCCAACGTCGAGTCCACGACGTCCGACCGAATCCACGGTCTTCACCCAGTAGCACGCTTCGAATCCACGAACGTACCTCGCTCCGAATCCACGAGAGCGGTTGCACCTTGAATCCACAAGGCCACGCGAGTCCACGCGCCGATTTTGGGGAAATCGTTGTTTTTTGGGTGGTGATGATCCGCCGAATACTTAGATTAGAAATAGATCGGAAATACCATCTAAGTATTCATTAATTTGATTCTACTCAAAATCTGAGTTTGGAAAACCTAGAATCAAATTAATCAATATAGATGAAGAAACATAGAATTAATCTATTGATTTCCTTTCTTCTCTATATGTGGATTTTTTTTTTTCGGTCGTATCGGATCTGCCCTAGAAAATGAATCATAGGGTCTATTTATAGGTTAGAAACCATTGGAAGAAGATAAGGATCAAAAACTAACCTTTTCTGGAAATTTTACAGGACGGCGATCCGGATCGGAATTGGCGATCCGGATTGTCGTAACGAGACAGACAATTTCCAGAAAAACAAGGTTCGGGATCCGGATCGAAATGCCCGATCCGGATCGTTCATACATTTCAGCAAAAACCAATGTTCGGGATCCGGATCAGAATTGGCTTGGATCCGGATTGGATTTGCATATGAACCAACACCCTTCGGGATCCGGATTGGAAGTCTGATCCGGATCCTGAACATGTCCCATGTCCAGTTTTTGATTTTTATGCAATAAAAATTCTTCCAAGTGTTTCTACACTATAAGAAGTATTCGGATCACCAAAAATCTTTAGTTAAACATACCTGATCCTTTTGAATTCTTCTTTCTTGAGATTGAGGTATATGATCCAAAGTTCTTTCATCTTCAATCTTCAAGACTTAATACTTTCACGAAATACGCCAACTCAAATTCCGTAACAAAATAAAGCGTTCATACCTTTCCCATTGTAAGAAGATTTTTCGATTTCCTCTTTGGACCATCTAGAGCGAGGTTTTGGGATAGTAGAATTTCCTACTTCCTCAATTGGATGCACCCAACCGTATTCAACGGTTTGCCATACCCGCTCATCAATTGCGATGAGAAAAGCTCTCATCCGCACTTTCCAATAAGCATAATTGGTCCCATCAAAAAGAGGAGGTCTAAAAATATTACCACTTTCACCCGACATGATAGATAAACCTAAAACCCGCTCTGATATCAATTGTTGGTTTTAATAAGGATCCACAAGGATCTAAATAGGTACTATCAAACACCTAGAGGGGGGTGAATAGGTGTAATATTTAAAAACCAATCTCAGTGCAAAATAAAAACCAATGCGGAAATAAAACAGCACACCGAGATTTACGTGGAAACTCCAATCCAGGAGAAAAACCACGGGACCAACACGCAATAACAATCCACTAAGAAAAGAAGAATAACAAGGTGATTACCGACTCCACGGACTCAAACCCCTCCTTCAAGTTCTTCGGACCTTGCGCTCCACCGATTGCACGTCCACTGCACACGTTCGAATCCACGAACGCCACTCGAATCCACGAGCACACGTTTCGAATCCACGAAACGCCTTCAACACACCGAATCCACGATGCCACGTCGAATCCACGACGCAAACTCAGCCGATACAGAATATAGGCTTCGATGGTGATCCTTTGCTTAGATTATCATTGAAGAACCATGAAGGAATCTCTAAGCAAAGACTAGATCAATTCGACAAAAGATGTCTTGGAAGAACCGTCGAATTGACCTAAAAGAGGCTAAAGAGAAGAACGATAAAAACCTAGCCTCTAGGGTTGCTCTCGAGTGTTTTCGGAATTGATCGGTAGTTCTCGAGAAACCCTAAGTATCTATTTATAACCTTTGGAAACTAATTAGAGTCGGTTTAGCATTCTTATCACGAAATGGCATTGTGTACCGGTACGGAATAATGGGTTCCGGTACTCAATGACGCAAAACACAGATTTTCCTATTGTGTTCCGGTACTCCAGTCTGTGTTCCGGTACTCAATGAGAATTTCAGAAAATCCTGTGTCGGGTTTGAGGAACTCAAAGTGGGTTTCGGTACTCAATGTAAAAACTGATTTTTCCAAGATAAGTTTTATCCAAAACAGACCAAGTACCGGAATCCAAACTTAGAATAAGTTGTGAGTTAAAAACCAATATCCCAAAACCACGTCTAAATCGGGTTTCAATTAATTTCTAATTCCAATGATTATAAATGTACTTAAATCATCATGATTAAATTAATCATACCTGAGTGTCAACTTGAGCTCTTGTTGAATCTTCTTCTTAGTCTTCGAATGCTGATTGACAATTTGATCACTTCAAGACTCCGACTCAACTCACGAAATATGTCAACACAAAAAGCCGTAACAGCCGGACCACGTAAATATTTATTTGCTTTATTTTTCTTTTCTTTTTCTCGATTCTCTTTGGTATTTTCGCACTCGATAAATTAAATCTTTTTCACTTTTGTCTTAACAAACACAATCCATTTGTTACATAATTTCCATTAAAAATAAATTTGTGTGATTTATTATTGTTCTAGGTTCTACTGCTTTTATTGTGATTTATGTATACTACTCCTGTCTAATTCTTTTCTGACTTGTGTGAGATACTTGGAGTCTCTTTGGATACTGAAACTAGTTATCAAATGAAAGCTTGTATAACTATCCGACCTGCAAGCAAAAATAACTCTTTGGACCTAAACTATTGACCCAAAATGTTTAAGCTCGGTTATTATTACTAGCCAAAATGTTTAAGCTCAGTTATTATTACTAGCGTGTGTGACCTCATATATTTTCAATCAGAACTTTTTTCCCATTCAATGTGGAACTATTGAGGCATTACAGACTTTCCCTACTTAGATCTTGATGTCCTTGTCAGGTCCAAACCAGATCACAGATATAGATTAGAATTACCAAACGATATGAGATTCTAGACCAGATCACAGATATAGATCAGAATTACCAGGCGATGGGTTCAAGAGGTGGTTCCTACCAAATCCATGCTGTAGCACTTTGTCCTACATAGAACTTAGCTCTCACACTTTCGGCTGGTATTTGGCTGTGATACCAATTGTAACAATCTGACCCGCACGCAATAATAACTCGTTGGGCATAAACTTTTGGTCCAATATGCTTAAGCCCAGTTATTACAACTAGCGCGTATGGTCTCATATATTTCCAATCAGAACCCCTTTTCCATCTAATGTGGGACTATCGGGTCATTACACTTGTGCGTGCCGAGGATTTTCTTTTCAGATTTCAATCTAGGAGTATAAGCTTAATTCATTGCAAGATACTGATAATCATTGGTTTTTCGGGCAATACATACCAATCATACTTCAAGAATAATAGTCTAGAGTCGTATAAGCTTTTGAGTTTCTACAAGAAATTAGCTGCATTGGTATAGAGCCATCTTGTTGATTTGGCAAGTCTTTTCTGTAATTAAGAATTTTTAAATTTAGAACGCCTTTTTATTCTTGCAGAGTTCAGAAATTGCTTTAGCATCAGAGAAACTTGCGGAGTGCCAGGAAACAATCCTAAACCTCGGGAAACAATTGAAAGCCTTGGCATCTCCAAAAGGTGCAGCCCTTCTCGAGAAGGTTATGTTGAGCCCGACTACCACCAGAGCAAACCGTAGGCCTCAGTTACTCGATCACATGCAAGCGGAGGATGGTGCCAACCTCGAGGATCCCAACTCTCCTCAAACTAAGGAAATCATATGTACCGAACCACGAAATCAGCAAAATTCCATTGCTGAGAATCCCAAGGCAGGATTGCTAAATGGCCGAAATATTCACACTGATGACAACCGCATCAGCAATGGTTCGGTACAAACTACAACACATCCATCAATAGCTAATAAGTACAAACATGAGGGTGATGTGGAAACACTTGCGCTTGTTCCGAAGAGGCAAAAAGGGGGAACAAGTTTGCTTAGAAAGCTTTTATTGAGGAGGAAAAAGGAGAGTAATAGTACTAGGAAACTAATATTGCCCATCAGCTCTTTGGAGGGGAAGAGTTAAAAGGTATTCAATGAATGGGAGTAAATAATGCAAAATGTAATTTCTAGGTTGAGTGCTAATATGTTATCTTGCATGGTTATGGGTGAGAGAAGATAACATGGTAGTGTGTTTGAGAGTGAGTTATTGTGGAGTTTGAGGCCCACCATGTTCCAGAGTCCTTTGAATGTAGAAATGTCCTTTTGTGTAACTTCTCTTCTGATTGCAAGTCTTTCCTGCTGTTTTTGTTTCTTGTAAATTGGGTTCTCTGCTGACTCTGTAGCCATTCAGTTGATTGCAGTTCCTGAAGTTATCAACTTCGTAGAAGCTATATATTTAGACCTGGTTCGACATTCGTTGCTTTGCTTTTCTTAAATTTTTAAAATACTATGTTTATGCAATTTAATATATCAGCGGGGCTAGCTTTCCTCTTGATGCATCCTTGACCAAATGGAGGAAAACTTGCTTAAAAAATTTTGAAAGCAAAAAAAAAAATTGCTTCCAAAGATTTTTCTTTCATAACCTAACAAATATTTTGAATATAAAAATTGTAAATAATGCACCGTTTCTTGCTGTACTATTTAACATTTCCTTCCATTCAAAGTAGACATTCTACTATATAATCAGCTCATCCGATTGACGTGATTAAAATGTTATTTTTTTTCCCATTATTCACCCATAAAAATATATGGAGACCCCTCAACTATGGATAATTTTGAAATCTCCCCCTCACCTTAATTATTTCTTAATTAATTCTCTATGAACTTTTAATTTTTTAGACTAAATAATTTTAATCAAGTTAGATATTTTACAAATTAATTAGTAATTATATCAAATTTAATAATTTTTAATTATTTTTAGAAAATGAATGAGATTGAGTGGTCCGCATACTACTACTATTGTTGCAAGAATTAGTGTCCCATGAGGTAAACGGTCTGGTCCATGCATGAAAAAAAAAAAACACGCGGTACACTAGAAGCCGGACAAAGAGCGTCTGAAGAAGGAGAGATTTTAGGCGGGAGCGGTGGAGATGTACTCGAGCATAAAGCTAAAAAATTAAAAACACGTGGTACACTAGGAGCCGAACAAAAAGCGCATGAAGGTGGGGAGACTTTAGGCGGAAACGATCGAGACGTAGGATGTAACTTGTGCGGTCATGATAACAAGAATATAACCTACGCGCACCGACTAATAATGCGGGCTGACAGGAGATTACTATAAATAGTAATTCCGAAGTGTCACGCTCTGAGACCGTCAATTTGGTCGGTTCAAGCATGCCAACTGACCCGCCGATCAGACATTATCTCTCTATATCCGAAAGGAACGGAAAATCATCTCAATCCTACAAGTGAATATAATAAGATACAAATGAATTTAAACTAAACATTCAACTTTAAACATAAAAAAATTTATATAAAGTTGAAACTATAAGGCGCTGAAATGAACATCAATTATATTTTCAATTACATTTCATTCCTCTTTCCTCACCCAAAATACAATATTCATTCTTTTAACAATAAGGTGCTCTAGGCTCTTTAGGTTTGCTACTCAACTAGGCTCTTGCTCTTATCACGAGCCTCGCCGGTTGCAACTGAATCTACAAAAAGATATAAACTACGAAGTGTGAGACACTACAATAAAATTGAGTTTTAATAATAATTATTTTTAAAATTTATGATAATTATAATTGCTCTTAAATAATTTCATGACAATTATAATAATTACAGTTATTGATAGGGTTGGTAAAAGGTATTGTGGTATTTGTTTCGACAGTTGGTAAAAATATAGAAAAATCCAGCTAAATATTATTCAATAGCAATTATAATAAATATCACTATAATTATTTATAATTGACACAAAAAATATACTTTTTGGCTCTATAAATCTACAACTAAATACTCCAATAAATTAAAATATTAAAAATAGTCATAACTAAATACTCCAATAAATTAAAATATTAAAAAATAGTCATAACCAAATAACATTAATAATTTGTAACAAATAATTTTAACTCTCAAATTAACTCTCAAATTACAATCTCAATAATATTCAACCTAAATTTTGGACATAAATTCCAACAACATATACTTGTTTGAATTTTAGTCAAACGATAATAAGTTCTAAATGATACTAAATATTTATTTTCTCCATAAAAAAAAAAAAGAAACTTCAAATTCTAAATAAGTCGAGCAATAATAGTAAATATAATAATAATAAAAACATACAGTTAAAAATTCATCCACTCATACATAAAAGAAGATAAGACATAAATTGGATGTTCAAAATACATAAGAGTTAGACCTCTCCTTACTACTAGATGTGTTTGAAAGTTTTAAACACAAAATTACCTTCTCAATAGTGTGCACGTACGTGGGCTCAAATGCTTGGCTTCTCCTCTCAAGCCAATGCACTGTAATTAAACACCAGAACCTAGCCATAAGGTAAGAGAAAATAAATATTGGCGTGAAGCAATTAGACGTCAATAGGTTCTTTGTCATGCCCCGGAGGTTCTAAAAGAGCGAAAAAACGTATCCATTTTTTTTCTTAAATGAACCTCACCTCCGGTGCGTACCAGACCCGCCACATATACAAATTTGCTTCCCAAACGGGCGGAGCCTCCTCTGTATATGCACGGCGTTCCAAGCACGACAATTACTTTAACCATGCAAATCATGACTGACAACGAGGAGAGACTAGCTTTAACCAAACAGTTACATCTATCACATTCAGACTAGCATAAACCCATAGGTTTGGAAGTCGGTGTCCACTCGACACCCAGTTTTACAAAACATTTTCGCAAATCCTTTTTGGCGGCCATTATGCTTGAAAGGATAAATGTAATAACCGCGGGTTTACTTTCCTTTTGGTCTTACCTGTGAATTTATTTCGAACCGCTTTTCGGCTAAGGGGTCCGGGGTGCGATTTTTCTTTCGTTATTTTTGGGCAGGCCGTCGGGGCTCGCGGGTATTTTTTTGAGAATAAAGCTCGCGAAGCGGAGGCCGGCGGTGCGATCGGATCGGATTTCCGACCCCGGAATCTCCCGGAATAAATTTCCGAAGTTGCTGCGGTTCGTGTGTCCAGCACGTCTTGTTAGAGGTAAACCAGACCCGGATTCAATTATTTTAATTTAATTCAATTTAATTCACTTTAATCCGATTTAGTGTAATTTAATTTAATTTATTGGAATCCGATATAATTTAATTTAATTTAATCCATTCCTTTGATCCGAGTTAATTTGTTCTAGGTTAGCCTATTTCGAGTTGGATTTAGGCCTGATGGTGCCAAAACAACGAATTAATTAGGGATTGGGGGTTTTAGGTTTGGGAACCCCATTCCTTCCTCTATTACTTGTGGCGTGCGCTGCCCCCGAGTGTAGACGAAGAACGCCCTTCCCCAAACCTTCCTTGAATCGGCGAGGCACCGCGGCGGAGCGATCGAGCAGAGGGAAGAACGCCGCACGCTCCACCACGGTACCGGGCTCACAGGAACGGACGATCCTCCTTCCCAAACCACGTCGTCCTAACCGAGGTGAGACGGGATTTTATATTTCTCGCTTTTGGGATTCTTGATCGTCTAAACCGCAAGGAGAGGGCACAGGCGACGGATTCTCCGGAATCCGCCGCATGTGCAAGAACCCGCCCCCATCCGGCGCTCCCGTGTGACCCGCACGGGGCCGGGCGGCGCCCAGCCCCGCGTGCGGGGTGATCCGCACGGGGCCGGGCGGCGCCCAGCCCCGCGTGCGGGTTGACACGCAGGGCCGGGCGGCGCCCAGCCCGCGTGCGGGGTGACCCGCACGGGGCCGGGCGGCGCGCCCAGCCGCGTGCGGGGTGACCCGCAAGGCCGGGCGGCGCCCAGCCCCGCGTGCGGGGTGACCCGCACGGGGCCGGGCGGCGCGCCAGCCCCGCGTGGGGGTGACCCGCACGGGGCTGGGCACGCGCACAGCCCCGTGTGCGGGCGGGAGCCGCGAACGGGGACGGGCGGTTCGCCGGCCTTTCGCGTAATTCGAGTCTGAGCGTTTTTTCCCCTCGCGGCAGGTGTGCGTGGGAGTCCGAGCGGGGCGCACTAGGACGCGAGGGAGCCGAGCGTTGACTTTCGTACTGTGACAGGTGGGTTCAAATTCTAAGTCTCTTTTATTCTATCATGTTGGACGGGGGTATTCATACGTGTACTTGGGAGAAACACCGGGGAAAACATAAAGTTAATCACCTATAGTTCACAGTTCTTTTGCATGGATATATATATACATTGCTTAATATACGGTTTCACATGGTACGAAATACTTGTATGGGTATGTTGTCGCACATACTGCTTTATATAGTTTCTCACCATGGTATGTAGATGTTGGTCCACATGGTCCGCATACAGGTATTATCTACGCATGTTGTTTTCATACGTTGGTTCATACGGTTTCATACATGGACATATTCTATCTTTTCGCGGTTACTTGGTTCGAGGCTGCAGCACGCGCACCCGCGGTTTGGCCACCGCAAGGGTGCGCTTTTCCGGAAAAGCGGTCTATTGACCCGTGTATACCCACGAGGTGACGTAGTGGGGCCCCTTATTAGTTGTGGGGTTGAGGCGCCGAGGTGCGAGCGGTGCGACCCGTCGGTTTAGTTGTCCGACGTGGTCGGGTTCCTACAGGTACGGTATGGGCCGTCGGTTTAGTTGGCCGACGCGGCCGGGTATTACAGGATACAGGTATACAGGTTGCCGTTTCCCTCCTGAGAGGGTGGTTGCTCCGGTTGTCGCCACGGTTTGTTTTTATTATTTTCCCCTGCTCTGCTATTATTAGTCACTGACTTCCCACTTCGTGACAGGGTTCAGGCGAGGGGAGAGGTAGGCGGCGGTGAGGACGGGGCGGACGCAGCTGGGTCGTTGGGGACCCTGGATTGTATTTTCTCTTTCTTTCCGGCATTTCATTTACATTGTAGTTATGTGTGAGGTTCTCGATACCCTCGTGGGGTCGACGTGGATGTCGGTATTTGGTTATCCTCTTATGCATTACTTTTCCTTTTATTTCTGTTGGCCATTTGGAAAAGAAAAAAAGCCATACCAAAGAAAAGATTGCGAAAACAGTTTTTAAAATCTAAGTGTCGTGTGGGCACTGGTTTCAAAACCCTGTGGATTTATGGATTGCGAAATGGATTTCAAAACTTGGGTGTCGTGTGGGCACCGTTTTAAAAACCTTGTGGATTTATGCTGATTTCGAAAACTAGTCTTCAAAACGTAAGTGCTGGGTGGGCGCTCTTTTAAAACTGTGGATTTATCCTTTCCAAACCGATCGGCCATGCGCTTTAATAAATTAGAATGCTGGTTGTATGTGAATGATTGTTGTGATTGAATGGTTGTGCATGTTTGGGAGATGTACTAAACTCTACGCCGTGCACATACAGGGGAGACTCTGTCCGTTTGCAGAGAGATCCTGTACGTGCGGCGGGTCTGGGCACGCGCCGGGGAAGAGAGGCTTTCTTTGAAAAAAAAAAAAAAAAAAAAAACGAACCGTTTCCGCTAAAACAAACCCCCGGGGCGTGACAGATTAAGATGGTATCAGAGAAATTCATTCAATCACAACAGTTAGTGCCGACATCCGTGGGGGATACCTCACTTATCTACAAATGAATGAAATGTGTAGGGCATAGGACTGTAGAACGTGAGTGATCGGGGGAAAAAAAAAAAATTGGAGTCTTTTCTCGAGCTAAGTGGTTCGTTGTGTAGGTGAAGTCTGTTGTTGACCCTTGTTGTACGTGACAGACATGGTCCGCACCAGATCATCGGCGGGAGACGCCGAGGCAGACGCGACAACGTCGACGGCCGCGGAGAACCAGCTCCTGCGGCAGCAATTGCGGGAGATGGCGGGGCAATTGGCCACCCTCGCCGATCACGTGCGTCAGCTGACGCAACAGCAGCAGGCCGCGCCAGTGACGGCCGCCCCGGTCCCTCCGCAGGGGCCGACAGCACCGGTCGCGGCACCACCGACAGCACCGGCCGCGGCACCACCGACAGCGCCACCGCCGGCGGCGACTACGGGACCGGCGCCAGGGACAACCAGCCGGGTTATTCTGGAGGAGACAGTAGTCACGCCTACTCCCACCGTGGTTGCCGCCGCCGCGAGGGAGGGGAGGGGTGTGATGACTGAGCGGGATCGGGTGAGGGCCAACTTGAAAGACTTTAAGAAACACGACCCGCCCACGTTCGAAGGGGACACGACCGATCCGTGGGTCGTCGAGAAATGGGTGGGGTCGATGGAGAAACTTTTCGAAGACCTACTCATGGAGGATGATGAGCGGGTTCCCCTAGCAGTCCATTGCCTGGAAGGGAACGCCCGCTTGTGGTGGAAGACGGTACGCCCCGACCCTGCTAAGGGTACCGCTTTCCCGTCCTGGGCAACATTTAAGCAGGAGCTGTTCGAGGCCTTTTTCACCAGCAGTGTCAAGAAGAAGTTGGAAGATGACCTAAACCATATCCAGCAGGGAAACCGGACGGTCATGGAGTACCAACGGGAGTTCGTTCGCCTAGCAAACTGCGTCCCGTTCGTTATAAGGGACGAGGCTCACAAGGCGCAGCTCTTTGTGGATGGCTTGCGGAGCAATATCTTTGAGGTGGTGCAAGCAGCCGACCTGCACACCTTCCAGAAAGTGGTCGACAGGGCCACTACGGTGGAGCGGGGTTTTGCGATCACCCGCGCCAGAAGGGAGAACTCGGCGCGGCTGGAGGACAGGAAGCGGCAACAGCAGAACTCGGGAGGGGGCTCTTGGAGTGGGAGAGGAGCCCCCAAACGGTGGAAACCACAGGCGGGGCCCCGGGGCGCGCCAGCAGGAGGGCCAAGGCCGGGAAATAGGCCTTGTGTCATATGCGGGGGAGGGCACCTGGCGGGAGAGTGCCCCCAAAGAGGCGACCACTGCTTCAGGTGCGGCAGACGGGGGCACTTCCGCCGCAACTGCCCCTTAGGCGGGGGACCTGCCTCCTCTGCGGCTTCTACGCCCACGCCACAGCTCTCAGGGCGGGGGAAAGCACCTATGGCGTCGACTTCTAGACCCCCTGCGTCACGGCGCGAGGAGGACAGGCAGCCACAACCAGGCGGGAGGGTTTTCTCAATGACCCGCCAGGAGACAGATCCGCCGGAAGACGCACTTGCAGGTATTACTTCCGTCTCAAATTACCGTGCTAGAACTCTTTTCGACACCGGAGCAACACACTCGTTCATTTCTCGTGATTTCGTTTTAATGCATGATCTCGAGGAGACCCCCCTTCAAAATCTCCTGACGGTTCAAACGGCGGGGGGAATTTTGGAGGCGACCAGCTTGGTGGCCGCCTGCTCGATTAAGCTTGGGCGACTGGCTTGCCCATGGGATTTGGTGGTAATCCCCTTGAAGGATTACGACTTGTCGATCCAATACCATCCTGGGAAGGCGAACGTGGTGGCAGACGCCTTGAGCAGGAAAGGGCATCAGGAAGAGGCGTCGGAGAGCACGATAACGGAACAGAACCACTTGATCGCGGAGTTCGCACGGATGCAGTTAGAGGTGGTGCCAGCGGGCACGGTTATGCGACTTCTAACCTTGGTGGTCAAGCCGACATTATTTGAGAAGATCCGGGAGGGACAGCAGACCGACCCACACCTACAGCGCGTACGAGACAAGATTCCCCAGGGCCAAGAGAACGATTTTGCGGTGGAAGACGACGGCACCTTACGGTTCCGCGGACGGATCTGCGTGCCGGATTCACCAGAGTTGAAGGAAGAGATCTTAGCGGAGGCGCACCGAGCCCCTTATGCGGCATCCAGGGGGCACGAAGATGTACTGTCACGCCCCGGGGTCGAAACTGCGACCCGGGCTCGCCAACAGATCCGCCATCTGTACGGAAACTGCCGTACAGACGAAGCGTCTAACCTGCAGAAAGAAACATCTACAGTAAACAGATATCAGAGAGCTGAAAGTAGACTACTAAAAGTGCAAACCGAACACTGTACAACTGAAAATAATACCATATCCATCTCCCAAATACGATCGTATACAAAGTCCTCTGATACAAAACTCAAAAGGGAGGTATCTCCAAAAATACATCAGTGTACAACTCTCGATACAAGAATATCCTCACTACAACAGCCTCTCAAACTGTAAAGTAAAATACAACTCTATACCTCACAACAAAGGTCTCTCAACAGAGTAAAAGAAGTAAACTAATCAACTGAAGCTCTCCTCTGAAGGGGTACCGCTACACTCCAACGACGGGTAGGGAACTAGCTCGCGACTCCCTCGCCTCGGTCAGAAGGATCAGCAACAGGAGCACAGGAACAGAAGAAGAAGTCCCTGGGGAAAAGACACCACGACGGGTGTGAGAACTACTTCCCACAGTAGTTCTCAGTGGGTGCCGTCAACAAGTCCAACGGTCTGCCCACCAAGTCTACGAGAGGTAAAAGATAACAGGCAAGAAAAACTGAAAAGAAAAGCTGGATCTACTCTACAGCTATCATGCCTCTATCTAGACACTCAAAAGTGGAACAGAAGAAAGTAAATGAGACCACTCGCACCCAAGGTGCTCAATCGTCCCAATCGAACTGACTACCTCAAAGGTCCAGCCAAGCCCGCGCCTGTCGACTAGGAACGCTCCTGCCCACTACCACACATCCACATGAGGACGGGATTTACGTGGGGCGTCCCGTCCGACTAACTCATCCCTCGCGCAAAACTGCCTCAACAGGCCAACCATCGCATCCACAGCGGCATCTCAGGGGGCGCGGCCCCAACTGAGGAAGACGGCGCGGCATCGAGTAATCACACAGTGGCATATGCAGGCTAGTCCAAATCCACGCTCACTCACAGAACGGTAGGACTCAAGATCCCCAAAATCTCGCACAACAGTCGGAGCACTCTCGACGACTCAGCTGATCGGCTAACTCGAAACACGAGACACTAGCCTCTCCAACAGCTCGCAGCACAAAGCACACTGGCTGGAGATACTCCACAGCCAGGAACGACCCACAACTCAGGGTAACAAAACAGGTCGGACAACACTCAACGACCTGGGACCACCGTCAACCCCAACGGTTCCCAACAAGACGGACCGGAAGATACTCGACGGCCCGGGACTACCGTCTACTCAACGGCTCCCTCCTACGACAGCGAAAAAGGAAACAAGACCTCTCGGGACTACCGTTTACCCAAACGGCTCCCCGCACAGATAAGCAACCCGCTACAACTACCAGACTCCACTCTGCTCCCAAGCAAGAGTGCAAAAGCATCCCACACTAAAAGCAAGTCCCGACCTCTCGGCCCACTACCCGGGCGAGAAAAACTACTATGTCCAGGAATGAAAGAACAGTGTGGATGTCTAAGCATAAATAACCCTAGCCCAAGTGAGGGTTTTCTACTGGTCTGGTTACACATGCAACATATGACGGGGGTGCTAGGTCAAGTTCCAAGATAACTATATTAACAGATAATAAAGGAATAACAATTCCTACAATCTAGCATGCTACACAATGAAATAAGCTATCATGCATAGTCCTACATCAGTAGAAATACTGTACAGTCCATAAAACTTGGAGATAAGGCCACCCACCTCGATTTGCCACCAATTGCTCGTAGACACTTGCAATTGGCTCCACGCGATCCGCACGCAAACGGGGCACGCCGCCGGAGTCCGCACGCAAAACGGCGGAGCACGCCGCGCGGAGTCCGCAAAAACGGAGCACGCCGCCGGAGTCCGCACGCAAAACGAGCACGCCGCCGGAGTCCGCACCAGAAATGGAGTTTGCACATAAAACGGTGCACGGTGTCAGGATCCGCACGCAAAACGGGGTCCGCACGCAAAACGGTGCACAGTGCCGGAGTCCGCACGCAAAACGGTGCACGGTGCCAGGATCCACACGCAAAACGAGGTCCGCACGCAAAACGGTGCACAGTGCCGGAGTCCGCACGCAAAACGGTGCACGGTGCCAGGATCCGCACGCAAAACGGGGTCCGCACGCAAAACGGTGCACAGTGCCGGAGTCCGCACGCAAAACGGTGCACAGTGCCGGAGTCCGCACGCAAAACGGTGCACAGTGCCGGAGTCCGCACGCAAAACGGTGCACGGTGCCAGATCCCCACCAAACGGGGTCCGCACGCAAAACGGTGCCAGTGCCGGAGTCCGCACGCAAAACGGTGCACGTGCCAGGATCCACAAAACGGGGTCCGCACGCAAAACGGTGCACAGTGGGGGCAATAAGTCTAAAAAACGCTCCAAAAACTGTACAAAAATACATAAAAATACAAATGCGGGACTTACTCGACTGCGCCGCCGCCGCCAAATCGCTCCATCGGAAGCCTCGCGCGTTCCACACGAGGCCCACGACGCACCGCCGCACCTCCCACCACCCTTCCCTCACTCTCCCTCGCTCTCGGTCCTCCGAAGAAAGAAAGGAGAAAAAAATGGCGGTTGCGGGGAGGAAGAAGAAGAAGAAAAAGAAAAGGGAGAGGGAGGGGGGGTCCACGGTGCACCGGTCCACGTGCACCGGCCGGTCCACGCACCCGCACGGGTGCACCCGTCCGAGCAACGCGGCAGCGGGCCACGTGGCCGAATCCCCGCAGGCCCACGCGGCGCGCGCAGCGCACGCGCCACACGGGCGCGTGACACCGCGCTGCCCACAGGCGCGGGACACGCGCCCGTGACACGGGCGCGCCGCCCCCGCGCCCGCGCGGCGCCAACGGGGGCCCGCCACGTGGCGGCCCCCGCGTTGGCCCGCGCAGGGTGCGCCTGCGCACCTGACGCCGCAGAGCGCGTCCCGTCACGCGCCTCTCGGGATCCAGCCACGCACGCCTCGCTTGCGTGCCGCGCATGCCTCGATTTTGCGTGCTCTCGCCTCGAAAAGCCGCACACCTACCGGGCTCCAAAACCAACAAATAAATAGTCCATTCTTAGCGATTTCGCGCGCTGAATCCAAAAACGATGTCCGTTTCCCAAATTCTCGCCCGAAAATTGCCGAATGTCCACTCGATTCGATTTTCCGCGCCGGGTCCATTTTTAAAGTCCGATTTGCCAAATTCCAACTCTAAAAATTCCCGAAGGCGACCGGAGAGGTAAACTTTTATCCAAACTTCGCCCGGAGTCCAATTTTGACATCTGAATCGCGCGAAACCACCCCTAAACACCCGACGGGTCATCCAAATCCCACGGGGTCTCCTTTTAAGCCCGAAGTCCACACTCGTGTCCAATTGCGCGCAAACACCAACGACACATCCCGCAGGCCTCCAGTGATGCAACTAAATCCCAAATTGCATCACGAATCCATTTCTTGGGCCCGACACGCGCACCAACACTCCCAATGGCCACTAAAAGCTGCCCAACAACGGCAACTCCAACGCGGGGATTCCGGGACCCCACATGTCACATCTAAACAGACCTTTTGGTGGCCTAAACTGAAAGAGGACGTGACTCGACACGTGGCTCATGCTTAGTTATGCCCACATAGGCCGAGCATCAAGGAAGCGACCCAGCCGGAAGCGACAGCCCCTACCGGTTACCAAGAGTGGATATGGGACCAGATTACTATGGATTTTTGTCACTGGATTCCCACGTTCACAACAGGGCCACGACACCGATCTGGGTCACAGTCGACCGGCTAACCAGTCAGCACACTTCCTGCCAATTCATACAATTGGACCCGCGAAAACGGTTACTCAAGTCTACATCAGCGAGATCGTGAGACTACATGGAGTACCGGCATCGTCACCTCGGACAGAGACACGCGCTTTGTCTCGAAGTTTTGGCAAAGTCTTCAGCGGGCGATGGGGACCAGACTACAGTTCAGCACAGCCTTCCACCCTCAGAGACGGACAGACGTCGGAGCGTGTGATACAAACCCTCGAAGACCTGCTTCGCGCCTGTGTGCTGGATTGGGGAATCGGCTGGTCACGCTACCACACATACCACCGTCGTGAATTCGCCTACAACAATAGCTACCAGGCCAGCATCCAGATGGCGCCCTACGAAGCCTTATACGGAAGGCGCTGCGATCCCATTTGTTGGGACGACTTGGGAGAACGGAAACTCTTGGGACCCGATTGTTAGTGGGAGGAAACTGAAAAAAGGTACGCCTTATCGACAGCGCCTGCTGACTCGCCCAGAGTCGACAGAAGCTACGCAGACCAGAGGCGCCGTGGACTTGGATTTTCTAGTGGGGGAACTGTGTTTTTGCGGGTCTCGCCGTCCAGAGGAAATCAAGCGTTTCGGGCCTAAAGGGCAAGCTGAGCCCGCT
>CM054930.1:9721256-9743390 GCA_029168755.2 Tillandsia fasciculata | reverse complement strand
TTGTTTACGGAATTTGAGTTGGCGTATTTCGTGAATGTTTAAGTCTTGAAGATTGAAGATGAAGAAACTTGGATCATATACCTCAATCTCAAGAAAGAAGAATTCAAAAGGATCAGGTACGTTTAACTAAATAATTTTTGATGATCCGAATACTTCTTATAGTGTAGAAACACCTGGAAGAGGTTTTAATTGCATATTCATCAAAAACTGGACATGGGACATGTTCAGGATCCGGATCGTGATTTCAATCCGGATCCCGAAGGGTGTTCGTTCATACATCGCTGCAATCCGGATCACAGCTGGGCAGATCCGGATCCCGAAAGGGATGTTTTGTGAAAATGTATGAACGATCCGGATCGGGATTATGATCCGGATCCCGAACAGCTATTTTCTGGAAACGCATTCTGTGCGTCTGCGATCCGGATCGCCAATTCCAATCCGGATCGCCGTCGGTAAAACTTTCCAGAAAAGTTTGTTTTTGATCCGAATATTCTTCCTAGGGTTTCTAACCTATAAATAGCCCTTCATTTCATTTCTAGGGCATCGAAAATAGAGCCGTCATTTTCAAATATCATTTTATACGGCCTTAGATCCACATATAGAGAAGAACGGAAATCATTAGATCTATTCTAATGGTTCTTCATCTATATTGATTAGTTTGATTCTAGGTTTTCATACTCACATCTTGAGTTGAATCAAACTAATGAATACTTAGATGGTATTTCCGATCTACTCTTGATCTAAGTATTCGGCGGATCATCACCACCCAAACAAACAACGATTTACCCCAAAATCGGCGCGTGGACTCGCGTGGCCTTGTGGATTCAAGGTGCATCGCTCTCGTGGATTCGGAGCGAGGTGCGTTCGTGGATTCGAAGCGTGCCATTGGGTGAAGACCGTGGATTCGGTCGGACGTCGTGGACTCGACGTTGGACGCTGTGGATTCAGCGTTGGGCGCGGATCGTGGATTCGAGAAGCGTCGTGGAGCGAGCGGAGAAGATCTACTAGGAGCGTATGGTAAAAGGTTGAGTCGTCTGTGAGTACGTTATATCACCTTGTACGTGTGTTAACTCTAGTGGATTTCGCCGTGTTATCGGTCCCGTGGTTTTTTACTCCGGTTTGGAGTTTTTCCACGTAAAAATCTTGCGTGTTCTTTTATTTTTCCGCATTGGGTTTTATCGCGCAATGATTTTTTGAGTGTTTATTGTTTACACCTATTCACCCCCCTCTAGGTGTTTTTTCCCCTATTTAGATCCTTATTAACCTAAACCCAACAAGTGGTATCAGAGCGGGAATAGGGTTGTAAACAATGGTTGAAGGTGGAAACATCAATCGACCCCCTTTCTTTGATGGAACAAATTATGCGTACTGGAAAGTACGGATGAAAGCCTTTTTAATTTCCATCGACGAAAGGGTGTGGCAATCAATTGAATTAGGATGGTCTAATCCAACTGAAATTTTAGATGATGTTCGCACCTTAAAACCTAGGTCGAAATGGACCAAGGAAGAGATAGACTTATCTTCTTACAATGGCAAAGGGATTAATGCTCTATTTAATGCTTTGTCACAAACTGAGTTCTCTCGCGTCTCGGCATGTGAGACTGCGAAAGAAATCTGGGATGTTCTTCAAGTTACGCATGAGGGAACTAACCTAGTGAAGATTCAGAAACTGCAAATGCTTACGAGCAAGTTTGACTCTATCTCTATGGCAGAGAATGAATCTTTCACTGACTATTACACACGATTGCAAGACATCGTGAACTCATGTGCTAACTTGGGAGAGAAGATTCCAGAATTTAAAGTTGTAAGAAAAATTCTAAGAACTCTTCCTGAACGATTTCGCCCGAAGGTCGCAGCCATTGAAACAATTAAACACCCGGACGAAATGCGTGTAGAAGAATTAGTAGGTGCTTTACAAACTTATGAAATGACTTTTCCTACTAACTATTCTTCTGGAAAGGCATCCTCTTCTAAGTCTTCAGGTTACGCATTGAAATCAACTAAAGAAGAAGACGCGGATTCATCCTCCTCGGACGACGACGAGAACCTTTCTATGGAGGACTTTGAGAAGCAGCTCGCTCTCTTGACAAGGAAGTTTCGCCGCAACTTTCGAAGGGGAAATTCAAGCAAAACTCCATCCTTCGGAAAGTCGAAGAAAGGCAAGGGTTCTTCAAGCTACAAGTCAAGAAGCCAAGAGAACTTCTCAAAGGATAAGAAAAGTTCTGAGGGACAAGTTCAGTGTTTCAAATGTCGAGGCTACGGCCACATAGCAACGGAATGTCCCAACAAGAATCCGGCTAAGAAGAAAGCGATGCAAGCAGTCACTTGGGATGACAACTCCACGTCAAATGAGTCATCGTCAAGTGATGAAGAAGACAACGCGACAGCTTTCCACGCGTCCACCAAATCTTCATCCTTCATGTGCTTAATGGCAAGTACATCCGACTCACTGTCCAACTCCACTGTGGAAAAGATTGCAACGGACGATGAATCAGATAATTCGGAAGGTGAAGATTTTGTTTTAGCCTACCATAACTTTTGAGGGATTCAAAGAAACTGGCTAAACAAAACAAGGGGTTGAAAGAGAGATTACAGGATCTTGAAGATGAAGTAAAAAGAGTAACCTCTATCTCAACCGATCTTGAAGTGGAAAGGGACAATCTGATTAAGACAAATGTTTCCCTTCAAGAGTCCAATGAGCATTTCGAGAAGAATTATATGGATATGGTGAACAAAGCGAATTACTTCTTGAAGCTCTACGGCGAGGCCCGACAGGAAAAATTGAAATGACAGAGACCATACGCCAACTAAAGGATGACTTACAGAGATTTTCTTCTGGAAGGAGTAAGTTGGACAGACTTCTTGGTCTCGGTCAAAGAAACAAGTTCGGCCTCGGATACACTCAAACTGGAGACATTCCAAGTTCGAGTGGTACAGTATTTGTGCCTCAGTCGGTATCTCCTCCTCCGACACCGGTGTTCACGACAAGCAACGACAACGAACCTACTACATCCTCTTCGGAATCGACAAGAACCAAGGTATGTTTTCGTTGTGGCATTTCAGGGCACATAAGAAGAAATTGCAAGACTGGAGCCAAACGCACACCTCAAGCACATCTTGCAATGACTACCAAAAGGGCTATTCCTCGGAAAACAACTCCAACCAAATTGAAGGAAAAGAGCCTTGGTAGTACACCGCTCAAGACGACATCATCAAGGAGCAGCAATTCTTCAAGCAAGACGCTCTCACCTAGGAAATCAACTTCACGACCATTACCGACGCATCCAAAAAGGTTTGGGTGCGCAAAGGTGAAATCTTTCCCTGTCTTGCTACCAATGTTTCCTTGCATGCATATGATAGTTCGTCTTGGTACCTGGATAGCGGGTGTTCCCGTCATATGACCGGCGATAAAAACTGTTTTCAAACTTTTGAGAAAAACTCCGGAGGACTTGTTGTTTTCGGAGATGGTCGGTCTTCCAAAATTGTTGGAAAGGGAACGGTAGCTATTCCAGATGGCCCGGTTCTAGATAATGTATTATTTGTTCATGGCCTTAAGACTAACCTCATAAGCATAAGTCAACTGTGTGATAGTGGTTATTCAGTTAATTTTTCATCTGATAAATGCACTGTAACTGACTTGAACCATGCTTTCTTTTTAAAGGGGGTTAGATCAGAAAACAACTGTTATGTAGTTCCTTCTAAAATTTCTGAAAAATGTAACCTAGCATCTTTGAAAAATGAAACACTTTGGCATGAAAGGCTAGGTCACATAAACTTTAAGGAACTTGCTAGAATTTCAAATAAAGATGTGGTCAAGGGGGTTCCGAAACTTTCTTTTGAACAAAACCTTGTGTGTGGCGGTTGCCAAAAGGGAAAACAGTCTAGGACTGCACACAAGAATTTGAACCACATAGGTACAAAACGGCCTTTGGAACTTTTGCATATGGACTTAATGGGGCCAACTCGTCAACCATCTCTGGGAGGTAAATGGTATATTTTCTTATTGGTTGATGATTTTTCTAGATATACTTGGGTAGCCTTTCTAAAAGAAAAAGCTGATACCTTTGATTCTTTTCTCGAAATCTGCAATCGTATTATGATTGAAAAGAATGAAAGGATTACTCGAGTTAGGAGTGATAGAGGTGGGAATTCATAAATTCCAAATTCATTGATTTTTGTGTTTCTAATGGCATTAAACATGAATTCTCCGCACCTTACACACCTCAACAAAATGGTGTAGTCGAGCGCAAAAACAGGGTCGTACAGGAGATGGCACGTGTTATGCTTCATAGCCGGAACTTACCTTTATATTTTTGGGCTGAAGCGGTGAACACTGCTGTCTATGTTATCAATCGAGTGTATTTGCGCCCGGGGACTTTGAATACACCATATGAACTATGGTTTTGTAGAAAACCTAACATCAAATATTTTCGTATTTTGGGAGTCGGTGTTTTATTTTACGTGATCGCGAAAATCTTGGAAAATTTGACTCTCGAAGTGACGAAGGGATTTTCTTAGGTTATTCTACAAACAGTAGAGCATATCGAGTTTTTAACTTAGAATCTAAGACGATCGTAGAATCGATAAATGTTAAGGTAGATGAAGCTTTTCACTTTGAATCTGAAAAATCTACCCTCGATATCTCTCTTGATGATGATACACCTGCTAATGCATCTTCTTCTAACAATTCTTTCGATAATAATGTTGATGCATCTAACGGTTCTTCAAGCTTATCTGATGTGCAGGAATCATCTCGTGTACCTCCGCCTACTCCTCTACCTCAAACGTTACGCATCTCCAAGGATCACCCTGAATCGAACATAATTGGAGATCCACAAGAAGGAGTTAGAACACGGAGACAATTGGTTTGCGGATTTGCATGCTATGTATCTCAAATCGAACCAAGGAATGTTGATGAAGCTCTCCAAGATGATTATTGGATTAAAGCAATGCAGGAAGAGCTCCATCAATTCGAGCGAAACAAAGTCTGGGAACTGACGAAGCCTCCGAAGCAACACAATGTGATAGGTACCAAATGGATCTTCAAGAACAAGAAAAACGAAGAAGGTACTATCATCAGGAACAAAGCAAGGTTAGTTGCTCAAGGCTATTCTCAAGTAGAAGGTATAGACTTTGATGAAACCTTCGCCCCTGTAGCTAGACTCGAGTCCATTCGTATATTGTTTGCGATCGCTTGTCATTTTAAAATCAAATTATTTCAAATGGACGTTAAGAGCGCCTTTTTAAATGGATTTTTAAATGAGGAAGTTTATGTAGCTCAACCGAAAGGTTTTGTGGATCATAAACTACCTAACCATGTTTTTCGACTGAAAAAGGCTCTTTACGGTCTGAAACAAGCACCGCGAGCATGGTACGAAAGGTTGACAAAGCACCTTTTGGAAAAGGGCTACACTCGAGGGGGAGCTGACAGGACTCTCTTTGTGAAGCATTATCAAAACAATTTCATAGTTGCTCAAATCTATGTTGATGACATTGTTTTTGGAGCAACAAGAGATAATGATGCTTCTAAATTCGCGGAGACCATGGAAAGCGAATTTGAGATGTCCATGATGGGCGAGTTGAATTATTTTCTTGGATTACAAGTTAAGCAAAACGATGAAGGAATTCACTTGTGTCAATCCAAGTATGCACTGGAGTTGGTCAAAAAGTTTGATCTTGAAAATTCTAAAGATTTTCCAACTCCAATGGGAACTAGCCATAAGGGACTTGGAAGTGAATCACAAAGTGAGAATGTAGACGAGAAACTGTACCGCAGTATGATTGGAAGTCTACTATATCTCACGGCTAGTCGCCCGGATATATCCTTCAGTGTTGGGATTTGTGCGAGATATCAATCAGCACCGAAGGAGGTTCACCTGAAAGCGGTGAAACGGATCATCCGGTATATCAAAGGTACAATCAATTTCGGAATTTGGTATCCTATGGGAACGACTTTGGATATTGTTGGATACTCAGATGCCGATTGGGCTGGATCGGTGGATGACCGGAAAAGCACGAGTGGTGCATGCTTCTATCTTGGCCACTGCCTTGTTGCATGGCACAGTAAAAACAGAACTGCATAGCACTCTCGACTGCCGAAGCGGAGTACATTTCTGCAGGAAGTTGTTCAACCCAATTGATTTGGATGAAGAGCGTGTTGAGCGATTTCCGAATTTCAACATCTTCGGTAACCATTTTATGTGACAACACTAGTGCTATTAACATTTCTAAAAACCCTGTGTTGCACTCTAGAACAAAACATATTGAACTTAGATATCATTTTCTTAGAGAGCTAGTTGAATCAAACATTCTTCAACTGTCATATATTTCAACTGAGGATCAATTAGCCGACATCTTAACAAAACCTTTGGATCAAAAACGTTTTATTCACTTGCGTAAAGCAATTGGCATGCTTTCCTTGAAATAAACTCTTTTTGAAACCTTTGCTTAGATTAGGTTTTGTTTTTGTTCTTGTTTTTGTTTTGTTCTTTATCTATGTTCTGTACATAGCACACTAATTGAGCATAAATCATAATTGACTTTAATTGCATCCTTTTATGCATTTAGAAATTTATTATGTTTTTGATGTCATAATATTTCAATGTTGCAATGATCATTTACGTTAATTAAACCATCTTTCTGTGATCAAAGTCAATTTCTCTCTCAATGATCTCTTGGTATAGTCATTATCATATTTGATTGCTTAGTCGAGTATGAATTCGAGATCAATGGTTTGGTTGAATACTTTATATATTAAATAATTGATAGCCAATTGAGGGGGAGTCAATGAAATGTGAAATGCTCAAAAGATGTGGAAAGAGTTACATCCCAATGAGGAGTGTGAAAACTACCACCACATGGAGAAAATGAAAGAAAAAGGATACTCCATGAATGAAAAGCAAACTTTTGTTTGAAAAATTGTTGATAAAACTCATATTGAAATACTTGACTCAGTCGTATTTCATGGTTGGTATAAGGTGGGATTTTTGATTTAAGATGCTCAAAGAGCCACTCCTTCAACAGATTGTCTAGATATATTATCTAACTTATCTGGGATTTCAAACATCTATTGATCTTGGTACTTCATTTTCTTTACTGAAATTGATGATTTGATAAAGACATTACACATAGGATCAGGATAGATGTAATTGAAGTTGTTCAACTTTAAGTGTTTTAACTTTCGTAAATCTTCGTTTCATTTTTGGATATTTTTGATAGATTTTTCATAATCTATTTCTTGTTGTATGAAACGATGTCATTTGTTTAAAGTTGACATGGTAAAGTGCTTACATACTTTTTCTGGATTTTATGTATTTTTCTTAATTTTTCTGAAGAAAAAGGTGTAGCCGATCCGGATCGTGGCAAGTGATCCGGATCCCGAACGCAGGATTTTTCCTGCGGGTGGCCGATCCGGATCACATTCTCGGCCGATCCGGATCACGGCTAGGGTTCTATATAGAAACTTTCAGATTCGAGATTTCTTTACCCTAATTTCTGGTTTTCAAGCTTCTAGAGTTTCTCTCTCTAGATTTCTTGCTTCCTGGTGCTTCAAAACTCAAAGTTCTTCGGATTCAAGTAAGTTTTCATGATCAAAACTCGGTTTTTCACAGTTTTTCTGTTTTTTCATCAAACGTGAGTTGAAAAGTTGGATTTTTTTCGTTTGTGAATGGTTTTTGATCAAATTTCTTTTGAAATAAGAACTCTGGGTCAATTAGTTTTGCTTTTATGCTGGGATTTCACTTGATTAACGAGTTTTTAGGCTTCGATTTCTAAAAATTCGGTTTTAGGGCATAAAAGAGGAATTTTTGTAAATCATGGATTTGATCTATTTTTAAAATTCTTTTTGGAAAACTAATTTGATTCTTGGCTTCTCTACATGATTATGATTGTCTAGGTACAATTTTTCAAATTTTTCAAAATTGACGATTTTTCATATGTTCTTGAGTTGGTCTTCACAGGACATTTTCTAAAAACTCAAAGCACTAGAATCAATGGCATTCTCCTGGTTGATCATCTTGCTGGTCGCAATGCTGCCTGGGGGTTCATCGGTTAAAGAAGAACCAGGCGTCTCAACTGGAGACAAACCGGAAGGAGCCAATGAAGACAGCTCGGATTACAATAGTGAAGAATGGGACGATTTCTTTAAGGATGTTCAGCGAAAAATTGATGAAGAAGAAAGGAAGTTCACCAAAGGGAAGAGACTTATGAAATCTGCCTCCACGACCGTACAATATACAAGAAGGAAAAGCGTTCAAAGAAGTACAAGTCAGCAGAGTGGGCCTCTAACCAGAGCACGCTCACTTTCTGGAATTTTGCAAACTGGATCACCATGGACTGCAGGACCTGATGCACCATCTGCATCCAGACAGCGTTCATCTTATTCAAAGACACGGACAACTGAGACAGAGATATTGGAATCGATTCGTCAGGAACAACAAAGAATCTCTGCTACACATGAAAGAATATCGAGAGAGCTTCAGCAAGTCTCCTCTGAACACAAGAAGATCAAGAAAAAATACTCAAACCTTAAGAACTTGCTTAAAGGACTTTTAAGCAAGCTGAGCTGTACTAGTTCAGACTCTTCAGATTGAGCAACAGAATTGGTCACCTTAGTTTGGGTTCTTAGTTCTCAGAACATTGTTTTTCTTTACTCTTTTAGTTTAGTTCTCAGTTTGTGCATACTTTTAGAATTTTTTTTTACTCTCCTTACATATTGTAGCTCTTGCTACGTTTTGGCTTGTTTTGTGACAAAAAGGGGGAGAGAGTTAGAGAAAACAATGAACAATGAATGAACAAATGATTGTGAATATCAAGGTAAGTATGAATCTCAACTCAACTTTGGTTTTTCTTTTGTGATTGTGACATGCTTCTATACTAACTATTCGACTAACTATTTGGGCATGTAATATGACTAACAAGTTGATGTTGGACTAACATACTTTGACATTTGGTTTTCAACTGCTTAGAAGATATGTTGGTTTTAACTATGTTTCTTTCACATATCTGATTCTTTTAAATGTCATGATGAGATAAACTCTATCTCTGTACTTGGTTTTTGTATGTTCCAATTCTTGAGGTATCTAACGATTTGTTTGTCAAGAATGTTTTCTGTGTGCAGAGGTTACAGATGTCTAAGTCTAGAGTCTGTCTTAGGAGTTTATCTCATGTTTTTAATTTCTGGAACTCTTTTGTAAATTTTTGTTGTATGGTGATAGCAACAAAAATATCTTTTTGAATTTTCTTTGTGGATTTGTGTTTTGTCACGAAACCGCCAAAGGGGGAGATTGTTACGGAATTTGAGTTGGCGTATTTCGTGAATATGTATTAAGTCTTGAAGATTGAAGATGAAGAAACTTTGGATCATATACCTCAATCTCAAGAAAGAAGAATTCAAAAGGATCAGGTACGTTTAACTAAATAATTTTGATGATCCGAATACTTCTTATAGTGTAGAAACACCTGGAAGAGGTTTTAATTGCATATTCATCAAAAACTGGACATGGGACATGTTCAGGATCCGGATCGTGGCTTTCAATCCGGATCCCGAAAGGTGTTCGTTCATACATTGCTGCAATCCGGATCACAGCTTGGGCAATCCGGATCCCGAATGGGATGTTTTGTGAAAATGTATGAACGATCCGGATCGTGGATTATGATCCGGATCCCGAACAGGCGATTTTCTGGAAACTGCATTCTGTGCGTCTGCGATCCGGATCGTGGCTTATGCAATCCGGATCGCCGTCGGTAAAACTTTCCAGAAAAGTTTGTTTTTGATCCGAATATTCTTCCTAGGGTTTCTAACCTATAAATAGCCCTTCCATTTCATTTCTAGGGCATCGGAAAATAGAGCCGTCATTTTCAAATATCATTTTATACGGCCTTAGATCCACATATAGAGAAGAACGGAAATCATTAGATCTATTCTATGGTTCTTCATCTATATTGATTAGTTTGATTCTAGGTTTTCATACTCACATCTTGAGTTGAATCAAACTAATGAATACTTAGATGGTATTTCCGATCTACTCTTGATCTAAGTATTCGGCGGATCATCACCACCCAAACAAACAACGATTTACCCCAAAATCGGCGCGTGGACTCGCGTGGCCTTGTGGATTCAAGGTGTTATCGCTCTCGTGGATTCGGAGCGAGGTGCGTTCGTGGATTCGAAGCGTGCCATTGGGTGAAGACCGTGGATTCGGTCGGACGTCGTGGACTCGACGTTGGACGCTGTGGATTCAGCGTTGGGCGCGGATCGTGGATTCGAGAAGCGTCGTGGAGCGAGCGGAGAAGATCTACTAGGGCGTATGGTAAAAGGTTGAGTCGTCTGTGAGTACGTTATATCACCTTGTACGTGTGTTAATTCTAGTGGATTTCGCCGTGTTATCGGTCCCGTGGTTTTTTACTCCGGTTTGGAGTTTTCCACGTAAAAATCTTGTGTGTTCTTTTATTTTTCCGCATTGGGTTTTATCGCACAGAGATTTTTGAGTGTTTATTGTTTACACCTATTCACCCCCCTCTAGGTGTTTTTTCCCCTATTAGATCCTTATTAACCTAAACCCAACACAAATAACACAACTCAGTCGGGAAACCCTCCACGACTCGATCAGGAAATGCCCAAACACTCTCACAGCTATGTCGGAGAACCCTCCACGACTCAATCTGATAATGCACAACCCATGGCTAAGTCGATAAACCTCCACGACTCGATCTGCCAGAGCCCAACTCTCATAGCTAAGTCGGAGAACCACCTCCATGACTCAATCTGAAATGCACAACCTATGATCTAAATAACCTCATCAATCCCAACAAGGAAGCTCAAACTCACGTGACACTAGAAACTCATCCCACAGAGCTCTAAAACTCCACTCGGCTCCCCGGCACGAGAACACATGCATCTAGAACTACCTGGACCATTCATAATGCTCTCAATATTTAAAAACCCTTCAAAATCGGAGTTTCACTTAAAATCGGTTACAAAAATATTATGAAGGTCCAGATGCAACCCGAATCTCAAGAAAATATGCAGTCTAGTGTCAAATCATCTCTGGATCATGCTAAAAATATAAGGGGCTCAAAATTATCTTCCTACTATTTTCTAGGTAACTATCAGATTTACAAACTATAATAAAAATCAAGCTAGACATGCTAAACATGCATACAATAGCTTTAGAAGGCATTCCATACATCTTGAAGAATTTCCAACCCACCTGGATCGCTTTCCGTAGGCAAAGCCGAAGTTGTTGGGTTATGTCTAATATGGATCTAAATAGGAGAAAAAACACCTAGAGGGGGGTGAATAGGTGTAAACAGTAAACACTCAAAAATCTTTGCGTAATAAAATCCAATGCGGAAAAATAAATAACACGCAGAGATTTTACGTGGAAAAACTCCAAAACCAGGAGTAAAAAATCACGGGACCGATAACACGGTGAAATCCACTAGAATTATAACACGTACAAAGGTGATGTAACGCACTCACAGACGACTCGACCTTTTTCCATACGCTCCTAGTAGATTTTCTCCACTCGCTCCGCAATGCTCCTCGAATCGTCGATTTGCGTCCAACGCCGAATCCACGGCGTCCAATGTCGAATCCACGACGTCTGACCGAATCCACGGCCTTCACCCAGTAGTACGTCTCGAATCCACGAACGTACCTCGCTCCGAATCCACGAGAGCGGTAGCACCTTGAATCCACAAGGCCACGCGAGTCCACGCGCCGATTTTGGGGAAAATCGTTGTTTTTGGGTGGTGATGATCCGCCGAATACTTAGATTAAAGATAGATCGGAAATACCATCTAAGTATTCATTAATTTGATTCTACTCAAAATCTGAGTTTGAAATCCTAGAATCAAATTAATTAATATAGATGAAGAAACATAGAATTAATCTAGTTATTTCCTTTCTTCTCTATATGTGGATTTTTCTCTTTTTTAACCGTATTTTGGATTACACGGATTCACCCTAGAACATGAATCGTAGGGTTTATTTATAGGTTAGAAACCATTGGAAGAGGATAAGAATCAAAAACTAACCTTATCTGGAAGTTTTCAGGTCGACGGTCCGGACTGGAATAATGCGATCCGGACTGTCGTTGTTAAACAGAATTTTTTCAGAAAAATACACGTTCGGGGTCCGGACTGAAGATCCACGGTCCGGACTGTTCATGCAGTTTCTGCAAAATCCACGTTCGGGGTCCGGACTGAACAACTGTGTTCCGGACTGGATTTGCGCATGAACTACCCTATGTTCGGGGTCCGGACTGTAGTGCCCTGATCCGGATCCTGAACATATAATATGTCCAGTTTTTGATTTTTATGCAATTAAAAATCCATCCAAGTGTTTCTACACTATAAGAAGTATTCGGATCACCAAATTTATTTAGTTAAACGTACCTGATCCTTTTGAATTCTTCTTTCTTGAGATTGAGCTATATGATCCAAGTTTCTTTATCTTCAATCTTCAAGACTTAACTATTTTCACGAAATACGCCAACACAAATTCCTTAACAATCTCCGCCTTTGGCGGTTTCGTGACAAAACATAAATCCACTTAAGAAAATTCAAAAAGGTATTTTTGTTGCTATCACCATACAACAAAAATTTACATTTAAGATCCAAATAAAAATGAATACACGAGATAAACTCCTAAAACAGACTCTACACTTAGACATCTGTACTCTCTGCAAAAGAAATCATTCTTGACAAAAGAAATCATTCTTGACAAAAGAAATCGTTAGATACCTCAAGAAATTTTAGCATTCAAAAACCAAACAGAGAGATAGAGTTTATACTCACCATGACATTCATGAAATCAGATATGTATTAAAGTACCAATCAGACATAGACATATCTTCTAAGCATTAAAAATCCAAATGTCATAAGTTTGTTAGTCAACAACAACTTGTTAGTTATATTACATGCCCAAATAGTTAGTCGAATAGTTAGTCGAGGCATGCATTCAAACACAATACAAAACCAAAGTTGAGTTGTACTTATCTCCAAAGTTCAAAGTTCAAAGTTCTCACAAACCATTGTAACCATTGTCAATCATTATTCTCTCTCCCCCTTTTTGTCACTAAATTAAGCCAAAATTACAAAACGAAAGGAGAGTTAAAAGTTCAAAAAGAAAATGTAAGAACTAAAACTAAAAACCTGCAAAACAAAGTTAGAAAGAATCAATCGTTGGACTCTGAGTCCTCAGAGCTACTACAGCCCATCTTCGAAAACATCTTCTTCACCAACTTTTTCATCGAAGTGAACTTCTTTGTCAAAGTAATCTGGGCTGCTGTGATGAGTTCAAGTTCATCTGAAATGCGCTTCTGCTCTTTAGTGATTTGCTCTTGTTCAAATGATAATCGTTGCTGCTCCTTATAAATCGACGTGACAGACGCTTCATCATCTGGCATGGGTACTTGCCGTGAAGGTGATGCAGAAGTGCCGACGGAGGGTTTTGTCCCGCGCGGAGGAGTTGGGGTGGCATGAGGCAGTTTATGGAAAGACTTAACAACTGTGGACTCATTGATCATACCTAAGCAGTGTTGATAAGTTGTAGAACTGATATCAACCTTGAATTTTTTCAAAATCCTCATTATGATCAATGAAAATGGTAGTCTTTCTGTGGGATGAGGATGCTCAACGTACCTTGTCATCCTATTCCAAATGATGTATGGAATATTGATATTTAACCCCACTGCCTCTGACGGATGTCCTAAGAGATATAAGAACAGCAATCGATCCCATCTTAAGACTTTCGTCTGCATGCTTGGAAGAATATTGTAACAGGTGATGAAGTTAAGAAACCGGTACTCAAGTCAAAGTTCTTTGGACTTAATAGAATTGCCAGTTGACTGAGTTTCCTCCAAACATATTCCCCTCACAACAGTTTGCCACATCATGTTTGTTAAACTCCTTCCTTTCAAGTAATTGATCCCTGACATGCTAGCTTGCATCCCTATGAGGAAAGCCAGTGATAAAAGCAGTTTCACTGACTTTGCCAATTAATTGTGGAGTTATTTTAAGTCTTATCTGTAATGTACCGAATTTTCGGCACATAAATAAATATAAATAAAGGTGGTATGAAATACTAGTGCTATGAAAGTTAGGGAAGTAAAGAATATGTGGACGCGAGTTGGGCCCAAATCGGGTTAAAATGGAGACATTTAAAAATTTATTTGAGAAAGGGGGCCCAGATTTTTAGTGGAAAATTCACAGTGTCGGAAAATTCCGAGAAAATTACGGGAGCCCCGTAAATATGTTTTAAGACCACAGAATAAGTTTCGCGTTGATCGGATACCCGATAGTGAAAACGGGCTCCGCCAACAGTGTCGAAAAATTCTGAGAAAATTACAGGAGCTGTGTAATTATGTTTTAAGGTCACAGTAAAAATTTCGTGTTGATAGGATATCCGGATTGCGAGAACGGGGTCCGCCAGTGATTCTAGATACAGCGAGGCTTTTGGTGGCCCAGAAATGGCCCAAACTGAAAATTTAAATTTTTCTGTGATAAATTAAGCTAAAACGAAGTCGCCTGTCAAATTTGGGCGCAAACGGGTGAGAAACGGACAGAAAACGGGGTGAAAACGGATAAAATATGATCGCGCGTGGGGCGCCACGTGGCAGCAGTCGCAGCAGCCTGCGCCCATGTGGCGCGCGGGCGTAGCGCCTGGCGCAGGAGGCGGGGCTTTTGAATTTCAAATTTTGAAAATTGACCGCCACATGGTGGTTCTCTATTGGAGGGACTTTGTGGACCGGGTCCACAGAACTTCTTTTTCTTTTTTTCTTCTTCTTCTTTCTTTCTTCTCCCCGCGTAGCTTTCCCTTTTCTCATTTTCTTCTCCACCCGAGCACTAGAGAGATAGAGAGAGAGAGAGGGAGAGGGAATCTCGTGGGTTGGAGCGACACGTCGGCGACCTCGTAAAGCGCGCGAAGTGTTCCAAAAATTGGATAGGCGGCGCGGTATTGTCGAGATAAGTCCCGCGTGTTATTTTTACGGTATTTTTGGCACAGTTTTGAGGTTTCCTTTTGAATTTTGGATTTGACCCCGTGTCGTTTTGCGTGTTAAGGATTGAGTTCTACTGTACCGTTGCTGCACGGACTGTCGCGGACAATTTTGGCGCGCCTCGTTTCGCGTGCCAATCCGAGGTACATGCTCCGTTTTAGGCACAGATTGAGTTGTTGTGCACGATTTTACATGCAGTTTATAATATTATACATCATTTTTCGTACAGAGATAGAAAAATATGCACCGTTTTGCGTGCAACCTTACAGTTAAACTTGAACCGTTTTGCGTGCAGATTATTTTATCGCGCACCGTTTTGCGTGCAGTTTATAATATTATACATCATTTTTCGTGCAGGGATAGAAAAAATATGCACCGTTTTGCGTGCAATCTTACAGTTAAACTTGCACCGTTTTGCGTGCAGATCATTTTATCGCGCACCGTTTTGCGTGCAGTTTATAATATTATACATCATTTTTCGTGCAGGGATAGAAAAATATGCACCGTTTTGCGTGCAACCCTACAGTTAAGCGTGCACCGTTTTGCGTGCAGATTTGAGGTACGTGCATCGTTTTGCGTGCCGGTTGTGTTGTCGCGCATCGTTTTGCGTGCACTCTCTAATATTATACATCGTTTTTCGTACAGGGTTAGAAAAACGTGCACCGTTTTACGTGCAACCCTACAGTAGACCGTGCACCGTTTTGCGTGCAGATTCGAGGTACGTGCACCGTTTTGCGTGCCGGTTGATTTAACGCGCACCGTTTTGCGTGCAGACTAAAATGACGCACACCGTTTTGCGTGGGGTTTTTAGTGACGTGCATCGTTTTGCGTGCAGGTTTGGTGGACGTGCACCGTTTTGCGTGCAGACTCGAGAGAAGTGCATCGTTTTGCGTGCAAGCTCGAGGAGACAAGTGGAATCGCGCGAAGACCAATTGCAAGTGTCTACAAGCAATTGGGTACACTACAAGGTGGGGAATTCTGCCGAAATTGGGTGACCTCTCCCCTTGCTCCTTTGCTTTTCGATTCGAAGCATGATAGTAGCCTGTTAGAGGCGTTAGGTAATTATGATTATGATTGTTTGTGTAGATGGATTCAGATGGAATAAGGGCAACTGTTGGTTGCCAGAGATAGAGGAATAGATGTGTGTGTGTGCAAATTGACACAGAGATAAAGTGCAACTGTTGGTTGCCAAAGATACTTGATGAATATGCATGCGTAGAAGTAATTATTATTTGATGAATGAAATGAAATAATTGCATGTATGAGAAAGATTTGTTGATTATGAGTGTGATCATGTTAGGGTATAACCCTAGGAATCATGTGGCATTAAGGAAAGGACATGTTGGTAGTAAGACTAGGAGAAAACCTAGATTTAGGGTTTAACGAGTGACATCAACTTAGGAGTTATCCTAGGGAGGACGAGTGGCATGGTCTTAGGTGATAACCTAAGGACACTGGATAGAGTGATCAACATAGAGTCAGAGAACTCTAGGGTGTATATGACATGGAACTTAGGTAAAGAGAACCTAAGGAGAACTAGTGTTCAACATAGAGTCAAGGAACTCTAGATGAGTATGACATGGAACTTAGGTAAAGGAAACCTAAGGTGAATTAGAGGTCAGCATAGAGTCAAGTTGACTCTGGGATTCAGTAAGGAATCAAGAGAATGGAACAATGGATCAAATGTGGAGATATGAAAGGGAAAACAGGAAAGTAGAGTCATGTAATTCTAATATAACAGTGGAACATGCAATTAGAGTCAGTGTAACTCTAAGTTAATAGTGGAACAGGAAAATAGAGTTAAGTTAACTCTAGGATTCAGTGAGGAATCAGGAAAGTGGGATAAGATCCCAAGGTTAAAGAGTTAACAAATATAACCCTAGAAGTCATAGGGTGTCTGGGCAAATGGATAATAACTTTAACTTCAATTTGAGTTAAAGAAATAAAAGAGAAATGTTTAAGAGTCCAGGAGACTCTCTAGTTATCCTTATGGCAAGACCTAGGATAAGAGAAAAAATTGTTGCAAAAAGGCAAAGATTAAAAGCAAGCTAAAAGTGGCTAAAAGCATAAAGAAAATGTAAATGGCGCCTTCGAATTTGAGACTCGTCAAGTGGAGCAGGACTCCCTGGGCAGTGACCCGTCGGACGAGGTACTTTCGAAGGGCTAAAAGTGAAAGCAAGGAGCTAAATGCTCAAAGAAAAGAGAAAGTGATTTGCCAGTGGCAAAAAGGGAGCTATAAGCTCGAATAAGAAAGGAAAGCAAGTGTTCAAAAGCAAAGAGGCTAAGAACTAAAATAAAAAGAGAAAGAAAAGAAAAGAAAGAAAATTAAAGATAAAACGGGCGTACCTCCGGGGCGAACGTACAACGGTCAGGAGTTGGACAGGGTCCCTCTCCCGGGCAGCGACCCGTATGACTGGTAGATAGAGTACTCTTGTCAGAGTTGGGCAGTGACCCTATCGGGCAGTGTCCCGTATGACAAGTCCCCCGCAGGACGGGGTAACACTTGCGAGTGTTATCGGCAACCTTAGAAATCTTATCTTATGGTAGCAAGACTACCGGGCTCGGGCCCGTTGGATAAGAATTTCCAAGGGTTAACTTGAACTAAAGCACCAGAATCTAAAGAATAAAGAAAAATAGAGTGGCCAGGGTGGCCGGGTTAGTTGAACCCAGTATACAGCGGCATAGTGGCCGAGTTGGTGCTTAGCAGCCTAGTGTGGCTAGACAGAGTAGTGCTGGGTCGATGGTTGTACACAGATAGTGTAGTGATATATTATTGCATAGCTGCATATTGATGTTGAGGATTTTAGTTTCCTAGCACACTATTATTATTGCTTCCATTGGACCAAGTGGTGTAGGACACTCTCTCTCGGTGGTTGAACCCACTGGGAACTCGCTCGTAAGTTCTCACACCCCTTGGGTGACTCCCCCCACAGGTTCGGGAATGGATGCAGCGGTCGAGACGGATCAGATGCAGACAGCGAGGCATACGACAGGGGCAAGGGCCCAGCAGCATAGTGACCTAGAGGGTCTAGCAGAGGTATCCCATTTATATATTTCTTGAGTGAACCTTGTATGGTGAGGAATTATGTAAAGGAAATGTAATAATTTTATTTGCAAGTTCAGAATTGTAAAGTGTAATAAGTTTAATTTATGGTTCACTCCTGTATGCTTTCATTTCCGCATTAGTTTATTGAATGAAAGTTTAAATTTATAGTGATTTTTAGTACTCTGATATTGAGCTTCCGCATACACTTGTTGTGTTATTATGGATGTTACCGTTCCTTTCGGGTAGAAAAAGGTTTTACCCGATTGGCGGGTCTGTTGGCGTGCCCGAACCGTACAAATTGGCGGACTCGGGGCGTGACAGATTAGAGTGGTATCAGAGCCTAGGAATAGTCCTAGGTGGTTAGCAACCTTAGGGAGACCCTAGGGATTAGCACGAGAGAGTGTGTGGATTTTGGGCGAAAGTATTTGATTGGGTTTTTGTTGTTCCCAAAAAGGATGTTGGGACTGATCGAGGGCAACGAGCTTTCATTCTTCGAATATTACGTTGGCGGCCGACAACGTAATGTTGGAGATGAAAAGGAGTACCCTCTTATACTTTCGCATGATTGGGTCGACGAGCCTTTTTGTCGGTATATAGACTGCGCGATGCTCAAATGGCTAAGTTTGGGCTGGTTGTTTCGTTGTGGTGTGCATAGTAGCGATGACACCACATAGGGAAACGCACCTGTTTGACTCGAGTCCCGAGAGGGCTCGGGGTCAAACGTGGTATACGAGTTGCGATAGCAGGTGACCGCACTTGTTGGAGTGGTCCAACAGTAGGTCAGACTTCTTGCCGTCGGCGGAAATTTTCCGCCGACAGGAAGACAGGTTTCGACGCCTAAGAGTGGCGTCAGCATGACAGCTGGAGCAGATAGATAGGCTCCAGTGGTGATAGCGCAGCAAGTTGAGGCTGCACAAATGACGCATGAGTATACGGCGTCGCCGCATGTAGGGGCGACAGTAGAGAGTGGCAGTGGCCGCCGAACTTTTGTCGGCGCACCCTGCACCTTCAGCATAGGGTGTTTTAAGCTTGTGTCAGCTAGGTTGCTGGCAAAGTGTGGTTAGTAAGGTCCAGTGAGAGACCGACTCGCGAGGTAAATGGTGATCGCTATGTCGCGAGAGCCAAGTTGCTGTGCCCTAAGGGTTAGGGCAAGAAAGATTTATGGGCCAGGCGGCGTGAATTCGCCCTGATGACGGTAGTGACCGTGTGGCGTGTTGATTGTGGCTAGGTTGCCGCGTAGTAGTGTTGGTGAGGCCTAGAGTAGGCTTCAGGATGCGAGAACCTCTCGAAAGAGCGAGAGTTTTGTGGCGCCGTTCTGATGGATCGGTGTAATGGCAAGGATTGCCACCGCAGGATTCGCGTGTTAATCACCAGAGTTGGTGAACAGTTATTGTGGTGCCTCAACCCAGTTGGGAGAGGTGTACGAGAGTCATACGCGTGTTTAAGCAAGTTGCTTAACACTGGATTATTGCGAGTTAGCGTGGGGGCGTAGGACGCCCAACTGTTTGGTGCTCATGGAGCACAGTATCGTTTAGCCAGAGAGAGCTGATTAGGTGGCGTGTTAGCCTTTGCCCAGTGTGGCCAGAGTTGATAGAGAGTTGGGTCGTGGATTGACGACTGGTTAGTTGGTTTTGCTCAGTGGAGCATAGTGGTCGCGTGGCGACGATTAGCGGGTTCGCTTGGGACGATCCGTGCCTGGACCATGTTTGTGGACTGTGGGCCTGTAGCCCAGTGGGCAGGCGCAGTCGGCTGTGAGAGACAGCGGCCCGAGACCTGATGGCGGGGCATGATAGAGATTTGGTCGGGACGGTAGTCCGAGCGATGACCCGAGGACGTGGAATGCCACGTGTGAGCCTTGAGGCTGTTAGTACACTGAGAGTGTAGACGTGACCAGGCCATAGAGCTAGTGATGATTGAGGTATGTAGCTCCTAGTGGGAGTGTGGGTGTAGTAATCCTAAGTGAGGATCTACCCGTATGACGATTGGGTCTGTGTGCTAGTGAGAGCCATTATACAGTGTTGGACTAGTTGGGCTATAGGCCCCTATTGGACCGTGGTCTGTGGACCTATTAGTAGTCCGAGATATCGGGTTAGCTGATAACCCGTGGACTTAGAGCGCTAGTAGCGTGTGATAGTTGAGGACTTGTGGATTGGCCTTTGCCCTCCACATTAGGCAGCGGAGCGACCGGAAAATGCGGTAAATGTAATTAGTTGCAGATGCAACCTCGTTGTGAAAAGAATGATGGCGGAATTAAAGTGAAAATTTCGCAAGTAAAAACTGGATCATTCGTGGCAATTGAGAGAACAAGTGCTCAACTGTGTCTTTCACCTACTTGGTGAAAGTGGCCAGACACCAGGTCTGTGTTTGTCCCTAATTGAGATAGGGATTCATGAATGAGTTGCTCGTGTAGTCTCGGCGAGCAGGCAATGTGATGCCGGTCACGATATACAGTGAGCCCAGTAGTGAGGGCAAGATTTCCTCCCTCTCGATCAAGTAGGAGTCGAGATGTGATTCAAGTTTCGAGGACGAAACTTATTTTAAGGGGGGTAGAATGTAATGTACCGAATTTTCGGCACATAAATAAATATAAATAAAGGTGGTATGAAATACTATTGTTATGAAAGTTAGGGAAGTAAAGAATATGTGGACGCGAGTTGGGCCCAAATCGGGTTAAAATGGAGAGATCTTAAAATTTATTTGAGAAAGGGGGCCCAGATTTTTAGTGGAAAATTCACAGTGTCGGAAAATTCCGAGAAAATTACGGGAGCCCCGTAAATATGTTTTAAGGCCACAGAAAAAGTTTCGCGTTGATCGGATACCGGATAGTGAGAACGGGCTCCGCCAACAGTGTCGAAAAATTCTGAGAAAATTACGGGAGCTGTGTAATTATGTTTTAAGGTCACAGTAAAAATTTCGTGTTGATCGGATACCGGATTGCGAGAACGGGGTCCGCCAGTGATTCTGGATACAGCGGCTTTTGGTGGCCCAGAAATGGCCCAAACTGAAAATTTAAATTTTTCTGTGGTAAATTAAGCTGAAACGAAGCCGCCTGTCAAATTTGGACGGAAACGGGTGAAAAACGGACAGAAAACGGGGTGAAAACGGATAAAACATGATCGCGCGTGGGGCGCCACGTGGCAGCAGTCGCAGCAGCCTGCGCCCATGTGGCGCGCGGGCGTAGCGCCTGGCGCAGGAGGCGGGGCTTTGAATTTCAAATTTTGAATTGGACCGCCACATGGTGGTTCTCTATTGGAGGGACTCCGTGGACCGGGTCCACAGAACTTCTTTCTTCTTTTTCTTCTTCTTCTTTCTTTTCTTCTCCCCGCGTAGTTTCCCTTTTCTCAATTTTCTTCTCCACCCGAGCACTAGAGAGATAGAGAGAGAGAAGAGGGAGAGGAATCTCGTGGGTTGGAGCGACACGTCGGCGACCTCGTAAAGCGCGCGAAGTGTTCCAAAATTGGATAGGCGGCGCGGTATTGTCGAGGTAAGTCCCGCGTGTTATTTTTACGGTATTTTTGGCACAGTTTTGAGGTTTCCTTTTGAATTTGGATTTGACCCCAGTGCCGTTTTGCGTGTTAAGGATTGAGTTCTACTGTGCCGTTGCTGCACGGACTGTCGCGGACAATTTTGGCGCGCCTCGTTTTGCGTGCCAATCGAGGTACATGCTCCGTTTTAGGCACAGATTGAGTTGTTGTGCACGTTTTACGTGCAGTTTATAATATTATACATCATTTTTCGTGCAGAGATAGAAAAATATGCACCGTTTTGCGTGCAACCTTACAGTTAAACTTGCACCGTTTTGCGTGCAGATTATTTTATCGCGCACGTTTTGCGTGCAGTTTATAATATTATACATCATTTTTCGTGCAGGGATAGAAAAATATGCACCGTTTTGCGTGCAGATCATTTATCGCGCACCGTTTTGCGTGCAGTTATAATATTATACATCGTTTTCGTGCAGGGATAGAAAAATATGCACCGTTTTGCGTGCAACCCTATGGTTAAGCGTGCACCGTTTTGCGTGCAGATTGAGGTACGTGCACCGTTTTGCGTGCAGGTTGTGTTGTCGCGCATCGTTTTGCGTGC
>CM054930.1:9524639-9721156 GCA_029168755.2 Tillandsia fasciculata | reverse complement strand
TCCTCGAATCGTCGATTTGCGTCTAACTCCGAATCCACGCGTCCCAATGTCCGAATCCACGACGTCTGACCGAATCCACGGCCTTCACCCAGTAGTACGTCCTCGAATCCACGAACGTACCTCGCTCCGAATCCACGAGAGCTGTAGCACCTTGAATCCACAAGGCCACGCGAGTCCACGCGCCGATTTTGGGATAAATCGTTGTTTTTGGGTGGTGATGATCCGCCGAATACTTAGATCAAAGATAGATCGGAAATACCATCTAAGTATTCATTAATTTGATTCTACTCAAATCTGAGTTTGAAATCCTAGAATCAAATTAATCAATATAGATGAAGAAACATAGAATTAATCTAATTATTTCCTTTCTTCTCTATATGTGGATTTTTTCTTTTTTCCGTATTTTGGATTACACGGATGCCCCTAGAAATGAATCGTAGGGCTTATTTATAGGTTAGAAACCCTTGGAAGAAGATAAGGATCAAAAACTAACCTTTTCTGGAAAGTTTTACCGACGGCGATCCGGATTGGAATAATGCGATCCGGATTGCGAAGCAAACGAATTTTTCCAGAAAATACCGTTCGGGATCCGGATGAAGATCCACGATCCGGATGTTCATACAGTTTTACCAAAATCCACGTTCGGGATCCGGACTGAAACTCTGTGATCCGGATTGGGATTTGCGCATGAACACCCTATGTTCGGGATCCGGATTGAAGTGCCCGATCCGGATCCTGAACATGTCCCATGTCCAGTTTTTTGAATTTTATGCAATTAAAAATCCTTCCAGTGTTTCTACACTATAAGAAGTATTCGGATCATCAAAATTATTTAGTTAAACGTACCTGATCCTTTTGAATTCTTCTTTCTTGAGATTGAGGTATATGATCCAATTTTCTTCATCTTCAATCTTCAAGACTTAACTACTTTCACGAAATACGCCAACTCAAATTCCGTAACAATCTCCCCCTTGGCGGTTTCGTGACAAAACACAAATCCACAAAGAAAATTCAAAAAGATATTTTTGTTGCTATCACCATACAACAAAAATTTACAAAAGATCCAAATTAAAAACACATGAGATAAACTCCTAAAACAGACTCTAGACTTAGACATCTGTACTCTCTGCACACGACATCATTCTTGAAAAAAATTTCTTGACAAACAAATCGTTAGATACCTCAAGAATTTTAGCATTCAAAAACCAAACACAGAGATAGAGTTTATACTCACCATGACATTTGAAATCAGATATGTAAGAAGAACCAATCAAACATAGACATATCTTCTAAGCATTAAAACCAAATGTCAAAGTTTGTTAGTCAACACAACTTGTTAGTTATATTACATGCCCAAATAGTTAGTCGAATAGTTAGTAGAGGCATGCATTCAAACACAATAGAAAACCAAAGTTGAGTTGTACTTACTCCAAAGTTCAAAGTTCAAAGTTCTCACAAACCATTGTAACCATTGTCAATCATTATTCTCTCTCCCCCTTTTTGTCACTAAATTAAGCCAAAATTACAAAACAAAGGAGAGTTAAAAGTTCAAAAAGAAAATGTAAGAACTAAAACTAAAAACCTGCAAAACAAGTTAGAAAGAATCAATCCGTTGGAATCTGAGTCCTCAGAGCTACTACACCCATCTTCGAAAACATCTTCTTCACCACTTTTTCATCGAAGTGAACTTCTTTTGTCAAAGTATCTGGCTGCTGTGATGATTTCAAGTTCATCTGAAATGCGCTTCTTGCTCTTTAGTGATTTGCTCTTGTTCAAATGATAATCGTTGTTGCTGCTCTTATAAATCGAAGTGACAGACGCTTCATCACTGGCATGGGTACTTGCCGTGAAGGTGATGCAGAAGTGCCGACGGAGGGTTTTGTCCCGCGCGAGGAGTTGGGGTTCATGAGGCAGTTTTATGAAAGACTTAACAATGTTGACTCATTGATCATGCTAAACAGTGTTGATAAGTTGTAGAACTGATATCAACCTTGAATTTTTTCAAATCCTCATTATGATCAATGAAAATGGTAGTCTTTCTGTGGGATGAGGATGCTCAACGTACTTTGTCATCCTATTCCAAATGATGTATGGAATATTCATATTTAAACCCACTGCCTCTGACGGATGTCCTAAGAGATATAAGAACAACAATCGATCCCATCTTAAGACTTTCGTCTGCATGTTGGAAGAATGTTGTAGACATGTGATGAGTTAAGAAACCGGTACTCAAGTCGAAGTTCTTTGGCTTAATAGAATGCAGTTGACTGAGTTTCCTCCAAACAATTTCCCTTCCATACAGTTTGCCACATCATGTTTGTTAAACTCCTTCCTTTCAAGTAATTGATCCCTGACATGCTAGCTTGCCCCTATGAGGAACCATATACAGTTTCACTGACTTTGCCATTAATTGTGGAGTTATTTTAAGTCTATCCCTTGGACGTTTGTATAAAACTTCATAGGACCGTCTTCATTTTCTTGAAGATGCCGTGCATTTGTGTAGAAGGTCCTTACCCGATGCAAACAGTATCCCAAGCATTTCTTGGAATCTGCACACTTGAAGAAGATTGGCTTGTTCAATCAAATTACCAAACTCCGGGAATGGTCTCGAAGAGCACCAATGTTAACGTGTCTTTCGCCAATACATTCTCGATTTTCAAAACTTTATTGGTCAGTATTAATAGACACTTGTTCCTCACGGGGTGGTGAATCATGAGCCATTGGTTCGTCAATTTCAACCCCTCGTGCTCGTCCTAACCGTCGAGCTAGTCTCTTTCTTTTCATTGAGATAGACGATGAAGCATTGGAGCTTTGCCTTTTTCCACTCAGTAGGTGTTTGTCTTTCCCTTTGGTGAACCAGGGAACTTCCTTTTGACTTACATCAGGCGTGTTGTCTCATCTAGTAATTTCATCCCAATTCATTCTTCCTTCTCAGATCCCGTCTCAGAGTCGTTAACGAGGACAAACTCACCTTTTCGTAGAGTTTCTTCTTCGCTTCTTCAATTTGTTAGTTCCTCTTGTGTGAACCATTGCAGCAAGTAGAACAATTATCCAAGTGAACACCATTGTTGCTATTTCTTGTGAAGAGAGAAACCTGTGAGCAAAGACTCAAGAACACGAAAAATTGTCAATTTTCAAAAATTTGAAAAATTGTACCTAAACAATCATAATCATGTAGAGAGACTAAGAATCAAATTAGTTTTGCAAAAAGAATTTTAAAAATAGATCAATTCCATGATTTTCAAAAATTCTCATTATATGCCCTAAAACCGAATTTTTAGAAATCGAAGCCCAAAAATCGTTAATCAAGAGAAACCTAGCATATAATCAAAACTAATCTACCCAGAGTTCTTATTTCAAAAGAAATTTGATCAAAAACCAATCACAAACGAAAAAGTTCCAAGTTTTCAACTCACGTTTTGAGAAAATAAAGAAAAACTGTGAAAAACCGAGTTTTGATCATAAAACTTACTTGAATCCGAAGAACTTGAGTTGGAAGGCTCCAATTGGTTGATTTCTAGAGAGAGAAGCTCTAGAGACTTGGAAACAAAAGATTGGGTAAAAGAAATCAAAACCCTTTTGTTTCTTATAAAACCCTAGCCGCGATCCGGATCGGCCTTAGAATCCAGTCCGGATCGGCTACCCGCAGGATTCCTGCGTTCGGGATCCGGATCACACCCAGTCCGGATCGGCTCCAACTTTTTCTTCAGAAAAATTCAGAAAAATTCCAGAAAATCCAGAAAAAGATTGTAAGCACTTTTGTGTATCAACTTTAAACAAAATTCATCGTTTCATACAACAAGAAATAGATTATGCAAAATCTATCAAAAATATCCAAATAATGAAACGAAATTTATAAAAATTAAAACCTTAAAGTTGAACAACTTCAATTACATCTATCATGATCTTATGAGTAATGCCTTTATCAAATCATCAATTTGGTAAAGAAAATGAAATACCAAGATCAATAGATGTTTGAAATCCCAATAAGTTAGATAATATATCTAGACAATCTGTTGAAGGAGTGGCTCTTTGAGCATCTTTCAATAAAATCCCACCTTATACCAACCTTGAAATTTGACAGAGTCAAGTATTTCAATATGCATTTTATCAATCAACTTGAAAAACATGCTTGGTATACATGTGGTAGCTGCACACAGTACTCGGACGACCGAGGTGGTAGCTCTTTCCTCCATGTGGTGGTAGTTTTCACACTCCTCATTGGGATGTAACTCTTTCCACATCTTTTGAGCATATTACATTTCATTGACTCCCCCTCAATTGGCTATCAATTATTTAATATATAAGGTATTCAACCAAAAATTGATCTCGATTCATACTCGACTAATAGTCAAATAAGATAAAACTATACCAAGAGATCATTGAGAGAGAAATTGACTTTGATCACTTAAAGATGACTTAATTGACATAAATGATCATTGCATCATTGAAATATTATGATATCAAAAGCATAATAAATTTCTAAATATGAAAGGATGCAGTTAAAGTCAATAATACTAATGCTCAATTAATGTTCTATGTACAAACATAGATAAAGAACAAAAACACAAAAACAAAACCTAACCTAAGCAATGGTTTCAAAAAGAGTTATTTCAAGGAAAGCATTCCAATTGCCTTACGCAAGTGAATAAAACGTTTTTGATCCAAAGGTTTTGTTAAATGTCAGCTAATTGATCCTCAGTTGAAATGTATGAAAGTTGAAGAATATTTGATTCAACTAGCTCTCTAAGAAAATGATATCTAAGTTCAATGTGTTTTGTTCTAGAGTGCAACACAGGGTTTTTGGAAATGTTTATAGCACTAGTGTTGTCACAAAGAATGGTTACCGAAGTTGCTGAAATTCGGAAGTCGCTCAACACGCTTTTCATCCAAATGAGTTGGGTTGAACAACTACCCGCTGAAATATATTCCGCTTCGGCAGTCGAGAGTGCTATGCAGTTTTGCTTTTTACTATGCCATGCAACAAGGCAATGGCCAAGATAAAAGCATGCACCACTCGTGCTTTTCCGATCATCCACAGATCCTGCCCAATCGGCATCTGAGTATCCAACAATATCCAGAGTTGTTCCCATAGGATACCAAATTCCGAAATTGATTGTACCTTTGATATACCGGATGATCCTTTTCACCGCTTTCAGGTGAACCTCCTTTGGTGCTGATTGATATCTCGCGCAAATCCCAACACTAAAGGATATATCCGGGCGACTAGCCGTGAGATATAGTAGACTTCCAATCATACTGCGATAAAGTTTCTCGTCTACATTCTCACTAAGTGATTCACTTCCAATCCCTTATGGCTAGTTCCCATTGGAGTCGGAAAATCTTTAGAATTTTCTAATCAAACTTTTTGACCAACTCCATTGCATACTTGGATTGACACAGATGGATGCCTTCATCATTTTGTTTCACTTGCAATCCAAGAAAATATGTCAATTCGCCCATCATGGACATCTCAAATTCGCTTTCCATGGTTTCAGCGAATTTAGAAGCATCATTATCTCTTGTTGCACCAAATACAATGTCATCGACATAGATTTGTGCAACAATGAAGTTATTTTGATAATGCTTCACAAAGAGAGTCCTGTCTGCTCCCCCTCGAGTATAGCCCTTTTCCAAAAGGTGCTTTGTCAACCTTTCGTACCATGCTCGCGGTGCTTGTTTCAGACCGTAAAGAGCCTTTTTCAACGAAAAACATGGTTAGGTAGTTTATGGTCTACAAAACCTTTCGGTTGAGCCACATAAACTTCCTCATTTAAAAACCCATTTAAAAACGCGCTCTTAACGTCCATTTGAAATAATTTGATTTTAAAATGACAAGCAATCGCAAATAAATATACGAATGGACTCGAGTCTAGCTACAGGGGCGAAAGTTTCATCAAAGTCTATACCTTCTACTTGAGAGTAGCCTTGAGCAACTAACGTGCTTTGTTCCTGATGATAGTACCATCCTCGTTTTTCTTGTTCTTGAAAATCCATTTGGTACCTATCACATTGTGTTGCTTCGGAGGCTTCGTTAATTCCCAGACTTTGTTTCGCTCGAACTGATGGAGCTCTTCCTGCATTGCTTCAATCCAGTAATCATCCTGAAGAGCTTCATCGACATTCTTTGGTTCTTTCATGATACGTAGCATGCGAATCCACAAACCAATTGTCTCCGAGTTCTGACTCCTTCTTGTGGGTCTCCAATAATGTTCGATTCAGGATGATCCTTGGAGATGCGTAACGTTTGAGGTAACGGAGTACTCGGAGGTACATGAGATGATTCCTGCACATCAGATAAACTTGAAGAACCATTAGATGCATCAATATTATCGGAAGAATTGTTATGAGAAGATGCATTAGCAGGTGTATCATCATCAAGAGAGATATCGAGGGTAGATTTTTCAGATGCAAAGTGAAAAGCTTCATCTACTTTAACATTTATCGATTCTACCATCGTTTTAGATTCCAAGTTAAATACTCGATATGCTCTACTGTTTGTAGAATAACCCAAGAAAATCCCTTCGTCACTTCGAGAGTCAAATTTTCCAAGATTTTCGCGATCACGTAAAATGTAACACCGACTCCCAAAGATACGAAAATATTTGATATTCGGTTTTCTACAAAACCATAGTTCATATGGTGTATTTAAAGTTCCCGGGCGCAAATACACTCGATTAATTACATAGACAGCAGTGTTCACAGCTTCAGCCCAAAAATATAACGGTAAATTCCGGCTGTGAAGCATAACACGTGCCATCTCCTGTACAACCCTGTTTTTGCGCTCGACTACACCATTCTGTTGAGGTGTATAGGGTGCTGAGAATTCATGTTTAATGCCGTTGGAAGTGCAAAAATCAATGAATTTAGAATTTATGAATTCTCCACCTCTATCACTTCTAACACGAGTAATCTTTTCATTCTTTTCAATCATAATACGATGGCAAATCTCATGAAAAGAATCAAAAGTATCAGCTTTCTCTTTTAAAAATGCTACCCATAATATCTAGAGAAATCATCAACCAAAAGAAAATATACCATTTACCTCCCAAAGATGGTTGACGAGTTGGCCCCATTAAGTCCATGTGCAAAAGTTCCAAAGGCCGTTTTGTACCAATGTGGTTCAAGTTCTTGTGTGCAGTCCTGACTGTTTTCCCTTTTGGCAACCGCCACACACAATGTTTTGTTCAAAAGAAAGTTTAGGAACCCCCTTGACCACGTCTTTATTTGAAATTCTAGCAAGTTCCTTAAAGTTTATGTGACCTAGCCTTTCATGCCAAAGTGTTTCATTATTCAAAGATGCTAGGTTACAATTTTCAGAAATTTTATTAGGAACTACATAACAATTATTTTCTGATCTAACCCCTTTAAAAAGAAACATGGTCCTTATCAGTTACAATACATTCATCAGATGAAAAATTAACTGAAAACCATTGTCACAAAGTTGACTAATGCTTATGAGGTTAGTCTTAAGGCCTTCAACAAATAACACATTATTCAAAACCGGGCCATCTGGAATAGCTACCGTTCCTTTTCCAACAATTTTGGAAGACCGACCGTCTCCGAAAACTACAAGTCCTCCGGAGATTTTCTCAAAGTTTGAAAACAGTTTTTGTCACCGGTCATGTGACGGGAACACCCGCTATCCAGATACCAAGACGAACTATCATATGCATGCAAGGAAATATGAGTAACAAGACAAGGGAAGATTTCACCTTTGCGCACCCAAACCTTTTTGGACTGCGTCGGTAATGGTCGTGAAGTTATTCTCCTAGGTGAAAGCGTCTTGTTTGATTGATTGCTGCTCCTTGATGATGTCGTCTTGAGCGGTGAACTACCAAGGCTCTTTTCCTTTGAAAGATTTGCTTTGATTTCCGAGGAATCACCTTTTTGGTAGTTGTTGCAAGAGGTGCTTGAGGTGTGCGTTTGGCTCCCATCTTGCAATTTCTTCTTATGTGCCCTGAAAACCACAACGAAAACATACCTTAGTACTTGACGATCCCGAAGAGGATGAGGTAGGCTTGTTGTCGTTGTTGTCGTGAATTCCGTTGTCGGAGGAGGAGATACCGACTGAGGCACAAAAACTGTTCCACTCGAACTTGGACTGTCTCCAGTTTGAGTGTATCCGAGGCCGAACCGATTTGTTGGACCAAGACCAAGACGCTTATCCAACTTACTCCTTCCAGAAGAAAATCGCTTTAAATCATCCTTGAGTTGGAAAATGGTCTTCGTCATTTCCATTTTTTCCTGTCGAGCCTCGCCGTAGAGCTTCAAGAAGTAATTCGCTTTATCCACCAGTTTTACATGTTCCTTCTCGAAATGCTCATTTTTCTCTTGAAGGGAAACATTTACTTTGATCAAATTATCCCTTTCCACTTCAAGAGCGTTTGAGAGAGAAGATGCCCTTTTTTCTTCTTCTTCGAGATCCTGCAATCTCCCTCTCAAACTCTTGTTTTGCTTTGCCAATTTCTTTGAATCCCTCAAAAGTTTATGGTAGGCAAGAGCAAAATCTTCACCTTCGGAATTACTCGATTCATCGTCCGTTGCATTCTTTTCAACATGGGAGGAGTTGGACAATGAATCGGATGTACTTGCCATTAAGCACATGAAGGGTGAAGTTGTGGACGCGTGGAACGCCGTTGCGTTGTTTTCTTCATCACTTGAGATGACTCATTTGACGTTGAGTTGTCATCCCAAGTGACGACTTGCATCGCCTTCTTCTTTGCCGGATTCTTATTGGGACACTCCGTTGAGATGTGGCCGTAGCCTCGACATTTGAAGCATTGGACTTGTCCCTCCGAACTTTTCTTATCCTTTGAGAAGTCTCTTGCTTTCTTGACTTAAAGCTTGAAGAACCCTTGCCTTTCTTCGACTTTCCGAAGGATGAGTTTTGCTTGAATTACCCCTTCGAAAGTTGCGGCGAAACTTCCTTGTCAAGAGAGCAAGCTGCTTCTCAAAGTCCTCCATAGATAGGTTCTCGTCATCGTCTGAGGAGGATGAATCCGCGTCTTCTTCTTTTGTTGATTTCAATGCAAAACCTGAAGACTTAGAAGAGGATGCTTTTCCAGAAGAATAGTTAGTAGGAAATGTCATTTCATAAGTTTGAAGTGCACCAACTAATTCTTCTACACGCATTTCGTCCGGGTGTTTAATTGTTTCAATGGCTGCGAACCTTGGGCGAAATCGTTCAGGAAGAGTTCTTAAAATCTTTCTTACAACTTTAATTCTGGAATCTTCTCTCCCAAGTTAGCACATGAGTTTCACGATATCTTGCAATCGTGTATAATAATCTGTGAAAGATTCATTTTCTGCCATAAAAATGGAGTCAAACTTGCTCGTAAGCATTTGCAGTTTTGAATCTTCACAAGGTTAGTTCCCTCATGTGTAACTTGAAGAACATCCCAGATTTCTTTCGCAGTCTCACATGCCGAGACGCGAGAGAACTCAGTTTGTGACAAAGCATTAAATAGAGCATTAATCCTTTGCCATTGTAAGAAGATGAAGTCAATCTCTTCCTTGGTCCATTTCGACCTAGGTTTTGATGTGCGAACATCAGCAATAATTTCAGTTGGATTAGACCATCCTAATTCAATTGATTGCCACACCCTTTCGTCGATGGAAATTAAAAATGCTTTCATCCGTACTTTTCAGTAGGCATAATTTGTTCCATCGAAGAAAGGGGGTCTATTGATGTTTCCACCTTAAACCATTGTTTACAACCCTATTCCCGCTCTGATACCACTTGTTGGGTTATGTCTAATATGGATCTAAATAGGAGAAAAAATACCTAGAGGGGGGTGAATAGGTGTAAACAATAAACACTCAAAAATCTTTGCGCAATAAAACCCAATGCGGAAAAATAAATAACACGCAAGATTTTTACGTGGAAAAACTCCAAACCCAGGAGTAAAAAACCACGGGACCGATAACATGGTGAAATCCACTAGAATTATAACACGTACAAAGGTGATGTAATGCACTCACAGACGACTCGACCTTTTTCCATACGCTTCTAGTAGATCTTCTCCGCTCGCTCTGCAACGCTCCTCGCACTACAAGAAAAGATGCATGTAGAGGCGGTTGCGTAGGGGCGGTTGACGTCAACCCCTCTACGTTCTATCATTCAGAGTACGTACTTAGAGTCGGTTTTGTCACAACCGCCTCTACATGTAGGTGGTGGTTGCGTAGAGGCGGTTGTGGCAACCGCCGCTATGTACTAACATAGGGACGTATTAGAGGCGGTTTGTCACAACCGCCTCTATGTTCTACCATAGAGACAACTTAGAGTCGGTTTGTCACAACCGCCTCTACATGTAGAGGCGGTTGCGTAGAGGCGGTTGTTGCAACCGCCTATATGTACTACCATAGGACGTATTAGAGGCGGTTTTCACAACCGCCTCTACATGTGAATTTTTTTTTTTCTAATCTCTTTTTTTCTTTTCCCCCTCTTTTCTTTTCTCCCAAGAAATTTCATTATTCCCCCAAAACCCTACTCCCACCCACCCCGATCTCCCCTCCCACTCGATCCCCTCTCCCCGGCCTCTCCCGTCGGCGGCATCACCGGCGTCCCACTCTCCCCTCTCCCCTCTCCCGTCGGCGGCATCACCGGCGTGCATGATCCTCTCCGGCAGCGGCTAAGGTATGGCTCCTCCCTCCCTTCTCCTCCCCACCACCCCCCCCCTCCCCCCTCCCCCCGGCCGCAGCCCACCCGCCCCCCGCTGCGGCGCGACCCCCCCTCGCGCGCGCATGCACACCCCCTCAGCGCCGCCCCACCCCCGCGCATGAGCGCCCCGCGCCGCCGCCCGCCCCCCCCCCGCCCCCACCCCCGCGCATGCACTCCCCGCCCCCGCCGGTGCGCATGCACTCCCTGCAGCGCCGCCGGCCCACCCCCCGTGCATGCGCCCCCCCCCACCCCGCGCGCATGCCCCCCCCCCCCCCCCTCCCCCCCCCCCCCCCCCCCCCCCCCCAGCCCCCCCCCCCCCCGCATGCACACCCCGCAGCTCCCCCGCCGCGCGACCCCCCTCCGGCGCGCAATGCACAACCCCGCAGCATGCACGCCCCGACCCCCCCTACCCCCGCTGCGCATGCACACCCCGCCCCCCCCCCCCCCCCCCCCCGCGCCCCCCCCCCCCCCCACCCCCCCCCCCCCCCCCCCCCGCGCGCATGCACACCCCGCAGCTCCCCCGCCGCATGCACACCCCGCAGCGCCGCCGGCCCCACCCCCCGCGTATGCGCCCCCCCCCCCCCCCCCCCCCCCCCCCCCCCGCGCGCAAATTGACACAAAGAAGAAACTAATAAATATATTCGATTTTCTTAAAATCAGGTAATATTTGTCCGTCGTAGCGAAAAAAACAAATGTTATAAATTGGATTTGAAGCAATTCCTGATCCAATAGATACAATTATTTGGATTTGAAGCAATTCCTGATCCAATAGATACAATCTTATGACAGTACTTAAAACTATATGAATTAAGAAGATCACTTGGAAGTTAATTAACATCTGTTACAATCAACCTATTTCTATTCGGATTAGGGTTTCTAGTTTACTTTCTTCTTTTTTAAGTATTACTTTTAGTTATTAATTTGATTTGAATTAAAATAATATTCCTACTCGTATTAGGGTTTCTATGTGCTTAAAAATAAGAGGCTAACTAGGCACATTCACACATAAGATATCACCTATTGGTTTATAGGATCTTAAGGTTTTGTTTATTCAGTCTACACATCTACTCTTTTTTTAATTTTTGAAAATCTAATAAGCTTTAATTTTTTTTGTGTGCAGCTTGTTCAGTTCCTCCTCAAGCAGGCTGAAGTAAGATATTAAAGACTACAAAGGAAAAAAAAAAGGATTCATAGACTTATACCTATTATTAGCAAGTCAGGTTTTCGTTTTTGTAGTTGGATTTTTGGGATCCAACTAGGAGACAACTAGGCACATTCACACATAAGATATCACCTATTGGTTTATAGGATCTTAAGGTTTTGTTTATTCAGTCTACACATCTACTCTTTTTTTAATTTTTGAAAGTCTAATAAGCTTTAATTTTTTTTGTGTGCAGCTTGTTCAGTTCCTCCTCAAGCAGGCTGGTGTTGATAAGCGAACTGGTGACTTAAAAGGACGATTAGAAAATCACTTGTTGGGATATTGCTACGAGGATAAAGGATTTTCAAGTTCGTGTTAAAAGGACGATTAGAAAATCACTCTTTAAGAGTAAGTCTCTTGGCAATCCATACTTTTTTTATTATCTTGATTTGATTATTTTTATTCTGCACTATATTAAATGCAATAAATTATTGACATAGAATTACTAGTAAGTTAATTTTTAGCTTCATAAGTACAAATTGATATTGAATAAAATATTTGTTGTTATTTCAGTTGTTTTGCTATAATGGATAAAAGTTGGATGACCAAACCTAGAAACAGTGATGCATATAAAAATGGAATCTTACAATTTTTGGATTTTGCATTCTGTAATGCATCCTTTAGTGGCAAAATAATGTGCCCATGTGTACGCTGTGTTAATTGTTCACTACAAACATATGAGGATGCGAAGATACACTTGATATGTGATGGATTTCTAAGTGGATATACTAGATGGGTTTGCCATGGAGAAGAGCCTTCCTCAATTAATGTTGCCAGCTCTTCTTCAACTTCTCAGTCTTTACATGTCCAAGAAATCTTACAAGTGGAAGAGTGCATCCCTATGTCCCAAAATTTTAGAAGATCAGATGACATACATGCACTTTTACATGATGCCATTGGCTTAACCAGTGTACCAACCAATGAAACAGATATACCAATTAATGTAATTGATGGAAGGCCGAACCCCGAACAATCTAGTCAAGATACTAATGAAAATCATGATTTTCACAAACTATTAGAAGATACAAATGAAGAATTATATCCAGGATGCAAGACATTTTCAAAACTATCTTTTATACTCCATTTGTTTCATTTGAAATGCCTAAATGGTTGGTCGGGAAAGTCATTTAGCATGTTACTGGAGATATTGGCAGATGCATTTCCTGAAGGTACTGCATTACCTCGTTCTTCTTATGAAGCAAAAAAAATTATTAAAACCTTAGGTCTAAGTTATGAGAAGATTCATTGTTGTCCAAATGATTGCATGTTATTTCGAGGTGATAAAGTAAATCAAGAAGTCTGCGATGTTTGTGGGACCTCCCGTTGGAAACATACTAATATGGAAAAAGATCATGTTTCAAACAGTGAAGAAAATACTTCTAACACACATGCAATACCAAAACAAAAGAGAAAGATTCCAGCAAAAATTTTACGATATTTTCCACTTATACCAAGGCTGCAAAGGCTTTTTGCCTCAACCAAAACATCAAATGATATGAGATGGCACACCGAGGGTCGTAAGAAGGATGGGCTACTGAGACATCCTGCAGATGGTGAAGCGTGGAAGGCATTCGATGAACGATATGCAGATTTCTCCTCTGATTCTCGCAATGTGAGACTTGCTCTTTGTAGTGATGGTTTCAACCCATTTCGAACAATGGGTACTGCTTATAGTACATGGCCAGTTGTATTGGTTACATATAATTTACCACCCTGGATTTGTATGAAGCAATCTTCTTTTATATTATCAATGATTATTCCAGGTGAAAAAGGTCCGGGAAATGATATTGATGTTTTTCTACAACCTTTAATTGAGGAATTGAAAAAACTGTGGGAAGGCGTTGAAACGTATGACGCTTCAAGCAAAAATATGTTTCATATGCGGGCTGCATTGTTATGGACCATAAATGACTTTCCTGCATATGGAATTTTGTCTGGTTGGAGCACTAAAGGCCAGTTTGCATGTCCTTGTTGTGCAGAGCAAACTCATTCTAAGTGGTTACGTCATGGAGGGAAGTTTTGTTATTTGGGCCATCGTCGTTGGTTACCAGAGGGGCATATATTTCGTTATCAGAAAGATTTTTTTGACGGCACGGAAGATATAAGAACTGCACCTATTCGGATAGCTGGAGTTGATATTTTAAACCAAATACAAGACATGCAATTCAAATTAGGCAAACCACCAATAGTAAATAATCAAGGAGCAAATAGTAAGAGATCCAAAAGGAAGAGACGAATGAAAAATGATAATACAGAACCCATTGGCGCATTGAGGTGGTGGAAAAAGAAAAGCATTTTTTTTGAATTACCATATTGGCAATTTAATTTGTTGCGCCATAATTTAGATGTGATGCATATACAGAAAAACGTGTTTGATAATTTTGCTGGCACTCTATTGAATCTTGATAAAAAAACAAAAGACAATCCAAAGGCACGACAGGATTTAGTAGAAATGGGCATAAGATCTGAACTCCATCCCAAGTTACTTGCAAATGGTAAGACAAGATTACCTCCAGCTTGCTTCACAATGTCTAAAAAGGAAAAAAAAATTCTTTGTCAAGTTCTCAAAAATCTTAAAACGCCCGATGGTTATGCATCCAATATTTCAAGATGTGTGAATGTTAACGAGTGTAAGATCAGTGGCCTTAAAAGTCATGATTGTCATATTTTGATTGAGGATATACTGCCATTGGCATTACGAGCATCTAGTCCATCAAAGGAAGTGATTTCAATCGCAATTGAATTGGCTTGTTTTTATAAATCGTTATGCTCAAAGGTGTTGGATGTTAATGAGCTGGACAAATTACAAAATCGCATTACACTTACTCTTTGCCACATGGAAAGAATCTTTCTACCATCATTTTTTACCATAATGATTCACTTAATGGTTCATTTAGTCGAAGAGGCAAAACTGGGTGGTCCGGTACAATATCGATGGATGTATTCTTCGGAGAGGTAAATAATAATTAATTACTTATTTCTTCTTAACTTAACTACAAATTTTACAAGTATATGCTATCCTAGCACTCTTATTCTCTATTATTATAGGAACTTTGTACGAATGAAATCAAATGTTCGTAATAAATCTCATCCTGAAGGGTCAATAGCTGAAGGATATATAGCCGAAGAATGTTTGACATTTTGTTCGAGATATTTAGATGGAGTTGAAACAAGATTTAATCGGCCTGTACGGAATCCTGATCCACCTAAAGATGAAACAGAAGGATTATATTTATTTTCAAGTGCTGGTAGTTCTATTGGAAAGATTGAAAATATTATATTGGATGAAAAATCATTGATTCAAGCACATCGTTATGTACTTCGCCATTACGATGACCTTGAGCCTCTTCGCCAGTAAGTCAAACAGTTACCTTATTTACTCTATTGATATTTGAAATTTATATATAACTTGAAAAAACTAACTTTATATAAATATAGGCAATTCATTGATTCAGAGAAAAGGAAACGACGCCGTCATACGCGCCTCACTGATCACGATATAGAAAAACTGGTAAATGAGAGATTTCATGAATGGTTACAAAGTAAGGTACATATTATTTATGACAAAAAATAATTTACACAATTTAAAGTAATAAAATATATAATAATATTTCTTACAATATAGGTTATGAGGATGGATGATTCAACTATTTCAGAAGAAATTCAAGTTCTTGGTAGAGGCCCTAACAAATTTGCAAGGAGATTTAGTGGATTTATTATCAACGGTTTCAGATTTCATACACAAGCTCGTGAAGAAAATAGAAAGACTCAAAATAGTGGTGTTGTTAATACTTCAGAAATAGGCGAGATAAACTATTATGGCCGATTGAAAGATATCATTGAATTAAATTATTATGGACGTTTCAAGGTTGTCTTATTCAAATGTGATTGGGTTGATGTTCACCACAGTATGGGCATTAAGCATGATGAATTTGGGTTCACTCTTGTAAACTTTTCTCGCTTAATACATACAGGTGCAGAGTTGAAAGATGATCCTTATGTATTTTCATCACAAGTCCAACAAGTATTTTATGTGAAATACCGAAAGATGAGAATTGGTTTTCAGTTGTGAGAATCAAACCGAGAGATTTATTTGATATGGGTGAAGATTCAATGGATGAGACTCCGTCTCTACAAATTTTAGATGAGACTGAACATCCAAATTGGATTCGAGTTAATGTAAATGAAGATGACAATGATGAAGCATAATTTTTTTAAAAAAAGTATTGAAATAATACTTCTCATGCATGTCATATTTTTATCTCAGGTTAGTTTGATGAATATACTGTTACTCTATATTTGGTTGATCAAGTTCTATTATTTTAGATTTCCTTGATTTATATAATTTGTTTATCATTTATAGGAAATTGAAACATGTCCTCAAGTTCAAGAAGATTGCGTAGTTGCAATATAGTTAGATCTACCCCTGAAGATGACTTGGAAGTTCAAGGACCAGTAGGAGATGAGCATTTGCCATTTTCCCCAGAAACTCCTACAAATGCAAGTACCACTGAGATTGAAAATAATAATCAAAATGATTTCTTTCTTTGGATCATTAGTAAGCAATATTATTTATTAATTATATAGTATATAAGCTTGATTTTCTATTAAAGTTAATATATTTAAGTTTATTTTCAGGTACTGATAAAAATCGACGTAAGAAACGAGGAAGAACAACATTAGCAGATGTGTGGAACCTACTTGAAGGAGAGAGGATTGATGTCGAAGTTGATAAATATGGGGTTCCGTGTACCTATGCAGGATCTGTCCTTGGATCATTTTTAGGAGTAATCGCGAAAAATGGAATATTTGCTCCTTTAAATATTCCGCGATGGGATAATCAAACTTTCAATCCATTCAAGGAAAAAATGCTAAAACATATTGAGGTTCTTTCGTTTTTGCTCATTATTTTTTTTATTGTATATTTATATACTTTTATTATATTACATTTTTAACAGTAAACTTTTTATTTTATGAATAGGCAAAGTTTAGATATCCGGAAGGAACGAGACATTGGGTGTTGGCATCATTGAACAAAAAATGGAGAGATTATAAAAGTGAATTAAAATGTGAATTCTTCTCAGAAGACAAACATATTCAAGAATTACTTGACAATGTACCAAAAGATGTGATTAGAGACCAATGGACTAGTCTAGTAGCATATTGGTCCACCGAGGAAAGTAAGGTATAAAAGTTTTATTTTTATAGCAATGTTATTGATAGTGCATTATTCATTTTTTAACATATTTATTTATTGTAGAAACGTTGTCAAGTTAATTCAACTTCTGCAAAGATGGTGAAGATGGCACATACTTCGGGAAGGAAAAGTTATGCAAGGAAGCGAAAGGAAATGGTAATAGCTCGAGATTTAAATTTATTTTATTTTAAATAATATGCTATGTGTTTTATAATTTAGAAATTATTATTTATAATTATAGGAAATTGTTCTTGGTAAAGAACCTGATCGGCTTACTTTTTGGGAGGAAACTCATAAGAAAAAGAATGGAGATTTTGTGAATGAAGATGCGAAGAAAAATTTGGTAAGTATAATTTTCTATCATATAGTCATATTTAGCATTCATATAATTTGTGAAATATAAATATATATTTTCAAATCCCTAATAGGATGATGCGCGTGCAAAATTCATTACACTTTCACAAAGTTCAGAATCTGATACGAACAAGCTGATGGATGAAGCCTTTCTAGATGTCATGGGTCCTGAGCATAATGGACGTGTGAAAGGTTTAGGATTGGGACTTACGCTAAGATCATATTATGGCGTAAAACATATAAATTTACCTACAATAGATGAATCAAGAGAAAGTCAATCAGAGGAAGTAAAAAAGCTCAAAGAAGAAATGCGCGAGATGCGAGAGGAAATGGCTCAGCTAAAAACAAATTTATTACAGGTATGTTAAATTAATCGCAAGTTATATATATATATATATATATATATATATATATATATATATATATATATATATATATATATATAGGGTTGTCATATAACTAATAATTTTTATAATGTTTGATTTTTGTTTTAGGTTGCTGGGGACAAAACAAATATGGTTGGGGCATTTTCTCCAAATAATTTTTCATCGAATGCAAGTCACGAGCCCGAGGCCACAAATGAAGGACATTGAAATGCAATTTAAATTTTTGTGAATGATTGGGAACTCAAATATTGACAAACTATGATACTTTTTTGATTACGACATTACTACTCTCTATGATACTTATTGAACGATATGATATGTGTTTTGGTTGGTATGTTTTCTTAAATTATGAAGTCTGGATGATATTTTTTACTGTTTGTTGATAATTGTTTTGTTTCTTGTATTGTTAGTGTATGTTTGAAATTAAATGATAAATTTTGAATGATTTTCATCGAATCTGGAATGTTATATGTATAAATGCGGTTTAAAATAATTATTAAATATAATTTTTTATTTTATTTTTTACGTAGAGGCGGTTCAAACCGCCTCTTTATAATGAGATTTTGTCAATCTGTAGAGGCGGTTTAAACCGTCTCAAAATAGCAAATTTTTATAGAGGCGGTTTAAACCACCTCTATAAAATAATATCAGTAAAGACGGTTTGAACCGCCTCTACAATACAACATTCGTAGCGGCGGTTTAAACCGCCTTTATGTTATTACGAAATTATATATATATATATATATATATATATATATATATATATATATATATATATATATATATATATATATATATTTAAATAAAAAAATTTGATGCGGTGGTCCAAACCACCACTAGAGAACCGTCTCTAGTATTCCCCGGCGGTCCCCCAAACCGCCTCTACAACGTAGAGGCGGCGTCTACGCCGGCGGTCCAGAGGCGGTCATTAGAACCGCCTCTAGATCTTGTAGAGGCGGTTTAAACCGCCGCTACAATAACTAAGAACCGCCTCTACAAGCACATTTTGGTGTAGGGGATCGAATCCTCGATTTGCGTCTAACGCCGAATCCACGGCGTCCAACGTCGAATCCACGACGTCTGACCGAATCCACGGCCTTCACCCAGTAGTACGTCTCGAATCCACGAACGTACCTCGCTCCGAATCCACGAGAGCAGTAGCACCTTGAATCCACAAGGCCACGCGAGTCCACGCGCCGATTTTGGAGAAAATCGTTGTTTTTGGGTGGTGATGATCCGCCGAATACTTAGATTAAAGATAGATCGGAAATACCATCTAAGTATTCATTAATTTGATTCTATTCAAAATCTGAGTTTAAAATCCTAGAATCAAATTAATTAATATAGATGAAGAAACATAGAACTAATCTAGTTATTTCCTTTCTTCTCTATATGTGGATTTTTCTCTTTTTCGACCGTATTTTGGATTACACGGATTCACCCTAGAACATGAATCGTAGGGTTTATTTATAGGTTAGAAACCATTGGAAGAGGATAAGAATCAAAAACTAACCTTATCTGGAAGTTTTCAGGTCGACGGTCCGGACTGGAATAATGCGATCCGGACTGTCGTCGTTAAACAGAATTTTTCCAGAAATACACACGTTCGGGGTCTGGACTGAAGATCCACGGTCTGGACTATTCATGCAGTTTCTGCAAAATTCACGTTCGGGGTCCGGACTGAACAACTGTGTTCCGGACTGGATTTGCGCATGAACTACCCTATGTTCGGGGTCCGGACTGTAGTGCCCTGATCCGGATCCTGAACATATAACATGTCTAGTTTTTGATTTTTATGCAATTAAAAATCCATCCAAGTGTTTCTACACAATAAGAAGTATTCGGATCACCAAATTTATTTAGTTAAACGTACCTGATCCTTTTGAATTCTTCTTTCTTAAGACTGAGGTATATGATCCAAGCTTCTTCATCTTCAATCTTCAAGACTTAACCATTTTCACGAAATACGCCAACACAAATTCCTTAACAGAAGTCGGGGAGGCGCCGAATCCTCAAACTGACGAACTTCGAAAACCGTGTCGGCGCGCGCACACTATCGCAAACCTCAGAAAAATCCCCGTAAGCTCGAACAAAACCCTCGAGTCCACTACAAATCCATCACCAACCTCACAGCCACCACAAGGCACCACCGTGGTACACCCAAGGCTCGAGCAGCACACAAGCCTGCACACTCAGCTCCGCGCAGTAACACCAACCAAACCTGTAGTGTTCTGGTTTTTCCCCATGCAACTTTTTCGATGAATCCACATTGTATAACACCTAGTGTTGGTGTCTGGCCCATGGTGCATCAAAGGAGTGCCACAGATGGACCCTGTGAGATCTTTGTAGCTGATTTGGCCTTCGGCTGTACTTGCCAAAATTTAGAAATTGAATTTGGCCAAACAGAGTTGGATTTGGATTCAGCGCGGAAAAACGCTTGAAAACGACTATTTGCTTGTTAAATTTGGAGTCCGGATGACCAAAAAGGGGCTTTCGGAAGATTTCGGGGTTTTTCGGTGCATGGGGAAGACCGTGGACCGACCTGGAGCCACGTGGCGGCCTGTTATTGGCCGGCCCACGCAGCTCGGTCCACGGGGTTGCGCGGCGAGTGTATGGACCATTGGCGGGACACGTGGCGCGTCCGGAATGGCGGGCGCAAGCGGCGCGGTCCAGGGAAATTTTCCGTGGCTTCGGTGGACCGGGTGTATGCCACGTGGAGGCATGCGACTGGCTGGCTCACGGCGGCATGGTCCACGGTGTGCGCAGGCGGCGCCTCGGGGCGCGTGCGCGCAGAGGCGCCAGGTGCGCTGTCGGCCGCGCTCGAGTACCGCCACGCGTCGGCCCGCTGGTGGCGGTCGTACTCGAGTACCGCCACGCGTCGGCCCGCGATTGGCGGACCGTACCTACCGCTTTGACCAAGTGGTGGCCACGCGGCGCGTTCCCTGCCGCCCTTTTCGCTGTCCGCTGTTTGTGGGGTACGTGGCATGTGCAGGAACATCTGGGCGCGTCGGACGGGGGGCTGTCCGACCTATTGGGCGGATTCGGGTGCCCGAATTCTTACGCCCGAATCCGGCCCAATACTGTTTTGGGCTGAGCCTATAAATAGGCTTCCTTGTTTTCTTTTTGGGCTTTTTAGACTCCATTTCTCAGTGGACTCCTCAGGAAAGTTTTTCCCCTCACAGTATTCTTCACTTTGGTGGATCCCTGGGAATTTTCGGAGGCACGCATCCCGAGGTTCGCGATTTTACGGCGCGGCGCGACGCTCGTTCTCCGGCGACCCGCTTCGTCCCTTCTCAGTGTTTGGGCTCCCCCGACTCACCCCGACCTTCTTTTTCGACGATTTTTGTGCCATCGGACTCTCGACAGGTAGGACTTCAACTTCTGTGTTTTGAGCTTCCTCGATTTCCGTGCTGATCTTGGAGTTTTCCGAGCTTCCATTTGACCCATTTTTCTTCACGGATTTTTGGACAGCACTGCGGTGTTCTAGCTGTATCTTTGCGTACAGGCAGCGGATCGAGACGATTCAAAAGGCAAAATTCATCTACATTTCGCAAGGAATCTCCTGGATTTTTCTCAGATTTTTTTGGATTTTGCACGAAGGTGAAAATCTCCTTTTTCTGTAGTTCTTTGTTACAGAAATTTTGTGCAGTTTATTTTGGGGTGTTTCCCTTGCCGGATTTTTATCTCAGCGTAGGAAACTCCGTTTTGGGCGTGCAAGTACTCGTTTCGACGGGTTCGTCGCGAGGATCGCGATAGTATTTTTCTTGGATTTTTCTGGGCATTTTTCACAGGTAAAAATTGGAGAATTCTGGACTGAGGTATTAGTGGACTGATTTTTGGAAAACTGTGAATGTTTAACTTATGTATGTTCCTTTGGGGTATGTTTGTACAGAGTTGTGGTGACTATTTTTGGACTGAACGTGGGATTCGCTTTTGGGGACTGGGATTAGCGCTCGAGGTGGGTGATGTTGTGAACCTCCTACTTGTGATTGTCACTAGGCCTATTAGAATGCTCTTGATCATGTGCTATTAAAACTGTGAATGGATCTAGCATGCTTGTATGAGATTATGATTTCTTTGTTAATATTTGCATTGTTAGAAAGCTACAAGTTAGTGAGTTGGGCTTCCATGCTTTAGATATGCAGTTTAATCACTTGGGAATAATGTTAAAACCATATCATGTCGTATGTTTAAGAGCAGGTTTGGGCATGTGGTTAGAATTCATATTGTTAAAAAGGATTACTTGTTAGTAGAATATGCATCTAAATTGTATCATGTATCACATATAATGCCACATGTACATTGGAAGTTCTAAACTCTTAATTTTGTAAATGTTAGAGTAATTAAAACGGTTTTATCAAGTAAAGGACTTTGCATGCTTGAATGGTCATCTAGCTAGGCCACCTTTTTCTGCTACACAAATATGCTGGAATTGACTTAGGAGAAACCATGCTTTTTATTCGTTCTCCTGTTGTCTAGTTTTAGGGGATTGTGTAGTCAGATGTTCAGAGTTTGGGACAGTCGGGGATCGATGGTTGGGTGTCGCGGCAACCGCGGACTGTGGACGGTTGACCGGCTTATTATTATTATTGCATCAGATTGGAGGTGAGGGATCGGGCTTCTTTAGTGGACGGTCTTACCCACTTGTTCAGAGTCTTGATCCAGTCCTGCTACATCAGATACTTTTGGTTACATACTTTACTCGTGTGGGTCGCTCCCCTCGAGTGCCACTCCGGAGTAGGCTTAGGGCCGAGCCGTGTGCCGGTCGATTGGATACTTTGAGATCGTGCCGTGTACCGATCAGATACTGGGTTCTTGAGTTGACAGCAGAGCAGGCAGTACCAGTGTTTACTGGCGTATTGATTGGGTTTGGTCAGGCAGGTTTTGACATTCTGGTGCATACTCTTAGCTATTCTTTTAGTTGTCTTTTTAGAGGCATATTAGTGGTAGCATTTTCATCAGTAGTTTTACTTATAGCATACCACTTTTGTTTTTATTTTCGCCTCTGGTAGTCCTAGTGGGCATGTCTGAGTTTGAGGTCTACCCACTAGGGGAGGCTACTGTTTTTATAATAGTTCTCACCCCCCACTGTTTTCCCTTTTCTTTTCCCCTTTGTTTTGCAGAGTCCTCTGCGGGAGTTGCGGGACCCTCTTCCCAGGATCGAGGTAAGAGGATCGCTGATTAGATAGCTACTTCCCCGATCTCGAGCTTAGTAGTTTTGATGTATCCCCTATACACTCAGACAGATGTATTTTCCTTTATTTTTGGGTCTGGCTTCAGCCAGCTGGTTGTATTTATTTCGTGAGCTGGGAGTGACACATGTACTTATTTGAGAGTTTTATTGTACTTTTATTTTCCAGCATATGTCTGAGATGTATTAGTTTTAGTTTAGCTCTGTTTTATGCTCCTTTATTATATTTCTTATCTGAGCAGGTTACCAGCGCTTCGTGTACACGGGAAATACCGTGTGCACGGCGGATCTGTGGTTGAGCCCGAGTTCTGGTTTACACCCGGGGCGTGACAAAACCGGCCCAACAGCACGAGCTGCACCCTCAAAATGCAAGGAAAAAGAAAGGAAAATAATCAAGCTCGGCCAACGTGCACGACCATCGGCGAAAACCAGCCCCGGTTGACGAAAACCCCGCGCGCCCACGGGAGCCGCTCGCTGCGCCCGCACAAACGCGTGCTGTACTGCTGTTGCCCGTGCCTGTCGCGCGGCGCCCACGCGCCCGCCGCGTGGCGCCCGCTCCTGCCGCGCGGCGCCCAAGTGCGCCCACCCTACTGCGCGGCGCCCGCAGCAACTGCGCGCGGCGCCCATGGCGCCCGCGCAGCGCCTGCTGCCTGCAGTGCGCGGCGCCCATGTGCGCCCACGCAGTATCAGCGCCAGCCGCGCGCGGCGCCCTTGCGCGCCCACGCGGCACCCTCTGCTGCGGCCACTCCAGCAAAAATGGACAGCAGTCCACCAACCAACACCATTCTCATCCACAAACCCAAACCAAACTCAAATCCATCCAAGAAAACCAACAAAATCTCATCAATCCAAGCTCTCTAAAAAAACTGCTACAAACCTCTTTGATGCCCGTCGCGCGCGCTCAGCTCGGCTCCACTCGGCTACTAGCAGTAGGTCCACTCCACCAACACACCTTCACTTCTCTTTTCAAAATTCCTTCAAACCCTTTCTTTTTCTTCCTCAACTTCTTCCTTCTTCTCTCTTTCTCTCCTACTCTGTTTTCCTCTCTTTTCTCTGTTTGCAGGGAAGAAGAAGATGGTGGCGTGGCGACAACTTAATTAAGGGATGGCTTTATTAAGGGATGGGTGCAAGGTAGCTGGTGAGGGAAAAAATATCCAAGAGTCCTCCAACCCAATTAAAATCCAAACCAAATCCTCTTCTTTTCTCTTTCTTCACAGGCTAAAATACAAATTAATTAAATTAATTAATTAATTCCTCAATTGCCAACTCCAACTCACTTTTCACCTTCGGGGCCTCCGCATCAGTCCGAAACCTCCCGAACTCCGCTGTAATCTGAAAATACACATGTCCAAAGTATTTTTCAATTTTTCTGTGCATCACTGGGGAGTCGGTATGTAGTGGTCCAGATTCCTATGCAACCTTTCCGATGAATCCATTGTGTAGAACACCTAGTGTTGGTGTGTCTGGCCCATAGTGCATCAAAGGGATGCCACAGATGGATCATGTGAGATATCTTTAGCTGATTTGGCCTTCGGTTGCATTTGCTGAATTTTAGAAAAGGTTTTGGGCCAAACAGAGGTTGGATTTGGATTCAGCGTGGAAAAACGCTTGAAAACGGCTATTTGCTTGTTAAATTCGGAGTCCGGATGACCAAAAAGGGGCTTCCGGAAGTTTTCGCGGAATTTCGGTGCATGGGGGAGACCGTGGACCTGCCTGGAGCCACGTGGGGGCCTGTCATTGGCCGGCTCACGCAGCTCGGTCCACGGGGAGGCGCGGCGCGTGCATGGACCGCGGGCGGGGACGCGTGGCGGGCCTGGAATGGCCGGCGCACGCAGCGCGGACCAGGGAATTCGCGCGGGCTCGGTGGACCAGGTGCAGGGACATGTGGCAGCCTGGCATTGGCTGGCTCATGAAGGCGCGGTCCACGGGAGCACGGAGGGGCGCCTCGGGGCGTGTGCACGCACAGTCGCCAGGCGGCGCTGTCGGTTGCACGTGGCCGCGCTCGAGTGCGGGCCATATGTCGGCCTGCCATTGGCGGGCCGTACCTACCACCGCTGACCGGGAGGGGACACGCGGCCAAAGCCCAGCCGCCCGCGCACGCTGTCCGCTGTTCGAGGACACGTGGCGGGCGCAGGGCGTTTCGGGCGCTCGGTCGGACGTTGGCTCGTGCGACCGGGCGGATTCGGGCGCCCGAATTGGAGCGCCCGAATCCGGCCCAATAGCATTATGGGCTGAGCCTATAAATAGGGTCCTTAGCTTTTTTTCGGGCTCTTCTAGACCTTTTTTCACAGAGAGCTCTCCAGGGTACTTCTTCCTCTCACAGTGCACTATACTTTGGAGGGCTTTGAGGATTTTTGGAGGTCACCACTTCGGCATTTTCTGCGATTCGGCGCACAGCGACGCTCCTACACCGGTGGCCCGTTTCGTAGCATTTCAGTGCGCGGACTCCCCCGGCTTACCCCGACCTTCGATTCAGGCGATTCTCGCGCTGTTGGCTTCACGACAGGTAGGGCTTCGATATTCATGTTTTGAGCTCTCTCTCTTTTCGAGTTTATCTTGGAGTTTCCCCAGCTTCCTTTTGACCCTTTTTCTTTCGCGGAGTTTTGGATAGCACTGTGGTATTTCGGCAATATCTTCGCGCACAGGCATCGGATCGAGACGCGCCTGTAGTCGTTTTGCATCTACACAGCGCAAGGAATATCCTCAAATTTTCCTGGATTTGTTTGAGCTCTTCTCGAAGGTGAAAAATCCCTGTTTATAGAACTTTATGCTACAGATTTTTAGTTTGGTTTATTTTGGGGTGGTTCCCTTGCAGAATTTATATCTCAGTGTAGGAAACTCGAATTTGAACGTGTAGGTACTCGTTTCGACCGGTTCGTCGCGACGATCGTGACAGTATTTTTCTTGGAATTTTCTGAGCATTTTCCGCAGGTGAAAATAGGGCAACTCTGGACTGTTGTGTTTTGGGCAGATTGTGTTGGAACATTGTATGTTTAATTGTGTATGTTTTTGGGGTATGTTGTGCAGTATTTGTGGCGGTTGACTTGCTTGGGCGAGGACTTCACTTTTGGACAGGGATTTAGCATTCGAGGTGGGTGATCGTTGTGAACCTCTTAATTTGGGCTACCCACTAGGCTTATTGGAATAATGTATATTTGAAAGGTTAAAATGCAAATGTGGACAAATTAGCATGCTTGTTGGATTAAAATGCATATGTGGATAAAATGCTTGTATGAGTTCAAGATTGCTATATTAGTACTCCCTTTTGGATGAAATTTATCATCAGGAAATGTAGTATCATGCTAATAGGTATGCTTACTAGTAAATTGTGATTATTATGCATGTGGCATAGGCAGGCATCGATTATGTTGGTACATAGTGTCTTATGTGATTACTAGTATCCTGGAATAGCATGCTTTGACAATTACTTGGACAACAGAACTTGTATTTAATTTACTATCATGAGGACTTTTGCATGCTTGTATGGTCACCTAGTTAGGCCACCTTTTTCTGCTACACTATCATGCTAGAACTGACTTAGGAGAAACTATATTTTTATTCTTTCTCCAGTTATCTAAACTTAGGAGATAGTATGCTCAGGTTCGAGCAGGGGCTGGGATAGTGTAGTCAGACATTGGGGATTTGGGACAGGCAGGCTGTGATGGCAGGGTATTGCGGCAACCGCGAATTTTGGGCAGTTGATCGGACAGTTGTTATTGCATCAGATCGGGAGAGAGGGTTTGGGCATCTTTTAGTGGATGGTTTTTCCCACTTAGATCAGTGTCATGATCCAGTCCTGCTATATCAGGTTACTTATGGCGACTTATTTCACTCGTGTGGGTCACTCCCCTCGAGTGCCACTCCGGAGTGTGTGCGACCGTGCCGGTCAGGAGTCGGTCTGTTGCTTTTGGGATAGGACCGTGCCGGTCAGGAGCCGGTCTGCATCCCGCAGCTGAGTTGTGAGTTAGTAGGCACAGCAGGCAGTACCAGTGTTCACCGGTGTCTAGATTGCGTTTCTCAGGCAGGCATATATACTCTGATGCATACATTTAGCTATTCTTTTAGCTTAGTATTTTAGAGGCATACTAGTGGTAGCTTTTATCAGTAGTTATATTTATAGCTTACCACCCTTGTTTTATTTTTCGCCTCTGGTAGGTCCTGGTGGGCATGTCTGAGTTAGAGGTCTACCCACTAGGGGAGACTACTATTTTCATAGTAGTTCTCGCCCCCCACTGTTTTTCTTTGTCTTTTTCCCCTTTGTTTTGCAGAGTCATCTGCTAGAGTTGCGGGACCCTCCTCGGCAGATCGAGGTAAGAGGATCGCGGATTAGATAGCTGTCTACCTGGTCGCCAGTTTAGCTGTTTGATGTATCCCCTGTACACTCAGATACTTGTACTTTTCCTTTCTTTTGGGTCTGGCTTCGGCCAGCTGGTTGTATTTGATTGGTGAGCTGGGAGAGACACATGTATATTTGAGAGTTTCCTTTTTGTACTTTTACTTTCCAGCTTTATCTGAGATGTATTAGTTGTAGTTTAGCTCGGTTTTATGCTCTTTCAGTATCTCTTATATCTGAGCAGGTTACCAGCGCCTCGTGTACACGGGAAATTCTGTGTGCACGGCGGATCTATGGACGGGCCCGGGTTCTGGTTTACACCCGGGGCGTGACACGGTATACTATCCAATCCAATACTCTACAAGTACACAATGCCCAGAAAATGCAAATACAAGATGGGGCTTCCGCGTCGATCCGAATCAACCCGAACTCATCTGTAAACACAATTGGAACACGCCCAAAGCAATTTCTCCGCACCACGCCATCTTGCGAGGTCGGTGAACTCTACAAAGTCTCGGTACTCTACAGGTAGTGCCGGTGGGTACGATTACACAACTCCTGTCCTTAGTAGTTAAGCCTACTTTGGTCGAGAGGATCTTGGAAGGCCAGTCAACGGACACACAATTGCAACTTTTGCGGGACAGAATTATGATTGGCTCGGATAACGCAATAAGGTTTCGGGGACGAATTTGTGTGCCCGACCTACCGGAAATAAAGAAAGAAATTCTGACAGAAGCACATAGTGCCCCCTACACTGCGCATCCCGGTGGTACGAAGATGTATAAAGATCTTAGGCAGACCTTTTGGTGGCCTAAAGTGAAGGGGGACGTGACGCGATTTGTGGCACATTGTTTGGTATGCCAACAAGTGAAAGCTGAACACCAGCGTCCGGCGGGGAAACTACAGCCATTGCCCGAACCGGAGTAGAAATGGGAACGGATTACCATGGACTTCGTGACCGGATTTACCCGATCGCAACAAGGGCACAATGCGATATGGGTCATAGTGGATCGTTTGATGAAATCGGCTTATTTTCTGCCCATCCACACGACATGGACTCGAGACCGATTGGCGCAAACCTACATCGACGAGGTGGTAAGGTTGCACGGAGTACCGGCGTCGATTACTTCTAATAGAGACACACATTTTGTGTCGAACTTTTGGCGGAGCCTACAGCGGGCGATGGGGACCAAACTGCAATTCAGCACGGCTTTCCACCCGCAGATTGACGGACAATCGGAATGGGTAATCCAGATTCTCGAAGATATGCTCTGAGCTTGCGTACTCGACTTGGGTGAGGGATGGTCGCATTACCTGTCCCTTGTGGAATTTGCCTACAATAACAGCTACCAAGCAAGCATTCAAATGGCACCGTATGAAGCCCTGTATGGACGCCGATGTCGATCTCCTATAAGCTGGGATGACTTGGGGGAGCGAAAGTTTTTGGGACCAGATCTTGTGGAGGAAACTGAAGCAAATGTGCGCCTTATCAGGCAGCGGCTGTTGACCGCTCAGAGTCGGCATAAGAGCTATGCGGATCAGAGGCGACGCGATTTGGAGTTTATGGTAGGGGAGCACGCGTTACTCCGTGTATCACCATCTAAAGGAACCAGACATTTCGGCTTGAGAGGGAAACTGAGCCCACGATATGTGGGACCGTTCGAAATCTTGGAGCGCGTGGGCCCGGTGTCATACCGGTTGGCCTTACCGTCAAACCTCGAATGGGTACACAACGTGTTTCATGTCTCGATGCTCCGAAAATACCTCCCCGATCCGTCGCACGTCCTTGATGTTTCTGCTATCGAATTGCATGAGGACTTGAGCTTCGAGGAAACACCGGTACGAATCTTGGCACATGAAGATAAGAAGCAACGCAACCGGACGACCTCCTACGTAAAGGTGCAATGGAGTAACCATGAGGAGCGCGAGGCGACTTGGGAACTGGAGACGAAGATGAGAGAGTGTTTTCCCGATTTGTTTAGCGAGAATTGAGGATAAGTTTCGGGGACGAAACTTCTTTTAAGGGGTGTGTGGTGTAATATCATGACTTTTTGTGTATCGTTTTACCCTCTTGCTAATAATTTACATGTTAGAAAAATCGAATTATTGAGTTTTCTTAAGTTGACTATCGTGCGGTGCGGGTATGTTTCTGTGATAGAGCTCGAAAAAACGATGAACGACGGTGCAATCGGATCTGAAATCCGACTTACGGATCCCCCGGAATGGGGTTTTGAAGGTCGCGATAACCGCAGTGTGCATCGAAATCCGTGCTAAAGATCTGGCACGCTTTTCGAGGAGATGTGAAATTATCTCGTGGGAATAGATAATTATTTTTATTTAATAAATACCCGGAAGTGCGAGTTATTGTACGTACCAGAGAGAAATCTATTTCTCCCGAAAGAAAAGAAAACCCTAACCGAAGGAAAAAGAACGAGAGAAGAAGAAAGCGGAGGAGTCCGATCGCCTTCGATCAACGTGCCGGAGCTGGAAGTGTGGGCGGATCATCTTCTACGACGAGATCGCGGTATGCGAAGTTCTTTTTCAGTTTTCGTTGGGGTTTTCGTCGTTTTCGTTTTGCCACCACCGCCGCCGCGCCACGCGGCCTAGTGCCGCGCGGGGCACCGCCCGCAGGCGGCAGCACCCACGCGGGCAGGTGCCGCGCGGGGCGCCACCCGCAAGCAACGGCACCCGCGCGCGGCAGGTGCCGCGCGGGGCGCCACCCGCAGGCGGCGCCCGCCGCGCGGCCTAGTGCCGTGTGGGGCACCGCTCGCAGGCGGCAGCACCCGTGCGGGAAGGCGCCGCGCGGGGTGCCACCCGCAAGCAACGGCACCCGTGCGGGCAGGTGCCGTGCAGGGCGCCAGCCCAGGCGGCGCGCGCTATGCGGCCTAGTGCCGCGCGGGGCACCGCCCGCAGGCGGCAGCATCCGGTTAGGCAGGTGCTGCGCGGGGCACCGCCTACAAGTGGCAGCACCCGCGTAGGCAGGTGCTCCGCGGGGCGCCGCCCACGAGCGGCGCACGGGGAGTCTGCCTGCGCAGCCGTACGGCATGCGGCGCCGCGGGGGAAGGGACCGCGGCCGCGTCGTCCGTCGCGCGTCGTTACCGCCACCATGCCGGGTTTTCGTCGTACTCTTGGGTTTTGGACTCCGTTTCTTTATAGAATGCAATTCAGTCTGACCTGTTGTTCTTTTGGGGACTTTCTTAGGTCCGGGTGCCGATTGTGAGCGTGTTTCGGTCCCAGGTGTTCCGATCAGCACATTTCGAGGTGGGTACTTTATATTATTCGGTGTATGGTTGTTCCCGTTGTAACTTGTGAAAATAAAGTAGATGTACCTTTTGTAAACTGTTTAACCCCATTGCATGAGAATCTCGCTCTTTATTTCTAACTGTGGCGACGAGTGTCGCGGTGCTTTATTACACGCCGGTTTCGGCATTTATGCTCATGATTGCTTACACGCACACCGGCGGTCTGGCCACCGCACAGGGTGTATTTTTCTGAAAAGATGGTACGTTGACCCGTGTACCCCACACTAGGTGACATAGTGGGGACACCTCGTGGATTACTTAAGGTGCTGCACAAGTACCGTGGAGGGGTTGATAGCATCGAGGTGCGAGCAAAGTGTACTTTCGCTGGGGGTCTCTAGACCTCCCGGCATGTGCTTCGTTTTTATTAAACAGGGGATATGGTGACTCATGAGGGGGAAGTGGAATGCTCTGGTGTATCGGTTTGTTCATTACAGTTTTTATCGCATTGTACCTGTTTTCATCTACTTTATTTGTCACTGACTTCCCACACTGTGACAGGTCCGAACAGGGGTGGGAACCGGGACGATGGTGAGACTGCGTTGAGAGGACCTTAGCCGTTTGAGGCTGTAGAATGTCTTATTTACTTTCGGTTATCTTATTTGCTTTGGTTAGTAGATTAGTGTTTATTCGTTGGTGGAACAATGTGGATGTTGGGTTGAGATCCTAACTTAGTGGTGACATCTTTTATTCTGTTTATCTTAGACTTGTATGCGGCATGTTTTCAAAAAGTAAAATGATTTCGAAAACGTTTTCATACTAAGTGTCGTGTGGGCACTGCTTTCCAACCCCGTGGATTTATCCTTTCAAGTTATGTTGCCGCCTAAAAGAGATTTGCGAAAACGTTTTTAAAACCGGGTATCGTGTGGACACCGTTTGACAACCTGTGGATTTATCCTTTCAATTTGTTGTAGTAATTGTGGTTGTGATTAATTGTGATCTCTCCCTTTGGTTTCATCGTGACTGCATGGTTAAAGTATGTGTTGTAATTGAAATGTCGTACATGTATGAAGGAGACTCCGTCCGTTTGTGGAGTGAATTTGTATATGTGGCGGGTCTGGCGCGCACCGGTGGGCGAGGTTCATTTCAAAAAAAAAAAGAGATACATATTTTTCCGCTCATTTAGAACCTCCGGGGCGTGACAATCCGATGCCCGTAGGCCGAGAAATCCCAACAATACTCCACTGCTGATCCAAACATCGCAGCAGTACAAGAGGTCAAAAGGTACCTCGGGAACACCACCAAAAACTCGAAACGGAGTAAAGTGATCAACACGGAAATCGAAGGTGTACCTCTCGTAAACGCGCTGCCACAAAAATCAGCTCAGAACTCCATCGGAGTGATCCAGGGAACCTCGCAGACTGAAACGCGACGGTAGAAGCCACAAACGAAGGAGCGTCGAAGTGCGCCGCGTCGCAGAAAACGCCGATGCCACGGCCTCCAAAAAATTCGAGAATCCATCAAAGGGAGAAGGAGAGGGAGAGAAAGAACTTCTCTGTAGAAAGCCCTCAGTGAAAAAACCCAGAAAATGAGAAAAAGCTGCAAAGGGGGCCTATTTATAGGCCCAGCCCACCAATAAAAGCAATTCGGATTCGGGCGCAGGATTCGGGCGCCCAAATCCGGCCCGTCCCAATACTATGCGCGCCCGAAATCACCTCAACGCGCCACATGTCCAAACTGCACCCCGCGCGCCCTGCGCACAAGCGCCTGCCAATCGCGGCGCGCCGCGTGGCAACGCGGTTCACGGCGGCCCAGCCGGGTCGCTGCGCCCGCCAATGAGCAGGCGACACGTGGCCTGGCGGGGTCTACGGTGCGCCGCGCCCGGTGCGCGGTTGCGCATGCGTTGACCTGCCAATCCCCGCACGCCACGCGTCCTCCGCCACCGGTCGCTGCACCCGGTGCACGTACCCGATGCACCCGCCGAACCCGAAGCCGCCACCTGTCCCCAGCGCGCCCAATTGGGAGCCGCTACGTTGCACACCCAACCACCGTACGCCGTGCCTGCCCGCGCCTGCCTGCACCTGCCTGCGCCCACGCCGCCGCGCTCCGCCGCCTGCCCGACACTGCCGGCGCTGCCCCGGCCACCGGAACAGTAATCTTGTCTCGAAATCCGTGTTTGGGCATTCGGGCTCCGAAAAATACTAGTAAATAGTCCATTTCCATCGTTTTCGCACGCTAAATCCAAATCCGATGTCCGTTTTGCCCAATTCTACTTCTAAAATTTGTCGAAAGCATCCAGATATGTAATCTTAATCCAAATTTCGTGCTTGGTCCAATTCTAAAGTCCGATTTGCGCACAAACACCTCCATCACACCGAATATACCTCCAGAAGTTGCTGATCCAACTGTAATCCTCTCGCGGGGATGCGGGTCCTCACATTGAGTCCTATGCTTTAGCTATTCCTACATGTGTGGGGCATATGTCAATTCTAGTCAGGCACTAGCCCGAGATCCTTGAGATCAGTAGTGGCACCTGATTGGGTTAATTCGATTATCATCACACTTGACGCATTACGTGTTGACAGTTATTTCGTGCATATACATGTTTACTGCTTTTCAGTTATTGCTTTCATATCAGCTTTATTACTACTGCTTTCATACTTGCTTTAACTTTCGATTATTATATACAAGTAGGTACGACTTGCTCGTCTCCAACTCGTTGTACTCTCTTAAATACATTCAGTTGTGTCTCACACCCTTTGGTGACCTCTTTTTTCAGGTCCGTCAGATGATGAGCAATCAGGATGATGATGTGAGAATTCTGCGTTAGGGTTGTCCCGCCCACTATCATGTTTCTATTTATAGTTCATGGATTGTTTTGATCAAGACTTTACCTGTTAGTTGTTTTCATATTATGAGCATGGATAATGATGGTCGTGGATTATTTATGATGCTTAGTTATCGACTTTATTGGATTTTTGGTTAGTTGTTAGTATCTTGTGTAGTAAATTTTGATTGTGTTTTTGTACTTATCTAATTGTGCATGTATAGAAAAAATTTTATTCATTTGGATCGAAAATTTTTTATACGCGTGACGAATTTGCCCACGTCTTGAGGGTTATATTTTAACTATGATTTATAAAAAAAAAAATTTACACCGCTTTTAAAACCCCAATGCGTGGCATGGATCATTTATCTTCTCTTTTATGCTTTTGCTTTATGTGGCTAATATTAATTGTTTGTATCTAATACTATTTTCAAATAACTTCGGAGTTTTTTTTTGGTCAAATTTTAGAATATTTCTAATTACTTTGAGATTTTCTTACTGGATCATTTATCTTCTCTTTTATGCTTTTGCTTTATGTGGCTAATATTAATTGTTTGTATCTAATACTATTTTCAAATAACTTCAGGGTTTTTTTTTTCGTCAAATTTTAGAATATTTCTAATTACTTTGAGATTTTCTTACTGTGAGTGAGATAATATTAATTTTTTACTAATTGATTTAACAAGAATAATTTATTTTGTATATAAAGTGAGATTATTGCTTATGTATTTTTCTTTTGTATTTTTAAATTTTGTTTGTTCAGTATATTATATTTTTAACTCTACAATAACAACTATTTTTTACGAAAATTTAAAAATATTATATGTTTAATATGTTTTATATAGTATTAATTATTAAAGAACTTAAGCTATTATGTTATCGATAGCATCAAGCACTTGGTACTATTAAATTTTTAGCCCTTGCATTAAGAGATATGCAGTTAGGATAATAGTGGTTTCATAAGGTTTAGTGGGCAGTTGGTGGAATAGTATAATCTAAGAATTGTAAATGATGAAAGAGGTAAATTTAACGGCGGAAAACTTAGTAGCACCAAACGTTTGGTGCTATCGATAGCATAGTATCTAAACTCTTACTAAAGAGTATTATATAAAATTTTATTTTAATAATATTTATTCATTGCATCGCAGAGATCGCTACACTAATTTATATTATTCTCTTGAAAACTCATTATACTTGGAATATCTTTATAAGAAATTTTACTTTTGTGTAGCATATTTTCATAAACCACTTCTGTATAAGGCATTTATTTACATATTTACATGGTCATTTTTTGATTTGTTTCCCCTTTTTATTTTGGTTTTCAAGTTAATTAGAAAAATCACAATGATACCCTCATGCACCACACTAATTATTTAATTTAATAAGATAATGACAATTTCCCTTCATTTTCTTGCATCTTCAATTTTTTTTTTAAAAAAAAGACCTACATATTTAATATTTTCTAGTCAACTCCTTGACCTACCAAACTAAAAAGTCCCTCCCTTTTTATCTCTTCAGTCATGTAATTTATTAAATTATTAATTTTGAATAGGAAAGAAACCCACACTTTTCTTCTACATGATTTCTCCAGTAGTGGAGGAGACTCAACTCTCATATTGCATCACCTTTAAAAAAACCCTATTGTGTTAATTTATGTGAAAATACAAATAATTAGTGTTTAAGCTTTTTTTTCAATTAATTAGAGTTTTTTCTTCATCATTTGTCTCCATTCTCACCAAATAAATTATGTGGTCAAACCCATGTTGATGCCATGTACATGTAGATCTATGACTTTCAATGTAGAAAATAGTGTTTTACCAGAAAATAAGAAGGATTTTTATTTTTTTTTAGAAAAATTATTTGAGGGCCAAATTTATTTAAAAAAGAACGAGTTGGTACAAAGTTGGAAAAGTCCTCAAAATAGGACCATGCAGTGCATTTTTTGCTAAGTAGACACATGAATTCCATCCAACGGAAAAGTCCTCAAATTAGCTAGTTGATCAGCTCGCATAGTATTTCTGGAGAAACATGAATTTCATCCAATGGAGAAGACGTTAAATTCATCAATGAAGGACCGAAACACTCAGAGTTACGTTCTAGCATCCCAGGTGAGCGTTTCATAGTGGTCAGACCTGTAGTGGAGCATTTTGAACGCCTGGATCCAAGATTCGAACGGCCGAATCTTTGCACGTTGGAATACTATTTTCGGGCTATTTCGGATGGTGATCCGAACGCAGGTTCTGAGTGCCCGAATAATGGATCGGGCGCCTGAAAATATCTTCTCCTACTATGATTCGGTTTAGTTTAGTGGCTGTTCAGCAGACCCAACGTACTGAGAGACATTTTTCTATATAAGGGGACAACCTAGGCCTTTTTCTTTTCTTTGCTCTTTTCCTTAGCGATAGAGCCCTAACACACCTCATCTTCCCTTCCATCCTTTTCCTAGCCCTGTGGAGAATCCGGGAGCAGCAGCCAACGAGCTTGTTATTTGGGTCGCCAGAGGAGCCATCATTGAGCTTCCATAGGCGTCGAACCTTGAGGTAGTGAATCGCATGCGGAGCGTGCGAGCGGCCGAGCAGAGCTTAGAACTAGGTTTCCTTTAGTGGATTTGAGGTAGGATTATAATTTGGTTTTGGATAGATTTTTTTCTCTTTTGGATTTTGTAATTTTCACCATCTAAGGGTTTCAAGAGCCCTCATGTCAAAATTTTCTTCTCCTCTGTGAAGCGTAGGTTGAGCTGGAGTGTAGTTTGGTTGTGGAGTGGGTAGAGCTAGTATTGATCCTTGTGGTGTTGGCCAAGATGCGAGGCTGAGGTTGCTTGGTAGTGTGTGTCATGCCCAGAGCCCACAGCGGAAATTTCTGGGCACGCAACAGACCCGCCTCGTGTGCGAGGGTGCACCCCATACACGCGAAGCATCCAAAGCTAACCTGCAAAGAACTATAATCTACACTAAACATATATCAGAGCGGAAATAAAAACTATACTAACATCTATCACTGTAGAAGAAAATATTCAATATCCACCTCTTAAAAGAAATAATACAAGTAAATAGCCCTGGGCTAGCCAGCCCTAATGTACAGTGCTCTAAACAAAAACAGCTAACATGGTAGACTACCTCTATCAAAAGTAAAAGCTGGATAGGGGCTGCTATCTATGGTGCAGTCCCCTTACCTCGGTCTGGAGTTGGCTCAGAAGGCCTAGAAAAGTAGACCACAAGTGTGGGTGAGAACTACAAAACAATAGTTTCCTGTGGGTACGGTCGGCGACAACCACGGCCTATCCACTAGGTCTACCAGAGACAAGATAGTGAAACTATAACAATAAGCGAGTAACAGAGTATAACCGAAAATAAAATAAAATACAACACAACGCTATCATGCCTCTCTAACCAAACCCCAAACATCTTTACCCAAACCCAAACACAACAGAAAATCCAACACTAATCATGTCACACCCCGGCGTCGAAACTGCGACCCGGGCTTGCCAACAGATCCGCCGCCCATACGGGAAGCCCCGTATAGACGAAGCGACTAACCTGCAAAGAAAGATACTATAGCTATACAGATATCAGAGCTGAAAAGTAAACTGTTAGAAATAAAATAAATACAACCCAAGTCCTCACAAATACATAAGTCTCTCAAAATAAAACTCTAAAAAATAAAAATGGGGTACATCTACTCTCTCTGGAAGACGACTGGTAGGGATATATCTCGCGACTCCCTTACCTCGATCAGCAGGATCAGCAACTGGAACAGCAGGAACTGGAGTAGAGGTCCCTGGGGAAAATACACCACGGCGGGTGTGAGAACTACATCCCACAGTAGTTCTCAGTGGGTGCCGCCAACAAGCCCGACGGTCTGCCCACTAAGTCTACTAGAGGCAAGAAGTAACAAATGTAATACTGAAAGGAAAGAGCTGGAAAATAACTCTACAGCTATTATGCCTCTATCTAAATGCTCAAGAAGTGGAACAGATGGAAACACGATGCATGTCCTAACTCTCGAATACAGTCACCCAATCTACACTGACTGCCACATAGGGTCCAGTCAAACCTGCGCCCACCTACTGCCGCACATCCACAAGAGGACGGGTCTACCCTAGGGTGTCCGTGACTGCCAAAACTGGCCCAGCCAGAGGGAATGCGTCGACAAGTCGCGATAGCAAAGTAACAGGCCCAACTCCGGAGTGGCACTCGAGGGGCGCGACCCCACCGAGGAAAGTATCAGCGTATCTCTGTCGAGCTCAATGTGGCTCATGCAGGCTATAGTCCAAATCCACGATCAACAAGATCGACAAAAACTAACATCGCATCTCTAACTCACTAGCTGGAAATATCCAACAGCTAGGACTGCCGTCAACTCAACGGCTCCCCAAAACAGAACACCAACCCATAACGACACAACACAGACCGACACCATAAGGGTTCGGAAACCCCCATAGGTCGGTGCCTAGAACCCTAATCAAACAAGAACGGACTCCAGGCTCCGCCTATCGAAGTTTTCGACCCCATTACAGTTCGGGAACATGACAACCTCAGTATGACATGCGGAAGACACCAACCAGGATCCGAAAGTTCCAAAGGACCACCACCTACAACCCTATCAAACAAGAACAGGTTCCAGGCACGGTCCCCGTAGCTTTCGTCCCGAAACAGAAACAGAAAAGGCCCCTAGAAAGAATAACAGCTCGACATGCAACTCACTAGCCGGTTATACTCCACAACCGACAACAATGAAGGGTCCGAGAACCCCGAAAGAGTAGAACACACAACCCAAATCAAACAAGAACAGGCTCTAGGCATAGCCCTTCGTTGTTCCCGACCCAGAGAAAAGGCAGCCCTTAGAACCCAGGCCACTCGAATCATCTCGAGCGGGTAAGTTTGCAGGAAAAGGTGACATTTATTACTGAAAGCCATTTTGATCTGAGAGAAATCCATTTTTAATAATTTTTAGTTCTTTTTAGGAAAACAATTTGAAAACAAGTTTTATATCCAAACCACGAAGAGCTAATGCCTTCGTCCAATCAAACAAGAACAGACTCAGGCGACCCTACGATGCTTGAAAGAAAATATTGGTTGACTAAAATCATTTGTGTGTCCAAAAAGGTTCTGGGTTCAAGGTCCTGCTATCACTAGTAAACTGCTACCACTAACACAGTGGCGGAAAAAGAAATAAAGAACAAAACATCCCGGGATCACCGTTTACCCAAACGGCTCCCGCCACAGATAAAAGACTAGCTACAACTACCAGACTCCACTCTGCTCCCAAACACGAGTGTAACATGCATCCCGCACTAAGAAGAATCTCGACCACTCGGCCCACTACCCGGGCGAGAATGACACTATGTCCAGGAATAGAGTATAATGTGTGGATGTCTAAAACATGAATAAACCTAGCCCAAGTGAGAGTTTTCTACTAGTCTGGTTACACATGTAACATATGACGGGGGTGCTAGGTCAAGTTCCAAGATAACAATAATTTAACAGATTGTAGGAAGCAGAAGAATCACATGATCAACAAATAACACTAGAAATATCAACTCTCACATTCTAGCATGCTACATAGTACAATCACAAACATGCATGATCCTACATCAATAGAATTAGTGTGCGGTCCATAGATCTTGAAGACGAGGCAACCCACCTGATATGCTAAACTGTCCCAAGTCCAACAGCTGAAAATACCCAGGAACAAATATCTCTAATTCCCTCCAGTTCCAACGGGCTCAGGAATGCCCGCAAACTCTCCTGGGTACAACAAAAGGTCCACAATTACACTTTATTCCAAAAATATCCAAGTACATACTATCTGCGGTAACAGTCCCAAAAATGCGATATTTTCACCTACAGAAAGGACTCTAAAAAATCCAACAAAAATAACACTTTAATCCTCGCGTCGAGCCTTCTGAAACGAGTACCTGCACGTCCCAATCCGAGCCCCGTAGGCCGAGTTACAAATTCCACAACACGGTGAGCGCGAAACCCCACAACATAACAACTGTAATACCATGCACAGATAAGGGGTAAAACATATACCTTCAGGCAAGCCTCAGAAAAATCCCAGAAAAATACGGCGATGATCCTTGCGACGCGTAGATGCAAAAAGTGTAAAAGCGCGCCTCAATCCGATGCTCGAGCGTGGAGATATCCACAAAACAACCTACGCTGTCCCAAAATTCCTCACAGAAAATGGGGTCCCAGTAAGCTTGGAAAAACTCCAAAAAAAACCCAAAACGAGGGGAAGCTGAAAATACCAAGATCGTAGTCCTACCTGTCGTGAAGCCAACGGCACAAGAATCGCCCGAAAAGGTGGTCGGAGTAGGCCGAGAGAGCTCGCGCACCGAAACGCGACGGAATGAAACACCGACGAAGGAACGTCGCGACGCGCCAAAGAAATGGAAACCTCAAAAAGCGTGCCACGTAAAATCCCAGAAATCCTCAGGTGGATGCAGCACAGAGCGAGGAGCAACTTTCCTGAAGGGTCCGAGGCGAGAGGAAGCTCGAAAATGCGGAAAAGAAGAAGAAGAAGGCGGCTCGGGTCTATAAATTGGCCACACAAAACAATTTCAGAAATGACCGGGGTGTCCCCGGTTTCGGGCGCCGCGGTCCATTGCCTCGCGGAGCGCCCGAATCTATCCGGTTCCGCCACGTCACCCGCCAAACAGCGGACAGCAAAAGCCTCCACCCGCCTGGCGCCGTGTGGCCCGTGCAGGAGCTGACGCGTGGCGCGCCCGAGCGCGGGAAACCGCGGTCAACGCACGCCTGCGCCGTCGCCTGCGCCCCCTGCCAGGCACGCGCCCCGAGGCCGCCACTGCCTGCTCCGTGGTCCAGTCCACTGCACCGACCAAACCAAGCCCGCCACGTGTCCACTGTGAACCAGTGAGAAGATGCCACGTGGCAAGACGCTCCCGTGCACCGCGCGCCTGCCGGCGCGCCTGCCCGCGCCTGCACGCCTGCCCGCGCCTACGCGCCGCCGCTGCCCGCCGGTCGCCGAAACAGTGCCACTGCCTCGAAATCCGTGCGCGGTGTCCGGGCTCCGAAAAATACAAATAAATAGTCCATTTTCATCATTTTCGCGCGCAGAATCCAAATCCGCTGTCCGTTTTGCCAAATTCCAAACCTCAAATTTTCCGAAGGCATCCGGAAAGGTGTTCCTTTGTCCAAACTTCGCGCTGAGTCCAATTTTGATCTCCGTTTCGCGCGAAACCACTTCTAAACATTCGACGGATTCCCCGATTACCCACGTGATCCATTTTAAGCTCGAAGTCCCTCACTTGTGTCCAAATTGTGCACAAACACCACCGACACACCATGTAGGCCTCCGTAAGCTGCCAAACAACCAGTAAACCCATCGCGGAGATCCGGGTCCTCATATCCTCCCCCACTAAAAAAAGTTTCGTCCCCAAAACCAAAACACACCACGTCAACACGACCAACCCGACAAAAAAGAACACAAACAAACAAGAAAGGTAAGGCCCCACCAGCAGAAAAGTCATCAACCCCAACCCTCAATTTAGAAAACAGCTGAAATTAGCGAAAAGTCCAAAAATTCCGAAAGGCCAGTGCCTTCGCCCCAATCAAACAAGAACAGGTTCGGAAACTGTCTCCATTTCTGGAGCAGCCTTTCGAAGTTTTCGTCCCATTCGTAAATTTCAGCTCAAAGGCGAGAAAAATGGGAGAGAAGTGTTGATGCCGTTCCTGCTGTGGCTACAAAAACGTAGCTAAAATCTAACCAAGACCTCTAAGGACACAACCTCTAGTCCTAACAAACAATGCTCCCGAGGTGGCGTCTGTCCAATGCCGCTGAAGCCAACGTTGCAGGAAGGATACTTCGGCAACCCATGAAAATGAACTCCTCCTGTCCAACTCGCGGAAGGGTGGCTACTCTCATTCCAAAATCAGTCGTTGCACGATACCGCACCAACCGATCCAACCCGTGTGTTCAATCAAAGACTTAGAGCTGTCTCTGAACTGTCACACCTGCCGGTATAGTCCCAAGTCTCCACTGTACTGATCATGCACCGCAATCCTCTACTCGTAGGATACCGTCAAGAATCTAACCGCTAATGCATGTAGTGATAATCCTATCTCTTATCCATGCAAAAAAATGCAAATGCCCTACTAACATATGCAGGAAAAACAGCAGTACAGGGATGCTCAAGCTCAGCTGGCTGAAAAATAAAATCATACCTGCGGCGTCACGATCTACTGTCGGGGTGCCCTCCACCAAGGCTGCGTAAACCCGTCCACTAGGTTCTGAAGATCGTCGCCCCGTCTGTCCCGATGTCGTGACCCACTCTGTCTGACGGTGTGCCGGAGGGGCTTCCTGAACAGGCAAGGGAGGTGCTGTAGCAAGAGGTCGAACTGACAGAATAGCTCGGGGACAAGCTGCTCGAAAATGTCCCAACTCTCCACAAAGGAAACACCGTCCCTGTCTCTGGTCACACTGCGACGGTGGATGGGGTCCGCCACAGATAACACACCGCTCCTGTCACTGATGCCGATACTGTTGCTGACGGGGGTACTGCTGCTGAGACTGCTGTCGCTGTTGCTGCTGCTTATACTGCGGCTGCTGCGGGGGCCCACCTGATCTCTGGCGCCTCTGAAACCCACGATCCTCAGGGTGAGATCGTGGAGGTCTCGGAGGTCCCTGCCGACTCGTCTGTCCCTCGTCATCCTATGTTGGGCGCTTCGCCCCCGGAATCACTACGGGAGCTGGAGCCACCTCGTCCATCACCGCCACCCCGCGCTCAACATAAAGTGCCTGCTCCATAGACGCGTCCAAAGTCTGCAGTCTGCACGAACGGACGAACTGATAAATCTCCCGGCGCAAACCTCTCTCAAACATATAAATCTGATGCGCCTCGTCCCTGGCCATGTGCGGTACACAGGCCAACAACTGGTTGAAATCTGCAATGTACTCGTGCACGGGTCGATCTCCCTGTCGGAGATTCTTCAACTGCTCCTCCAACCTCTGCCGAACGCTCTTCGGGAAGAAAGCTCCAAGAAGTAGACTGCGGAACTCCGCCCAGGTAAGAAGCTGAGCCCCAGGCGGACCAGCAGGTCGAACACGCCGCCACCAAGCGTTGGTGTTGCGCTCCAAGAAGTTTGTCGCCAACAGTACCTGAAACCGCTCCTCAATAAACAGGCTCTCGAAGTGTCGCTCCATAGCCGTGATCCATGACTCTGCCTCCCACGGCTCCGAACTCTGTCCCGAAAAATAAGGTGGGTCAAACTGACGAAACCTCAATAACAAATCAACCACCTCACGCTGCTCCGCAGGGGTCAACTGTCCTGCCGTCCCGGACGGCTGTCTACTGGTAACCGGTGCAATAGGGGCTGCCTGCGCTGCTGGTACAACTAGGGGTGCCACGGCTGGCGAAGGAGATATGGGGAAACTCTCAGGGGGTGTAACAACAGGCTGCGCTCTCTGCTCCAACATGCGCATTATCCGGTCCATGGTCTTCTCCTGGCGCCGGGAAGTCTCCTCCTGACGTCGGAGAGCCTCTGACAAATAGGTCATCTGAGCCCGAAGCTCCTGTACCTCATTCTCCTGACCCTGTGCTGACTCCTCCTGCTCAGGCTCATCGGAGGAGGAAGGCTGAGAACGCGTCTGCATCCTGCGTCGAGGAGGCATCGTGCTCACCTGAACAAACATTCAAACATCAGGACAGAACCAAAACAACACTCGACCCAATCAAGCGAAAGTCAAAGACATGTCATCCAATCCATAGCATTATATTGTCTGCAGCCAACATAATCGCTTAGGAGAATAACATGCCAATCACTCATCCCGTCTCTTGGGAGAGGTATAAAACTCAATCAGGACTCTCGCTAAAAGTCACGACTCTCACGTATTCATCCTAATGTCCAACCACAAGCCTAGGATTAAAAAGTCCACAATGACCTACATCCTAGGCTCTGATACCACTCTAATCTGTCACGCCCCGGCGTCGAAACTGCGACCCGGGCTTGCCAACAGATCCGCCGCCCATACGGGAAGCCTCGTATAGACGAAGAGACTAACCTGCAAAGAAAGATACTATAACTATACAGATATCAGAGCTGAAAAGTAAACTGTTAGAAATAAAATAAATACAACCCAAGTCCTCACAAATACATAAGTCTCTCAAAATAAAACTCTCAAAAATAAAAAGGGGGTACATCTACTCTCTCTGGAAGACGACTGGTAGGGATCTATCTCACGACTCCCTTACCTCGATCAGCAGGATCAGCAACTGGAACAGCAGGAACTGGAGTAGAGGTCCCTGGGGAAAATACACCACGGCGGGTGTGAGAACTACATCCAACAGTAGTTCTCAGTGGGTGCCGCCAACAAGCCCGACGGTCTGCCCACTAAGTCTACTAGAGGCAAGAAGTAACAAATGTAATACTGAAAGGAAAGAGCTGGAAAATAACTCTACAGCTACTATGCCTCTATCTAAATGCTCAAGAAGTGGAACAGATGGAAATACGATGCATCTACTAACTCTCGAATACAGTCACCCAATCTACACTGACTGCCACATAGGGTCCAGTCAAACCTGCGCCCACCTACTGCCGCACATCCACAAGAGGACGGGTCTACCGTAGGGTGTCCGTGACTGCCAAAATTGGCCCAGCCAGAGGGACTCCGTCGACAAGTCGCGATAGCAAGTAACAGGCCCAACTCCGGAGTGGCACTCGAGGGGCGCGACCCCACCGAGGAAAGTATCAGCGCATCTCTGTCGAGCTCAATGTGGCTCATGCAGGCTATAGTCCAAATCCACGATCAACAAGATCGACAAAAACCAACATCGCATCTCTAACTCACTAGCTGGAAATATCCAACAGCTAGGACTGCCGTCAACCCAACGGCTCCCCAAAACAGAACACCAACCCATAACGACACAACACAGACCGACACTATAAGGGTTCAGAAACCCCGATAGGTCGGTGCCTAGAACCCTAATCAAACAAGAACAGACTCCAGGCTCCGCCTATCGAACTTTCTGACCCCCTTACAATTCGGGAACATGACAACCTCAGTATGACATACGGAAGACACCAACCAGGGCCCGAAAGTTTCAAAGGACCAACACCTACAACCCTATCAAACAAGAACAGGTTCCAGGCACGGTCCCCGTAGCTTTCATCCCAAAACAGAAACAGAAAAGGCCCCTAGAAAGAATAACAGCTCGACATGCAACTCACTAGCCGGGTACACTCCACAACCAGCAACAATGAAGGGTCCGAGAACCCTGAAAGACTAGAACCTACAACCCAAATCAAACAAGAACAGGCTCTAGGCATAGCCCCTCGTTGTTCTCGACCCAGAGAAAAGGCAGACCTTAGAACCCAGACCACTCGAATCATCTCGAGTGGGTAAGTTTGCAGGAAAAGGTGACATTTATTACTGAAAGCCATTTTGATCTGAGAGAAATCCATTTTTAATGATTTTTAGTTCTTTTTAGGAAAACAATTTGAAAACAAGTTTTATATCCAAACCTCGAAGAGCTAATGCCTTCGTCCAATCGAACAAGAACAGACTCAAGCGACCCTACGATGCTTGGAAGAAAACATTGGTTGACTAAAATCATGTGTGTGTCCAAAAAGGTTCTGGGTTCAAGGTCCTACTATCACTAGTAAACTGCTACCACTAACACAGTGGCGGCAAAAGAAATAAAGAACAAAACATCCCGGGATCACCGTTTACCCAAACGGCTCCCGCCACAGATAAAAGACTAGCTACAACTACCAGACTCCACTCTGCTCCCAAACACGAGTGTAACATGCATCCCACACTAAGAAGAATCTCGACCACTCGGCCCACTACCCGGGCGAGGATGACACTATGTCCAGGAATAGAGTATAATGTGTGGATGTCTAAAACATGAATAAACCTATCCCAAGTGAGAGTTTTCTACTAGTCTGGTTACACATGTAACGTATGACGGGGGTGCTAGGTCAAGTTCCAAGATAACAATAATTTAACAGATTGTAGGAAGCAGAAGAATCACATGATCATCAAATAACACTAGAAATATCAACTCTCACATTCTAGCATGCTACATAGTACAATCACAAACATGCATGATCCTACATCAATAGAATTAGTGTGCGGTCCATAGATCTTGAAGACGAGGCAACCCACCTGATATGCTAAACTGTCCCAAGTCCAACAGCTAAAAATACCCAGGAACAAATAACTTTAATTCCCTCCAGTTCCAACGGGCTCAGGAATGCCCGCAAACTCTCCTGGGTACAACAAAAGGTCCACAGTTACACTTTATTCCAAAAATATCCAAGTACATACTATTTGCGATAACAGTCCCAAAAATGCGATATTTTCACCTACAGAAAGGACTCTGAAAAATCCAACAAAAATACAGCTGTAATCCTCGCGTCGAGCCCTTCAAAATGAGTATCTGCACGTCCCAATCTGAGCCCCGTAGGCCGAGTTACAAATTCCACAACACGTTGAGCGCGAAACCCCACAACATAACAACTGTAATACCATGCACAGATAAGGGGGAAAACATATACCTTCGGGCAAGCCTCAGAAAAATCCCAGAAAAATACGGTGATGATCCTTGCGACGCGTAGATGCAAAAAGTGTACAGGCGCGCCTCAATCCGATGCTCGAGCGTGAAGATATCCACAAAACAACCTACGCTGTCCCAAAATTCCTCATAGAAAATGGGGTCCCAGTAAGCTCGGAAAAACTCTAAGAAAAACCCGAAACGAGAGGAAGCTGAAAATACCAAGATCGTAGCCCTACCTGTCATGAAGCCAACGGCGCAAGAATCGCCCGAAATGGTGGTCAGAGTAGGCCGGGGGAGCTCGCGCACCGAAACGTGACGGAAGGAAACAACGATGAAGGAACGTCGCGACGCGCCAAAGAAATGGAAACCTCAAAAAGCGTGCCATGTAAAATCCCATAAATCCTCAGGTGGATGTAGCACAGAGCGAGGTGCAACTTTACTGAAGGGTCCGAGGCGAGAGGAGGCTCGAAAATACGGAAAAGAGGAAGAAGAAGGCGGCTCGGGTCTATAAATAGGCGGCACAAAATAATTTCGGAAATGACCGGGGTGTCCCCGGTTTCGGGCGCCCGAAATATTTCGGGCGCCAATAGTGCCGCGGTCCACTGCCTTGCGGAGCGCCTGAATCTATCCGGTTCCGCCACGTCACCCGCCAACCAGCGGACAGCAAAAGCCTCCACCCGCCTGGCGCCGCGTGGCCCGCGCAGGAGCTGACGCGTGGCGCGCCCGAGCGCGGGAAACCGCGGTCAATGCGCGCCTGTGCTGACGCCTGCGCCCCCTGCCAGGCACGCGCCCCGAGGCCGCCCCTGCCTGCTCCGTGGTCCCAGTCCACTGCACCGGCCAAACCAAGCCCGCCACGTGTCCACTGTGAACCAGTGAGAAGATGCCATGTGGCAAGACGCTCCCGTGCACTGCGCGCCTACCCGCGCCCACTCCGGTGCCTGCCCGCGCCCGTGCCGCCGCTGCCCGCCGCTGCCTGCCGGTCGCCGGGACAGTGCCACTGCCTCGAAATCCGTGCGCGACGTCCGCGCTCCGAAAAATTCAAATAAATAGTCCATTTTCATCGTTTTCGCGCGCAGAATCCAAATCCGCTGTCCGTTTTGCCAAATTCCAAACCTCAAATTTTTCGAAGGCATCCGGAAAGGTGTTCCTTTGTCCAAACTTCGTGCTCAGTCCAATTTTGATCTCCGTTTCGTGCGAAACCACTTCTAAACATTCGACGGGTCCCCCGATTACCCACGTGATCCATTTTAAGTTCGAAGTCCATCACTTGTGTCCAAATTGCGCACAAACACCACCGACACACCACGTAGGCCTCCGTAAGCTGCCAAACAACCAGTAAACCCATCACGGGGATCCGGCTCCTCACAAGTCATCCCAACGGTACACCGGACCCAATTTTAAACTGATCGTCTCTACAGCCCGGTCAACCCTGCGCTGCCTACAAATAGGCCTTTGTCAACCTCTCTCTACTGTCCGGGTTGCACCCCAAGCAGTGGCCCGTCAACAGTAGACACCAGCGTACCTCCTAACCCCCCTCCATCCGGCCCCTTGGCCAAATTAGTATCACGTACGACTCAAAGTGGCATGCAGGCTATGATCAAATAGTGATCCCACAGATCACCAAAGGCACAAACACACGCACTAAAGTCAACTCACGAGTCCCCAACACTAAAATACCAATCGCCTCGAAACCCATACCCTTGGCACATACAACCATGCACACTATCCCACTTTTCACGAAACCTCAAAATAAGCAACCTCTATGTAAGCATGACGTGGCACAAATATCACTATCAAAGTACTCCCTATCTCTAACAACCAACAATACAACCGAAGGGTCAACTTAAATCAACAACATGGTTCCCCTGACAAGCATACCAATCCAAACCTACTATAAAAAATAACATCTACCCGGATACACGTGCAATCCAAATTCTCGTATGTCCACACTAAAACACAAAACACCCTAAATCACTAATAAGGATGCCCTGATAACAAATAAACCCAAACATGCTATACTAATGCCTACATCAAAATCTACGCACCCAAAAGATCCCCAAAAGCCCTCTAGCAATAAAATACTAATATTCTAGTCCCCATGCCCCAAATAGTCCAAGAACAGGTAAATCATGCATTTTCTATAATAAAATGCAATAACAAAGTCAGTAAAATTCCTACATCTAGCATGCAGGCATAATCAGTAATCCACTATTCTCGGCGACACGAAACCCACCTAGAAAGCAACTCCTGGCAGAACTCGGTCGGTGAAAGAATTGCATGCCCAACAGTGATCACCACGCACGAACGGCACAACTCGAAAAGTGGTATGCAGGCTACCTCCTAACCCCCTCCATCTGGCCCTTTGGCCAAATCAGTATCACGTATGGCTCAAAGTGACATGCAGGCTATGATCAAGTAGTGATCCCACGGATCACCAAAGGCACAGACACACGCGCTAAAGTCAACTCACGAGTCCCCAACACTAAAGTACCACTCCCCTCAAAACCTATGCCCTTAGCATACACAACTACGCGTAGTAGCCCACGGGTCATGAAACCTCAAGATAATGCAACCTCTACGTCAGCATGACATGGCACAAATATCACTATCAAAGTACCCCCTATTTTTAAAAACCAACAATAAAACCGAAGGGTCAACTCAGATCGACAACATGGTTCCCCTGACAAGCAGACTAACCCAAACCTGCAATAAAAAATAATATCTACCCTGATACATATGCAACCTGAAATCCTTTTACATATAAATAACTAATAAGGATCCCTCGATAACAAATAAACCCAAACATGTTATACTAACGCATACCTCGAAATCTGCACACCCAAAAGATCCCCAAAAGCCCTCTAGCAATAAAATACTAATATTCTAATCCCCATGCCCCAAACAGTCCAAGAACAGTAAATCATGCATTTTCTATAACTAAAAGCAATAATAAAATAGGTAAAATCCCTACATCTTGCATGCAGACATAATCAATAATCCTCCATTCTCGGCAACACGAAACCCATCTAGAAATCAACTCCTGGATGAAATCATTTGGCGAAAGAATTGCACGCCCAACGGTGCTCACCACATGCAAACGGCACAACCCGGAAAGGCCGGCGGCACCCCGTATAGCAAAACGACACAAAAAACTTGCCGCTAATAGACAAAAAGGGTACAGAGTTCACAAATCCAAGACTCTAATGGGCTAAACCTACAACATCCAAAAATTATACCGAAAAACATAGCTAAATAATAATAAAATAAAAGAAACCTACCCCAATGTCAACGTGCCGTCGAAACACACGCACATGAGCTCGTGCTCGACTCCTCAAATCGAACGGCGCGCTCCACGACACACCCCGTGCGCGCACGACCTCCCCCTCCCTCTCCCTCACTCTTTGCTTCTCTCTCTAGCACCCTCTAACGTGAACAGAGAAGAAAAAGATGAGAAAGAGAGGAGGTTCCCGGGCTTCATAGCTGGAAACCCTTGATTCGGGCTCTCGAAATCCTCTTTCGGGCACTCGAAACACCTATTTCGGGATGCCCATAAGCACATGAAGCGGCCCAAAATTTTCAGGCCGCTATAGTGTCGATCGTGGGCGCTCGATCGCAAACCCATGACCAATCCGGGCCGCCATGCATCCACACGCTTGCGTCAGCGCAGAAGTCACGTCGCATCACATCGCCTCGAGCGCCCACGACCAACCAATCGGTGCCACGTGGCTCCCCCATGCCTGCACGCCAACTGCCCATGCCTATGCTGTGCGCTTCCCTGCACGCATGCCTCGACTGCCGTGTCACCTCGCAGACCGTGCTGCCACGCATCCCACGCCAGCACGCACCACATGACCCTCCCCGGTCTCCACGCTACCACGCATCGCAAGCACAATGGCCGCACTAGCCTGGCTTTCGAGCAGCTACAGGGCGGATCCGGGTGCTCGGATCCACACCTAAAAGCCCAAAAATCCCCGAAATACACCCTTTGGCTCCATTTTTTGCGCTATTTTGTGCTAAAACGATCCCGACTCGGCTCGGCAATCCTCCAATGTGCTAACTGACCAACATACTGTGACTTTGCAATTTGAAAAAGTCCAGTATCTCGCATCCTTGCCCTCTACAAAGAGTTTAGTCCCCAAAACTCAAACAACACCCACAACTAAAGCGCACAAACCCAAACCAAGAGGCTACAACCTCAAAACACGAGCTCTCAAAACCCCAAAGTCGAAAAGATACCTATCGCTGCCACGTCAGTAGTCGATGCATTCATTACCTGCACCACGTAGATCCACCCACTTGGTAGTGGCTACTGTCGCTTGGCCTCCTGTGCTCCCGGGGCTCTAGCTATCTGAGGAAGAGGTAGTGGGGCTCCTATCATCGCGAAGTCGAAGAGGATGAAACTACCGACGGGGCTCGTGCAGTTCATCGGGGGCAATCTGACCACTTATGCCTCATCTAGCCGTAAGCATCTCCCCCAATGCTAGGCACACTCATGAGGAAGGTGTGGTCCACCGCAAATCACACATCTCCTCATTCCCTACCGCTGATGTCGCTACCGATGCTGTCCCGATCCTCCTTGGCCCCACCCCTGTAAAGGACTCCCTTATGCTGCGATCGCGAAAGCTATGGTCTCGGCGGTCTCCTAACACCAAATAATCTAGCATCACCCTTAGTAGGTCTTTTCCTGTCAAACCCGCCGGAAGGCCTCTCCACCAGATGATGGTACTACCGCTGCGGGAAAAGCCATAACTGTGACGCCCCACTTCCCAGGGGGTCACCCATCTTAGAACTACTCTAGCTCTAGCACGCTTAACTCTCATAACCTCTTGGATCTTGCTACCATCCAAAATGCTACAGCCGGGTTAAGAGATTTAGTCCTATTATATCATTTATATATAGGACTAATCCAAATTCCGGGTGTGTCACAGCCTTCCCCCCTTTAAGCCCTGACGTCCACGTCAGGCTCAAGCACACTCACAAGCACCAGGCGATGTGAGACTCATCTCGCTAGCCTTAGCTGACCTTGTGAGGAGCTGCACTCCACTCACAACGGTCATTAGCCGGGGAGCCTCGCTCTACCTGCTATATAACCCTAGCTCAGCTGAGACTCATCTCATATTTTCGGCTGGTGAATGGCTCTGATACCAACTGTGACGCCCCACTTCCTATGGGGTCACCCATCTTAGAACTACTCTAGCTCTAGCACGCTTAACTCTCATAACCTCTTGGATCTTGCTACCATCCAAAATGCTACAGCCGGGTTAAGAGATTTAGTCCTATTATATCATTTATATATAGGACTAATCCAAATTCCGGGTGTGTCACAATAACAAGTGGAACTTCTATCCGGGAAACTACCTGTAGCGCCTGGGACTCAAGGGTGCACAACGCCCACAACAAAGTCAACAGATGTATAGTCTCCCCCAGTCGTCGAATCATCTTGGTCAAATGGCCCAACTATGCCTACATCTCCGGTGTCACACTGGGTCCTGATTGAACCGCCTCCTCGTGGGGTCAATCCTGGACTGGTTCCTCATGGGGTGGCTCCTGTACCAGCACCTCAACGGGTCCCTCCTGGACCGGCACCTCTATTGTAGGAAGTCTGTGCGGTCGTCCGCATAATCGTCCTTGTCCCGTTGGCAATGGTGATTATCCACGACAAGGCATCACAATCTCCTATGAAACAAAACTCATGTCAATCACACAAGTACAATTATCCAACTCGACCCAATCTTGCGAAAGTCTGGAAGGACACCCCTTTTCTTCGGCGATATATAAAGAGAGAGAGCGAACTAGACCACTATATTATTAATAGCAACAAGTCATCAATGCTATTAGATTTACAGCCCTTACATGAAGGAATGAGCGGTTGAGATGATAGTGGTTATCGAGAGTTTATTGGGTGGTTGGTAGAATAGTATAATGTAAATTGGCTAAATTACAGAAACCCTCCCCATAATATACCGCTTTTTCACTTTGCCCCCCTATCTTTCAAAAGCCTACATTTTGCCCCCTCGTAATTATGGAATTGTGCATTTACACCCCCGCCGTCAGCGTTCCGTTAGTGAGCCATCAATTTCTTAGGTAATATACCAAAAATACCCTTCAACCTCTTCTTCGCCCGATCGCTCTGAGGCAGAGCGCTACCTCCACGCCATCGACGAGCTCCGTCGCTCCGTGAGGGATCCCGCCGCCGCCGTCGTCGGGAGCCCCCGGCGATCGTCGGCGCAGTCGCCGCCCGGGCCCTCCCCGGCGAAGGCACTCCAGGTCGCCATGGCGCGGCTCGAGGATGAGTTCCGCCATGTGCTAGAGAGCTTCTCTGTCGTCATTGTAAAGCACAGGGATAAGAAAGGCAATATCGTCATTTCGCATATTCTGTTAACCCCGTTACCCCCTAAAAATAGTTCCGTAATTACGAGGGGGCAAAATGTAGACTTTTGAAAAATAGGGGGGCAAAGTGAGAAAGCGGTATATTATAGGGGGGGTTTTCTATAATTTAGCCTAGTAAAAATGATCAAAGGAATAGATCTAAGGACAGAAAATTTGATGACACCAAATGCTTTATGATATTAATAGTTTAGTAGCCCGACTATATAGATATATGCACTACAAGAAAGTTAATATTTAAGAACGCTTGTTTGTATACTTAATGATATTTAAAAGCATCTCAATATAGTCTAGCGTCGCATTTGAAAGTGTCGGTTAAAGCGTTGGCAAATGAAGAATCACCACGTATATATTGATGCTTACGCCAAGCGTCGGTAAAATATATTCTGACGTTTTAAAGCGTAAGGATTTTTTAAAATCCTGACGCTTTAGAGTGTCCAAAAATTAAAAATAATAATAAAATTTATCATTTAATAAATTAGTTTAATATAAAAAAGAATTCATATGATGCCGCTTTTTTAAGTGTTGGCATTTGTTATATTGTAGGAATACAATTGGAGATGTTTCTTCCAAGCGTCGCCTAAAAAGCGTTCTTATATTAAAAAAATTTTGTAATGAGAGCTAGGCTGGAATGATATCGATAGCAAACAGACTCCATTGCCGCCCATTTATTTTTTATTATGGAGCTTTCAAAACGACGATCGATATTGTTAAATATGAATTAGATCATTTAAACCATCTGAAAATTAAATTATATATTTTTTCGATATTCTTTTCTTATCCATTAAGTTGACATAAAAATGAAAGCCTAAAAATAAACATCTTTCCAAAAGTGAATATATATATATATATATATATATATATATATATATATATAGATATAGATATATATAGATAGAGATATAGAGAGAGAGAGAGAGAGAGAGAGAGAGCTCCTAGTTTTTAGAAGACCAGAGTAATTGAGCTCCTATGTTTTTCTTGTACAAGTAATTGGTGCTTGTAGGTTTTAGCTCTTGGATGAAAAAATGTGCTTGTAGGTTTTAGCTCTTGGATGAAAAAATATGTGGCCCCTTAGATTAAGTGAGTGGTTGGTGGAATAGAATGATCTAAGGAATGAAATTAGTAAAAAGGGTGATCTAACGGTAGAAAACTTACAAACACCAATTGCTTGATGCTTGTACAAGCTGTAGTAACCATGATTTTTTTAAAATCCAAAAATCTGAGTTTAAATAATTTTTGAATTAGTTAATTGGCAAAAAAAAGGGGGAATTAATGGGACAATAGTGGCCCTAAAAAAATACCGACTTTTGATCGGGGCCTGATCTTGAAAATCCGAGATCACCATTGCGATCGTCTCGTCGAAACATGAAAATTTCATATTCACTTGTCGACGATCTGACGGTCGGATCTTCCAGAAATCAGCGAAGAAAAAGCAGGTCCCACAACTTAAGTTGTGAATAGTAACCCCTATTTTTAATCCCCTTTGATCGCTAACGGCCGTTTCGCCGTCTGGAACCCTGATATAGGGGTATGAGTAGTCAAACCTAACTAATTTCGACATTCTGAGCGCAATGGCACTGACGGATTTCGCGTTTGGCGACCCGTGTGCATCGAAGTGCGTGCGCTGTACCGCAAAATACAGAACTAGATGGCCCGAGATTTTATCCGAGCACCAAACTAAACAAACAAATACGCTACTTGACAGGTCTCGACGAGCCTGACGTCGTGGCGAAGTCCGTTTCGCAAATTGACGAACGAATTTTCTCAAAATGCGTAAAAAGTGCCGAAAAAGGGGTATTTTTGAAGAAATGTTATTATTTTATGTACCAAAATTTAAGGGGCATATAGGTTAGGGTTCTGGGTGCATTTTGCACCTACTGTGAGGATCTCGGAGGCTAGGGTTAGGTGTGAACCGAACCAAAGGGATTTTGCAAAGAATCTTGCATTAAATATTTTTGTCTCTTGATCTCCTTTGGGTGCATGCACGAGGGGTCGGGGGAAGTCCGAAGCATCACATGACTCCTCAACATCACCCCATATCATCCCTGTGCATTGGGTTGGCCGAGGGACACAACCCATTGAGAGTTAGCCCGAGAGAGAGAGAGAACAAAGAAAGGTTGGGACCAAACCTTGCCAAGTTTGGATTGGAGTGTTCCTGTGGTGTTCCCTGTGCCTGTGGACTCTCTTGGGAGCTTGTTGTGGCCGCGCAAAGAAGGAGGGAGTGAAACCGGCTTCTTCCATCTTCCCCAACTCCGGCAAAGGTAAAGTTTTTAAACCCCGGTTTGTTTGAACCCGAGACTTCTAGCAGTAGGTTAGATAGGTCTTTGTGATTCTCCCTACCAAGCCCCAAGCCCCCATGCACGCTAGATGGCCGGCGGGAGCAAGTAATGGCCGGAAACCTAAAGAAGCTCCGCCGTGGCTGTTCTCTGCAACCAGGGGACCAAAAAGGAAAATAAAATGATGGGAATAAACTGTAGGATATATAGATAAATTCTGCAAAGTTTGAGTAAATATGGTTTGGTATTTAAGAAGAAAATTGAAACCCTAGTTTTTCGGGTTATGCATGTTGGCCGAGCTCTCAGCTCCGGCGCCGGCGAGCCCCTCCGCCGCCGGCCACATGCCCAGAAATGCTATTGGGATCGAGGGGACCTCAACCATGCTTTTGCATGGCAACCATGCAGCCCGAATAAGGGCCGGCCATGGATGATCCGAGATTGAGGCCATTAATGGCGGCCGGCAATCCGGCGATCTCCGACGGCGGGGACAAGTCCGGACCTTCCTAAAAGCTTGCTAGGAAGCTATTGGTGCTGTCTTTTGCACCCGAAATCCAATGAGTGGAAAGTTGCCATTGTTGGTGAAGAAGCTCCAATTCGAGCTTTCTCCGCCGCCGCCGCCGCCGCACCCCGTCACCGAGCATGGATTCAGGAAGGTTTGGGATGTGTTTTAGCATCAAATTGGCCAAGTGGCTGGGTCCCAGATGCTTTGGTTGAAGTATCACAATTTTCGAAGCATTGGACATCATCTTCAACCTTGGACTCGGCCAAACCGTGGGTGCAAACTTGCACCCAAGTTGATGGGAATACTCCTGTAACTTAGTAGATTGATTCTATCCAAGAAGTTTTGCTCCTGGTGCTGTGGTTGCTGAGAACAAAACTGGGCATTGGTTGTGTGTGTGTTGTGTAATTGGTGCACACCACCTGTTTGTGAAAATGCCACAATGAAGAAATAATTGGAATTAGGCTTCACAGTAAATATGAAAGATGCTCCAAATAGTCCCCTGAGCTTGATGCTCACTTTAGATCAAACAGATTCTGTGTGGAACTAAGTTTGGAGCATTGTACACATTGTTAGAGAACAAGGCTTTGGATCTCTTTGATCCAGCAAGTTCTGGGCTGCCCAAAGGTGAGCCCTAGTGTCCTGGCACTGTCCAGAGGTAGTTTTATATACAAAGTTTTAACAGATGTTGAATGGATTGAAAGTTAATGTATAAACTAGCCTTAGGTTAAATTGTTGGCCCAAATTCTGTTCTAGGCTGTTTGCGAAGTTGCAACAATGAGTTCTTGACTAATTTGGGGTCACTGGACGCGATGCTCGCGTTATATTTAGGTTTTGAAAATCCGAAGAAACAAAAATGCGTTTTGGCTAGGTTAGCAAAGTATTTTATGGCCCGAAGTTTGCCTCGGGTTCCGTGCTGCCACAAATGGGTGAGCACGGTGTTCAGCAAGATAAAAGTCACCTGCTGGAAGTGACAGTTCGCTAAAATTCATTTTCAGTTGAAAGAACGAGCGAAAACAGTGCTTAAATGACACTTAAAATGCGATTGTCGGAAACCCTAAGGGTCTAAATGCAAAAGTAACAGTATATATTGTTTGTGACAGCGTCTAAATGGTTCCTAAGCTTTTCATTAGGAATCCATCGGCTCTCGTTGAGCGGAAATCGGATATCGATCCGTAAATCGGCAAAATCGACGATTTTACGGTATCCGGGTGGCAATCGCGTAATTTGAGAAATTACAGCGGTTTCACCAAGCCGACTGTTGAGTCCCAGCAAAATCTGGTTGAGCCAGCGGCTAAGTTTTAAAGCCTGAGTCTCCCGGAAATCCAAAAGGGAATTCCCGGGAAGGGCATTTTGGTAAATTTACCAAAGATTAATTAATGATTATGTTGGACTAGATGCTGATGTCAAATACTGATATTTAAAATAATTAAGAAGGTTTTAAGTTGATCTAGGTTAAGTTAGAGTTAGCGGGACTGAGTCGATCCCTGATTGGTATTTTGATCCAGGTTGGTCCAATTTGCACCTGGATTCGAGCATATAGAGGATTTCAGTTTAAATCGCCTGCGCATTGACAGGTGGGTTATCTTCGGTCCGGGCTTTATCATTTCGGCCCTCTGTGTACGGTATTGGTTGGACCCCTGTTCTTGTAGCCTAGTTGATGTTTGAGCCTGCCTTCCTTTTTGATCAGTTTGTTTTTCTAAAAACGTGTTTTTAATCAACCCATGTTTTGTCTCCAAGCTTCGCAGAGTCGCCGGAGTCTGTTCTTGTTTGATAGGACGAAGGCTATGCTCTTCGGGGTTTGGATATAAAACATGTTTTCAAAACTGTTTTTCTAAAAAGGATTTTAATTTGCATAATCGACTCTCAGATATAATGACTCTATTCCTGGACAATTGCCATGCTTGATTGGTCATTAATTAGCTTGCACATTTATGCTTGATTATCCGTATATCCTGATCTATGTTTTAGAGGTTATTGATTATACTCTGCATTGTACCCTTATTGGGATTTTAGTCATTTGCTAGTTGCATACCTGTTTATCAGTACCCCCTGATTATTCTGATCCATGTTATAAGAGTAGATGATTATTCCTACATATAAGTTGAGATTCAGTTGATTCTGACATTGCATCGTTGATTGGATTGTTTTGGCTTGTTGTTCACCCGTTATGCTGCTAAATACATGATTTTATTAAATAAATATTTTTACCGAGCTTCGTAGGGTAGCCTGAGTCTGTTCTTGTTTGATAGGACGAGGGCAACGCTCTTCGAGGTTTGGACCTAAAACTTACCGAGCTTCGTAGGGTCGCCTGAGTCTGTTCTTGTTTGATAGGACGAGGGCAACGCTCTTTGAGGTTTGGACTTTTCAAAATATTTTTCTCAAAAACATGTGTTTAGTATGCATGACTGGTGAGTCTGCATGATAAGTGTTCAGTTGCTTTTGATTGTTCCTGCAATTGAGTTGAGATTGTTGTTGATCTTGCATTGAGTAGAGACATTGTTAGCATATCACTGTTGCATTCCCAAAGGGGATTGATTCTGGCTTGTTGCCGATTACCCAGTCAGTGGACCGTGAGTTTGAGCATTTGCATTTGATCGCCCGCACCGTTGTACTTCACGAACATCAGCGGAGTCATGACCCGTGTAGATGTTCTTTACCGGTAAAGTGGTTAGCAATAGCGACCCGTGACCCCTTGTGGGGGGAATGTCAACCAGGTGGTGCCAGGTGGGCAGTTTTGCCTGAGGTCTTGTGGGACCAATATGGTGGCTTGTGATTGGAAAATTTTGCCTGAGGTCTTGTGGGACCAATATGGTGGCTTGTGATTGGGAAATTTTGCCTGAGGTCTTGTGGGACCAATATGGTGGCTTGTGATTGGGTAACTTACTATTTCAGTTATTGATGTATGTTTTGCTTGTTTAGCCTGTTTTGTCATAGCCTGCTCTTATCATATCACATGATTATCCTGATTTCTATTCCTGCTATAGTTATCGGCCTATGCTTGCTTCAAGATTTTTAACAGTTGCTTTAATTACAGCTCCAAATTATATATCTGCTTATCCTAACATGTGATCATTTACTATCCTCTAGTATTGTATGCCAGTAGGTACGATCTGCTATTTCTCGGCTCGTCGTGCCCACTGGGATACATGTACAGTGTATCTCACACCCCTGGGTGAATATTTTTCCAGGTTGAGCGGGTGCTGGGATGTCGGGACGAGTTGGTGAGGTTCCAAGTTAGAGATTGACCCTAAACAGCCGAAAAGCACATGTATTTGTATTAGTAAGAAGAAAAGTGTAATTTATTTTGTAAAGTTGTTGTAATTATTAATTTAATAGTGGTAGTACGTAGTTAGTACTCTGATGTTGTTGCCAAGTTAGGCGTGCATATATAGAAAAGGCTCAATCCCAAAGGGGATTGGGACTCTTCTATATATGTGGCGGTCTGTCATTGCCCTGGCTGGTTTTGCAACTCTGATAAAAAAAAAAAAAAAATTTATACACTGGTTTTTGAACTCGGGACGTGACACAAGCATAGTAGGCGGACTCTCTATATATATATATAGAGAGAGAGAGAGAGAGAGAGAGAGTCCGGCTAGTATGCTATCGATAGCACCAAGCATTTAGTGCTATCAAGTTTTCTATCCTTAGATCAACACCTTTGATCATTTTCACCCGTTAGATTTTACTATTTTCCCAACCACCCATTAAACCCAAGGGGCCCACTATCATCTCAACCACACATCTTTTAACCCAAGGGTTAAAAACTTAATAGTACCAATGACTTAGTACTATTAGGTTATAGGGACACATGTTTGTGACACTTTTGTATAAGTGTCCTATCTATATTCCATCTATATCCAAAATTAGGTTATAGGGACACATTTTTGAGACACATTACAAAAATGTGTCGCTATACACCCTAGCGACGGCACATATAGCAACACTTACAATAAGTGTCGGTATTTTTGTCAGCGACACTTTTTTTAGATTTTAGAAACACTTAAAATTAAGTGTCGTTATAGCCTAATTTTGTTGTAGTGATATATATAGTCCGGCTACCATGCTTGTACAAGCACCAAGAAATTGGTGCTTGTAAGTTTTCTACCGTTAGATCAATCTCTTTGACTAATTTCACTCCTTAGATCATGCTATTCCACCTTTTGGGGCCGAAAATGTCACGCTGACCATTGACCAGGTTCGGTCGTCGATCGGCCCCGGGTTGGTTGACCCTTTGATGTGAATGCGCCGCGTGCTAATGGATCAAGCGATCGGGTAGAGGAGGGATCCGCTCGGTCGGATTCTTCTTAATCAAACTCTCGCGACCGTCCGGTTTAGATTAGCCGAATCGGAGTATGGAGGTAGAGAAAGAGAGTTCGGCCTAGAATAGCCGAACTGGAGTATGGAGACAAAGATTTGATACGGCTAAGGAGCCGATTAGAAATTTGTATTGATTGGAGTGGGGTTACAATAGTAACCAATAGCTGATTATAGGTTAATCTACTCCTAAAGTTATCTAGGAAAGTAGTAAATGCATGTATGAAAGATATGAAAAGCAGGGGTGGTCACTGGCTTACGAGTTTGCAGGAACCCTTTTCTTTCATTGGTTCGGGTATTTATACACTCCCGAACCAAGTGTTATAATCGCTAATTTGAATAATCGGCGTGATTTGGGGAGAATCATCGTAAAATCCTCAACTACTTCCTTTCGACTCGAACTTTCTCAAATAGGATAATAGCTATTTTTCCATCCAAATTCAATCCCTTATCGACGCGCCGAGGCATGATCTTCGATGCTTTCCAATGCTGGGTGTCGCTTGCCGTTCCGGAAGTTGTTACGAGATTCGCGCCAAAATTTCGCATCCCTTTTCTTTCAGAGCCTTTCCTTCTGCTGCTTTGAACAGCCGAGAGTTAACCCTGACTTCGCCTCTTTCATCATTCGACTGAGGCGGTTTGAATGTTTGTCTTCGGCCGAGGACGGTCCTGGATGAGATGATAATCCTTTTATTAACCACTTCTCCTATCGGTTGATGTCATTAGTCGAGGTATACGCCACGTGTCGCTTCCTCATGTGGCAAAAATTTTGGTCTCAACACCACCAACCACCCAATAAACCCAATGAGCCACTATCATCATAACCGCACATCCTTTCATCTTAGGGCTAAAAACATATAAGCATCAATAACTTGATATTTTTAAAAACATAAGAGCTCAATTATATATATATATATATATATATATATATATATATATATATATATATATATATATATATATATATATATATAGTTTGCATAAATTACTATTGTTATATATATATATAGATATAGTTTGCATAAATTACTATTGATAACAATTAGTTCATGTTGCTACTGATTTGTTTTCGATGATGGAGCTTTCAAATCGACAATCGATATCTTTGAATATGATTTAGACCAATGAAAATACTTAGAAATTAAATTTTATATTTTATCACTACAACAAAATTAGATTATAGGGACACATGTTTGTGACACTTTAGTATAAGTGTCCTATCTATATTCTATCTATATCCAAAATTAGGTTATAGGGACATATTTTTGGGACGCATTAAAGAAATGTGTCGCTATACACCCTAGCGACAGCACATATAGCAACACTAATAATAAGTGTCGGTATTTTTGCTAGCAATACTTTTTTTAGATTTTAGAAAACTTAAAAGTGTCGCTATAGCATAATTTTGTTGTAGTGTATAGATATTGTTCTCTTTTGCACCAAGTGGACAAAAAAAGAAACTATTAAAAATAAATATCTTTCAAAAAATTATGATAGAATTCTTATGATATATCAAACAAAAAAAGTATAATTATGTTAAAAAGATAATTAATATAAGATAAGATCATTAAGTAATGTGAAATAATTGTTTACTCGGATGTCTTAGATTACACACTTGAACTTGACTTAAACGGTAGGAATTATATGAGACTTAAAGCAAAGAGTAGTGCTTCTGATATTATATATTTAATACTTCCCTTTAATTTTGAATTCAAGACATTTTAATAGATCAAAAATTTAAATTTAATTAAATTGAAGAAAAATAAATAAGATTAGAAGCTTAGTAAAATTCGAATTCAAAATCTCATACTCGATCAATATTAAATAATATATATGAAACAACTACAAATATAATTATATTTAATTCTATTTGAATGATGCTTAGGAGTAATCTTTCTTCGAACAAAATACTTCAAATTTAATGACCGATATTAAAAGATTACAAAATAAATTAAAAACTAATTTTGGAATGTTGTTTTAGAAGTCAAGGGCCTATACGTAAATTGCCATCACCTAAATCTCTATGTTTCTCCCTTCAAAACCCTAGTGGTTTGGAAAGATTATACAAATTTTGGTTGAATAGTACGTACTACATGTATTGTACCTGATACGCAATACTAATATGAAAGATTGAATTGAGAGAGAGCCTGGTGACCGATTTGGCAAGATTATACAAAACTTGGTTGAATAGTACTGCATGTATTGTAACTGATACATAATACTAATATGAAAGATTGAATTGAGAGAGAGAAAAAGAGGGTTTTTTTTTAAATGGTCCTCTAAAATTTTTATTTTTGAAAATGACTCTACAAAATTTATATTTACAAAATTAACCCTATGGATGCCACCTATGCGCCATGCGTACCCGCCACGTGAGCGGGAGGGGTACGTCAGATGAGTTGAACACAGGGAACCATTTTTCGTGTTTAAACACGGTAAATGATTCACCGTGATTCACCGTGTTTAAACACGAAGAACCATTCCCCGTGTTCAAATACAGGGAACCATTCCCCATTCCCCGTATTTGAACACGGGGAATGGTTCCCCGTGTTCAAACCCTTATACAAACCCGAGCCTCCTTTCTTCTCCTTCTTCCTTCGGCCTTTTTCTCTCTGCTCTCTCCCTCCCAGTAGATCTCTTTCTCTCTCTCTGCTCTCTCTCTCTCTCCCACTAGCTCTCTCTCTCTCTCTCTCTCTCTCTCTCTCTCTCTCTCTCTCTCTCCGCCGCCGCCGCCGCCGCCGTAGAGCTCTCTCTCCCACTAGACAGTCTCTGCTCTCTCTCTCTCTCTGCTCTCTCTCTCCCACTAGCTCTCACTCTCTCTCTCCACACACTCTCTCTTTCTGTCTGTACTCTCTCTTTCTCTCTAACTCTCTCACTCTCTCTCTCTCTCAGCACTCTCTCTCTCCCCATCTCTCCCTCTCTCTCCCTCTCTCTCTACTTTGTCACTCTCTACATTGTTACAGAACTCGCCCCGATGCCGCAATTCGGTTAATTTTGCATGGCACTTACCGTTTGGTTTCCACATTTCCACTACTGCAACAGTAAAAATGGTTAAAGAAAATTTTTAATAACGATATTTGGAGCACTTCATTGAATAGCAATATACCGTATTATTGGATATATTTGGTAAAATATATTTTTTGAGCTATCAAATAACATTCCTACTTTCTATTTTATTTATCAATTAATTTTGTTGGCAACTCCTATAACATGATGGATTGCAGGAATAATTAATCAAATTCTTTTATATTATAAGTGATAACTTATGGACAAAATTATAATACTCCATTAGCCCCGTATCGAATGGGTTTGAAATTCTGTATATATGAAATCATGCACGCTAATAATAATAATTAGGCTTAAGTATTTTGGGTTGGTGGTTTGGACCTATCGAGTTATTTTTGCTAGAGGGTCGAATCGTCTTAAATAGTTTCAGAGACGAATACTAGCCAGAAGTGTGAGACCTAAGTATTATGCATAGTAAAGTGTTACACCATGAATTTGGTAGTGTTACACCATGAATTTGGTAGGGGGCCACCTCTTGTAACCATAATAGTCCCACCTAAGTGTTATCAAGAATTTGGTAGGGACCACTTCTTGTAACCCTAATAGTTTCACCTTATGCGGAGTAAAATGCTATATCATGAATTTAGCTGGAGCCATATCTTGTAACCCTAATAGCCATGAGATCATGCACGCTAATAATAATAACTGTCATGAGATCATACAAATTAATTATAATAATTGAACTTAAATATTAATACTTTCGACTGGTGGTTTGGACTTTACGAGTTTTTATTTGTTAGCGGATCGGTTGCCTCAAATATATAATAACAAAATTTTATAAAATATGTCTTTTTTTTTTTTTTTTTTTTGGTTAGTTGCACATTTAGTGCCATATATTCAGGGACCAAGCCATATTAAGACCCAAAGTGGCCATGGTCCCTCTTAACTTTTTAATATTGCTTAATAGTCCTAAATACCAATTTAACTCTTTTTCTTTTTTAGACGGTCACCGGCCCCCTCAGTTTTTTAATATTTACTTAAATTCTTTTTGTGCCAATATAACTTCTTTTTTTTTTCTTTGTATACATTTTAAATAGATAAAAATATACTAAAAGCCTCGTACTTATAAGGTATTTTAAAATACATTTCTTAACTCAAAATTTTTTATTTTATATATATTTTTAATTTCTAACTATTTTAGGTGAACTATTTTATTTAGCAAAATAAAATATTATACTAAATTTAGCTCTTCGATCTAATAGTTATTAAATGTTATAATTTTATTTATTAAAAACACTAGGAATTCGATCGCTAACTGACCACTAACTGAATTACTGTTAGATTTAGTAAAATTTCTAATTATTTGAATATAGTAATATTATAAATAAAATAATTAAAAATCAAACGTCTGTAAATTAAAAATTAATTTTAATAATTTTACATTAATTATTAAATTAATAATTTTTTTAAAAAAAATTGATTAGATAAAATTATATTTATGTACTAAATTTTTTATTTGAATATATTGTCACGCCCCATGGGTTTCATTAAGCGGAAGACGACCACTGAAAAGTTTTGAATTTGCGTATATATTTTATTTCTTGAAACCAAACTTTTCCGGTACGTGCCCAGACCCGTTGCATATACAAATTCACTCTGCGAACGGGCAGAGACTCCTTTGTATATGCACGGCGTCCCGACTACAACAACCATACAATCATCACTTTAACCACACTAGTTCAACAGTCGGATACATACAACCATTTTCCATAAGTATTAAAGAGGCCGACTAATTTTGAAAGGATAAATCCACAAGTTTTAAAAAAACGGTGCCCACACGGCACCCAGGATTTTCAAAAAGGTTTTCGAAATCCATAAATCCACAGGGTTTTAAAATGGTGCCCACACGACACCCAGATTTTCAAAACGATTTTCGCAATTCATAAATCCACAGGGTTTTAAAATGGTGCCCACACGACACTCACATTTTTAAAATAGTTTTCGAAATATTTTCTTTTTCTTTTCTTTGGTAGTTTAAAAGCGGTCAATCGGGAAAAGCAAAACGACCACCCACAAGGATAATAAAAAGATATTTCAACATCCACATCGACCCCACAAGGGTATCCCAATCCACATAGTAAGCTACTAACAAGTAATGAAATGAGCAAAATAAGAAGTAAATACAGTCTATGGCCTCGAAGGACCAAAAGTACTCCTGTCACGGCCTCACCGTCGCCCTCGCTCTCACCCCCGAAGAAACCTGTCACAGAGTGGGAAGTCAGCGACATAAGGTATAAAAGATGAAATGCAGGAAGACTGTAACTAAAGCAAACCGTAAGAAAACCAGAGTAACCGCCCTCCACATCGTGCGATCGACGGTGTCCCCTCCCCCTACATAACCTGAACCGGGCACTTGCCCCGGCAACCTAGACCGAGCACCAACCTCAAGAAAGAAAACCAAACCGAGCACCAACCTCAAGAAAGAAAACCAAACCGAGCACCAACCTCGGGAAAGAAAACCAAACCGAGCACCAACCTCGGGAAACCAGACCGAGCACCTACCTCGGTAAACCACGCCGAGCACCTACCTCGACGGGTCGCACCGCTCACACCTTGGCGCCTCAAACCCCCCACCTACGGGGGCCCCCACTACGTCACCTCGTGGGTATACACGGATCATAGACCACTTTTCCGGAAAAGCGCACCCTTTGCGTTGGCCAAACCGCGGGTGCGCGTGCTGCAGCCTCGAGCATAGTAACCAAGTATACAAGACAGAACCCGATAGTAACAACCTCAGAGATTACTAAATATTAGCACAGTTAGACGAGTAATTACAAAATGTTTAAAGTTTCCGAAAGGTCTCACACTAAGTCTCAGAACGAAAACCCGCAACATGATAAACATGAAAAATAACGATATTGCGCATAAAGCGATTCTAAGGGTGTACCCACCTGAAACGCGAAGAAGAAGGTGTGCAGAAACTCCAGTTAAAACCTTCCCACCTTGCGTCCGAAAAACTATTGTAAGAATTAATATTAAAAACATCGTCGCGGTCAAAAACGCTAAAAAACGGGGCGAAACGGACCAAAAACGAAGCCTAGTTGCTTCACATTTTCAGCTAAGTTTATTTCAAAAATAAACGAAGCGGTAGCATGCTACTTTCTCTCAAAAAAAAAAAAAAAAAAAAAAAAAAAAAAAAAAAACAAGCTTCTGGACTCTCAAGCTAAAAATCGGTGCACGGGTCCAGGCGTGGACCGGGTCCACGACGCAAGACGACAGCGGCGCAGACCAGGCGCACGCCGCAGCGGTAGACCGCTGCGGCATGGGCCGGGCCGCGCACGAGCTGAAGCGCGCACCGAGTCCACATAGTTGGGCTGCAGAGGCGTGCACCGGGTGCACGCTGGACAGGTGGACCGCGCGGCCTGGCGCACGCATTCGTGCGCCGGGTCCGCGCCCCCTGGGCCGGGAAGGCGTGCGCCGGGTGCACGCCGGGTCCGGTGGACCGCGCAGCCTGGCGCACGTATCCGTGCGCCGGGTCCGCGCCCCTGGGCCCGGGAGCCGTGCGCCGGGTGCACGCCGGGCCCTGTGGACCGCGCGGCCTGGCGCACGCATCCGTGCGCCGGGTCCGCGCCCCTAGGCCCGGGAGCCATGCGCCGGGTGCACGCCGGGTCCTGTGGACCGCGCGGTGGTGCGGCCGTACCGGGATGAACAGTAATCCCCTTTTTCGCCCCCTGCGGCTCCGGTTGCGACCCCGCGACCCCGGCGACTGCGGCGATGACCCCGTGGACACGATAACAGCGGCGGCCGCCTCCCGTTTAACAATGGCGGCGGCGGCCTCCCGTTCAACAACACGTATCACCCACGACATCGACAAGAAACCCCCAAAACGGAAAACCGAAAAAAATACTCGAACCGCTCACCTTGATTCCGCCGGCGGAGGAGGAGGAAAGAGGATCGGCCGCCCTTGCTCGATCGTTTCCGCAGGAAAGGAGCAGTTCCTTCTTTTCTCTTCCCGACTCTCCGCCTCGGTCCCTACGCCGTTTCTTGGAAAGGAGGAAAAAGGGTTTGGGGTTTTTCCCCGCACCCCCAGTCGGGCTTAACCGACACGAAGAGAAATTAAAATTAAACCCTAGTTACTACTCAAAGCTATTCGAAAAAGAACGAGGGGTCCAGATCACCTCGAAAAACGTGCCGATCGTCGGCACGCATTCCGATGCACCCAAACTGATAGTAAACTTCAAAAATTATTTCCGGGCGATCCCGCGGTCGGAATTCAAATCCGATCGCGCCACCGTTCACCGTTTTGCGAGCTCTACCACCTAAAAATACCCGCAAACCCCAACGATCAACCCAGAAATTCTCGAACTCCAACCCCCCCCCCCCTTAGCAACTAAAGGGACTCGATTAGTACTAATACGAAAAACGGAGAGGTCGAGGTAAAACAAAAATAAATAAAATAAACTAATAGCATAAAAAGATAAAAGAAACTGATCAGAGAAAGATCCCGTCCGATCATCTCGAAAAGCGTGTCGGCCACTTAGCACGGATTTCGATGCCCCACTCAAAGGCAAACGCTTTGACCTCCATTCCGGGAGATCCGTAAATTGAAATCCGAATCCGATCGCTTTGCCGTTTTCCGTTTTCTGAGCTCAAACGCAGAAAAATACCCGCAGTCCAGGCCGGTCCATTGCAGAAAACACAGTGAAGAGCTTCCCTAACAACTCTGTCATAAAAAGAAGGTATTCAAAGGCAATGGAATGCCAGGACCCTACATCTCTCGCCTCTTAAAACAAGTTTCGTCCTCGAAACTTAACCCTGGTCCGCGACGAATAAAACTGGGTAGCACTCCTCCATCTTTGACTCCAGTTCCCAAGTCGCTTCACGTTCTTCCTGGTGGCTCCACAGCACCTTCACATAGGGGATCGTCCGGTTGCACAATCCTTTATGTCCTCCCGTGCTAAGATCCGCACCGGTGTTTCACCGAAGCTCAGGTCCTCTCTAAGCTCTACAGCAGTGATCATCCATCATCCCAATCAAGTACGCAGGCTCGAAGCATATCTTCGAAAATTCGGATCGCTCGCTCGGACTGTCCGTCGGTCTGGGGGTGAAACGTCGTGCTGAAGTGTGGTTTAGTCTCTATAGCTTGCCATAGACTTTGCCAACGGTTTGACACAAGCCGAGTGTCTCTACCCTACGTCGTATGGATGGGTGGGAAAAGAACCGACTTCGTCAATCGATCCACTGTGACTCAAACCGCATCGCGTCCTTGAACATCTTCGTGTCACCCGGATGCGCCGCATAGGGAGCGCGGTGCGCCTCTGACAGTATTTCCTCCTTCAACTCTGGCAGCTCGGGTAAGCAATTTCGCCCTCGAAAACGTATTGCGCCGTTCGCACTCGCCGAAAAGTCGCTCGCGTGGTCCGGGGGGGGATCATGTTTCGAACAAGCTGTATCTGTGCGCCTGTCTTCTGACCTTCCAGGATTTCTCTAATAGGGTTGGCTTGATCATCAAGGACAAGAAAAGGTCGTGCGACAGTACCGGTCCTGCTGAGTACTCGCGCTCATCAATTTCCCCCCCGATTTGACCCTTCCTGCTCAAAACATCCGCTACTACACTTGCTTTTCCCCCGGGGTGATACTGAGTGGACAAGCCGAGTCCTTCAGCAACTCCAACCAATGCCTCTGCCGCAAAATCAAATCCATCTCTGTGAACAAAACTTAAGACTCTAGCGATCCGAAAGCACAATACGCTGAACTCCAAAAGGTGGTGTCTCCAAAGCTTTAAAACGAAGACGACTGCTGCCAGTTCCGGATCGTATGTCGGGCAGTTCCGCTCACATTCTCTGTGATTCCCGTTGCTGACACAATGTGCCCCAAAAAGTCCACTTCGCGAAGTCAGAACTCACATTCTTAAACTTAGCAAACAGCTTCTGGTCCTTAAGATTCCGGAAAAATATCCGTAAGTGCTCCTCGCAGTTGATTGAAGAGGTCATCAATCCTGGACTTGTTCTGCACTGTAACCTTGTTTATCTCCCTGTAGTTGATGCGTAGACGTAGGCTTCCGTTCTTCTTTCGCACGAAGAGTACGGGTGCACCCCGAGGCGACACCCACGGTCTGATGAACGCTTTATCCAGAAAACTCCTAGTCGTGCCTGGTAGAAGCTTGAAAGAGAGGATGACCTCTCGCTCGGGGGTATTCCCGGCAGTTCAGTCAGAAGGACGTCGGAAGGAACCCCTACAACGGGGGTGTCAGTGAGTGATGCAGAGGGTCGAGTCGCTAGGCTCACTGAAACCAAGTAACTACACATCCGCCTGGTACCTCGTGCACCACTCCATTCCCAGCACCTCGTCGTAATCCTGCTTCCTGACTCGGAATTTCCCGTCACGACGCCACCGGTCCGCAACCCACCTCAGCCGGCGCTGAGAAGTCAGCAACAAAGTCTCGCGATGCGTCGAGGTACCCCAGTCATACCGCCCAACCCGTACCGATGAGCCTTTAAAAGTCCAAAACAACTAACCCGACGACAAGGAAAACAAACCACACTAACTCCCTCACAAGGCTCCAAGAGGTGCCAACAAAACAGGCTGGGTTACTAACCGCCCGAAATTTTCCCCCCGAAAGCAACGAACTCACCTGTCACCAACATGGACCGCTCCCCTCCGTCACCAACACGGACCACTTCCACCCGTCACCAACACGGGCCACAAGCTCGGAGCATAACCACCATCCCGGACCACCCATTCCGACTGCCCGTCCTACTGAGGCGACGGTCAAGACTAACGTTAGGTTTCAGCTCTAAGACCTACCACAAGGTGTACCCCACAGAAAGAGCTGCGTACAGGGCCTCCTAGCCGAAAGTGACCAGTGCCAAAACTCCGAGTAGTCGCCAGATTCCCCTTGACTCACACCTGCCCCAAAAGATCAACAATCCAAAACGCTCCCAAACTAAGCCTCAAGGCTATGCCTTAGTCATGGGAAGCTGGTGACGAAACCCACGAGGTAAGGTCCTACTCCGTCCTGGCACCGACGGGGTGCGACACTCTAAATAACCACTAACTCTCGGTCCCAAACCGTTGCCCCTCCAAGAACCGGGCATCGAAACGAGCGGTAAACCTCCGGACCAACGGTGACACTCCCAACTACGAGAAAATCTAAGCTCTAGGTCCGCTCAACAATGACCTCCAGGTACTGTAGACTATCCATCTGAAACCTAAAGGGTCGGAAGAAGACAAGCAACGAAAACAGCGAGAAGAACCTTGTCAAAAGTTGCCTAGGTTCACTAAACGCACTCGAGGGATCACATGCCAACCCACCAATAGGACAACCTAACCGGCCCTCTAGCGCAGAACACAGGAACCCGACCCAGAGCTACCTGGCACCACCCAGCATCAAAAGCTAAACCCCCCAATAAAAAGTCGCCACCTACGCACACTTGTGCTAAGTAAGGCACGACCTCTCTAACCAAAAACGAGCCCAAACGAAGAAGATTTACTAGCCCCGGTGGTCTCCCTTTCTAACCCAAAGGAGCCCCCAAGACCCCATCACGACGATCTCTACAACCATCGCAGTGTCTACGATGAAAAGCCGAACTATGGGTAACAACCAGAGGGGAAGACTCCTCATTCCCACCCATACCTTGCCCATGGTGCAAAAAGAATCGGCCGACTACCCGCTGTAACCAAACACCAGAAGACCTAGAAAGTACAAGTTTAGACAAACGGCTATCCAGTTACCCACGACCGACAAATGGCCGACAAACCAACAAACACCGGTAGGCTGCACTACCACCCGAGCTAAACCGGAAAACAAAACTCAACAGTCCCCGCACTCTCGCATCTCTACGCAAATATACCCTGATCATTTCATTAGTTAGTAGCCAGTGGTAATGTGCTCCAGTGGATGTTGGACAGTGACTACTGTGGTTAAAGCTATTTTTCTGTGATACCATCTTAATCTGTCACGCCCCAGGGGTTTCATTAAGCGGAAGACGACCACTGAAAAGTTTTGAATTTGCGTATATATTTTTTTTCTTGAAACCAAACTTACCCGGTACGTGCCCAGACCCGCCGCATATACAAATTCACTCTGCGAACGGGCAGAGTCTCCTTTATATATGCACGGCGTCCCGACTACAACAACCATACAATCATCACTTTAACCACACTAGTTCAACAGTCGGATACATACAACCATTTTCCATAAGTATTAAAGAGGCCGACTAATTTTGAAAGGATAAATCCACAAGTTTTAAAAAAACGGTGCCCACACGGCACCCAGGATTTTCAAAAAGATTTTCGAAATCCATAAATCCACAGGGTTTTAAAATGGTGCCCACATGACACCCAGATTTTCAAAACGGTTTTCGCAATCCATAAATCCACAGGGTTTTAAAATGGTGCCCACACGACACCCACATTTTTAAAACAGTTTTCAAAATATTTTCTTTTTCTTTTCTTTGGTAGTTTAAAAGCGGCCAATCGGGAAAAGCAAAACGACCACCCACAAGAATAATAAAAAGATATTCCAACATCCACATCGACCCCACAAGGGTATCGCAATCCACATAGTAAGCTACTAACAAGTAATGAAATGAGCAAAATTCGAAGGACCAAAAGTACTCCTGTCACGGCCTCACCGTCGCCCTCGCTCTCACACCCGAAGAAACCTGTCACAGAGTGGGAAGTCAGCGACACAAGGTATAAAAGATGAAATGCAGGAAGACTGTAACTAAAGCAAACCGTAAGAAAACCAGAGTAACCGCCCTCCTCATCGTGCGATCGACGGTGTCCCCTCCCCCTGCATAACCTGAACCGGGCACCTGCCCCGACAACCCAGACCGAGCACCAACCTCAAGAAAGAAAACCAAACCGAGCACCAACCTCAAGAAAGAAAACCAAACCGAGCACCAACCTCGGGAAAGAAAACCAAACCGAGCACCAACCTCTGGAAACCAGACCGAGCACCTACCTCGGTAAACCACGCCGAGCACCTACCTCGACGGGTCGCACCGCTCACACCTTGGCGCCTCAAACCCCCCCACCTACGGGGCCCCCACTACGTCACCTCGTGGGTATACACGGGTCATAGACCACTTTTTCGGAAAAGCGCACCCTTTGCGGTGGCCAAACCGCGGGTGCGCGTGCTGCAGCCTCGAGCATAGTAACCAAGTATACAAGACAGAACCCGATAGTAACAACCTCAGAGATTACTAAATATTAGCACAGTTAGACGAGTAATTACAAAATGTTTAAAGTTTCCGAAAGGTCTCACACTAAGTCTCAGAACGAAAACCCACAACATGATAAACATGAAAAATAACGATATTGCGCATAAAGGGATTCTAAGGGTGTACCCACCTGAAACGCGAAGAAGAAGGTGTGCGGAAACTCCAGTTAAAACCCTCCCACCTTGCGTCCGAAAAAATATAGTAAGAATTAATGTTAAAAACATCGTCGCGGTCAAAAACATTCAAAAACGGGGCGAAACGGGCCAAAAACGGAGCTTCTGGACTCTCAGGCTGAAAATCGGTGCACGGGTCCAGGCGTGGACCCGGTCCACGACGCAAGACGGCAGCGGCGCAGACCAGGCGCACGCCGCAGTGGTAGACCGCTGCGGCATGGGCCGGGCCGCGCACGAGCTGAAGCGCGCGCCGGGTCCACATAGTTGGGCTGCGGAGGCGTGCACCGGGTGCACGCCGGACCAGTGGACCGGTGGACCGCGCGGCCTGGCGCACGCATTCGTGCGCCGGGTCCGCGCCCCCTGGGCCGGGAAGGTGTGCGCCGGGTGCACGCCTGGTCCGGTGGACTGCGCGTCCTGGCGCACGCATCCGTGCGCCGGGTCCGCGCTCCTAGGCCCGGGAGCCGTGCGCCGGGTGCACGCCAGGTCCTGTGGACCGCGCGGCCTGGCGCACGCATCCGTGCGCCGGGTCCGCGCCCCTGGTCCCGGGAGCCATGCGCCGGGTTTACGCCGGGTCCTGTGGACCGCGCGGTGGTGCGGCCGTACTGGGATGAACAGTAATCCCCTTTTTCGTCCCCCGCGGCTCCGGTTGCAACCCCGCGACCCCGGCGACTGCGGCGATGACCCCGTGGACACGATAACGGCGGCGGCGGCCTCCCGTTCAACAACACGTATCACCCACGATATCGACAAGAAACCCCCAAAACGGAAAACCGAAAAAAATACTCGAACCGCTCACCTTGATTCCGCCGGCGGAGGAGGAGGAAAGAGGATCGGCCGCCCTTGCTCGATCGTTTCCGCAGGAAAGGAGCAGTTCCTTCTTTTCTCTTCCCGACTCTCCGCCTCGGTCCCTACGCCGTTTCTTGGAAAGGGGGAAAAAGGGTTTGGGGTTTTTCCCCGCACCCCCGGTCGGGCTTAACCGACACGAAGAGAAATTAAAATTAAACCCTAGTTAATACTCAAAGCTATTCGAAAAAGAACGAGGGGTCCTGATCACCTCGAAAAACGTGCCGATCACCAGCACGCATTCCGATGCACCCAAACTGATAGTAAACTTCAAAAATTATTTCCGGGCGATCCCGGGGTCGGAATTCAAATCCGATCGCGCCACCGTTCACCGTTTTGTGAGCTCTATCACCTAAAAATACTCGCAAACCCCAACGATCAGCCTAGAAATTCTCGAACTTCAACCCCCCCCCCCTTAGTAACTAAAAGGACTCGATTAGTACCAATACGAAAAACGGGTAGGTCGAGGTAAAACAAAAATAAATAAAATAAACTAATAGCATAAAAAGATAAAAGAAACTGATCAGAGAAAGATCCCGTCCGATCATCTCGAAAAGCGTGCCGGTCACTTAGCGCGGATTCCGATGCCCCACTCAAAGGCAAACGCTTTGACCTTCATTCCGGGAGATCCGTAAATTGAAATCCGAATCCGATCGCTTTGCCGTTTTTCGTTTTCTGAGCTCAAACGCAGAAAAATACCCGCGGTTCAGGCCGGTCCATTGCAGAAAATACAGTGAAGAGCTTCCCTAACAACTCCGTCATAAAAAGAAGGTATTCAAAGGCAATGGAATGCCAGGACCCTACATATATTTTGGCCTCCCATCGGAATTAAATTCTGCTTCGTCCCTGCATATATTTCTCATATTTTTAAATTTAATCCCCAACATTTTTTTTCAATAAAATTATTAATCTTTATTATTTATTTTAGTTAAGTTGTTGTTGTAAAAACTCTTGTTTAATTCTATGAAAGTGGCATTTTGTTCCAAGCAATATTTATTGCATTAGCACTAGAGCTAGCATACAGTCGGATAATATACCTGTCCAATGAGAAATGCTATTCCTATATACCAAAAAATGATTAACACTATTTTATTTTAGAATTAAAAAAAATTTAAAATTTTTAATATTAAAAATTATATATTTGATAAAGTAAGAGCTCAATATAAAAATTTCTGGATCAAAAATAATAATATTTATATATATATTTTTTAGAGTGTATGAATAGCATTATTCCTATCCAATATAAGAATTTATTTCATTGAATGGACATACTTGTAAGTATCATATAATTAAAAATATTTGCAGTAAGTAGTTGTAGATGTAGCGTATGCACTTACATTTTTTAATCTGTTTAGCATCACATAGTTGAAAATGTTGTTTTTACAGCTTCTTTGTTTGGCTGATTGAAATTGAGGATGATGAAGTTACCACTGCACCAAAGATTTTTTTTGCTTTTTAAGAGGTAAGTCTATAGATAAAATTACTTATTTCTACAACTGTCTTTCAACTACGTATTGTTTGGATGTAGCTTAAGATGCAGCAATAAACATTCATATGTAGATTCAACTGTAATATTTTAACTTGGCATGCAGCAAATAAAACAAATTTTTTTTTTTTTTTTTGTGTCAAAGATAACTACCCACTTCCTTTATTTAATAATAAACTTAATTAAAAATATAAAATAATTAATTTTTGAATTCAAAATCTCAAATATTAACTATCAAATCTTTTGGTACTTGCATTAGAAACAGTTGATACAAAATAAATATTTTGTCCGATGTATTTTTGTATCTATATTATAGCTTCAAAATGTAGAGAAACAAATATTCCTAATTGCATATTTTACAACAAAAATTAAATTAAAGGAAATAATAATAATAATTTGATTGTAAGAATTAAAAGATTGGAGCAGCAAAACAGATTTGGCAAATTTTCTTTCTTTTTTTTCTCAAAATATGAGTCAATGTTTCCACAGAAGAGGTGGGGGCAGCAATTTCCCGTATGCAATTTCCGTATATTTGCGGCGTTTGACTGCATACTAGTACATACAAGCGCCCTCTTCAGGGGAATTTGCGGTGAAATTTTCAAGAAATGTCCTTCCAATAACAAATCACCATCACCACCATCACATACGTTTTATACTTTTGTTTTTTCTCCCTCTATAAATTCTCTTTGGCTAGTACTCATTCCCACCATCACTGATCGCCCTCATCCAATTTCACTTCCAATCTTCCACCAATTCGCGCGTGTTAATTAAACACCGTCGGCATGGAATCCGTAGCGACGGCAGCAGCGAAAGAATCAGAGCAGCAGCAGCCAAAGGCCAGTCAGGAGCGGGGGGCGGTGGTTGTCGACGAGGTGTCGGGCTGGCTGCGCATCTACGACGACGGCACGGTGGACCGCACCTGGACGGGCCCGCCGGAGGCCCTCTTCCTGATGCAGCCGGTCCCGCCCTACGACGTCCCGCAAGACGGCGTTACCGTCCACGACCTCTCCCCCGGCGGCGACGTCCCCGACCTCCGCATCTACCTCCCGACCGCCCGAACTCTTTCCGAAGAGCATCGGCGTGGCCTTCCGGTGCTGCTCCACCTGCACGGCGGCGGCTTCTGCATCAGCCACCCGTCGTGGCTAATGTACCACCACTTCTACGCCCGCCTCGCCAGCTCCGTCCCAGCCGCCGTCGTCTCCCCCGCCCTCCCCCTCGCCCCCGAGCGCCGCCTCCCCGCCGCCCTCGACGCCGCCGCCGCGGCCCTTCGCCACCTCCCCCTCCTCCCCTCCGCCCCCGACCTTGACCTCTCCCGCGTCTTCCCCATCGGCGACAGCTCCGGCGCCAACCTCGTCCACCTCCTCGCCTCCGCCGTAGCCGGCGGAAGCCCTGTCGATCTGGCCGGCGGCATCCTCCTCCACCCCGGCTTCGTTCGATCGACCCGCAGCCGGTCCGAGCTCGAGCAGCGCTCCAGCTCCGTCTTCTTCACGCTGGACATGCTCGACAAATTCCTCGCCCTGGCCCTGCCCCCCGGGGCCAGCAAGGACCACCCCTTCACCTGCCCCATGGACCCCGCCGCGCCGCCGTTGGCATCGCTGGCCCTCCCGCCGTTCCTCGTCGGGGTGGCGGAGCACGACCTCGTCGTCGACACGAACCTGGAGTACTGTGACGCCATGAAGCGCGCCGGGAAGGACGTGGAGGTGCTCGTCAGCGGCGGCGTCAGCCACTCCTTCTATCTCAATAAGTTCGCCGTCGACAACGACCCCCTCACCGCCGACAGGACCCAGGAGCTCATCCTCGCCATCACCGACTTCATCCGCCGCCATTAATTAATGTTTCGTTTCCATCGTTATTATTCAGTTCTGTGCTGCTAGTGTACGTCGTCCTTAATTTCGATTCCGAAAATGGCTTACTTGTTTCTAATTTCTGGTCTAAAATGTGTGGATTGATGTGTTACTGGGAAAACTCTGGTACATTCTGTACGTTGTTGCCCGGTGATTAGTACTATACTTTTTATCTAAACTAGCGATGGGCTTCGATATAAATTTTATTTAATATAAATTATTCAGTTGTGTGTTAAATATATATCTGTACGATAAATAGGTCATTTTTGTGTTTAATATATACGGTTATTATATTATATATATATATATATATATATATATATATATTAGTATTTTCTAAACTAAAAACTATCTATATAATTTTTTAAAAATTATAAATTAAGAAGTTTTTATTTGATATATTCAATGTCTTTATCTAGATTTTGAACTCTATAAATAAAATAATTTAGTATTAATAAATTTATATATAAATATCAAATAAATTTTTTTTATTTTGTAAATAAAAAAAAGTTTAGTTAAAAAAAATGAAAATAAAGTTTGCAGTAAATAATACCTAGAACGTTTTTTTTTTTTTGACGTCCGAAGTCTCACATGATTTGCCCGATTATTGTTTCGAGCTGTATTTAAAAATTAGTTAATAAAATAATAATAAATAAAAAATTAATTTATAATAAATTAAGTAAATAATATGTAGAGTAGCGAAGAAAAATTATTAAGAAAATTGGATCATTTTGAAGAACTTTCTGTAGTTTGAAAATCTTATCTTGAAAACTCAGTTTGGACTGAGATGACTGGATTAATTTCCTATTAGCTAGTAATCTTTAAGATTTCTGCAGAGATTTTCTCACAATAATTCATATCATTAACAAAAACTAAGTAGCACGCACAAGAAAATTGTCCTGTAACGAAAGAAAAAATCATCGTTATTGCTTTATTTTTCGTCGTTAAAAATAAATAACGACGGAATAAAATTTCGTCGTCACCCGTCGTTATAGCTTCCCTTACTAAAAGAATTAACGACGGTTTAGAAAAACCGGTCGTTATTGTTTTTTAACGACGAAGAAATCTCCGGTCGTTAATCAGTATTCATTAGTGACAAATTTAACGACCAATATTTTCGTCGCTAATAATTAAATTATTACGAAATAATATGACAATAACGACTAAAATTGTTGTCGCTAAAAGTAACCTTTAGAGAAAGGGTATAATAATAACGACCAGTATTTTGGTCGCTAATAAATATACGTTTTGAAAAAAGTATAATAATAACGACCAGTATTTTTGTTGCTAATAAATGTATAATAATACAGTATATATATTACCATTAAACCATATATCAACAAATACAATAGAGAAGACATTATATTCAATTAAAACTACAATCACATACACACCATTGAAACAAAATAATTATCAAAAGTATTGTCATCAAACATGCAACGATCATATACACACAATTTCAAGTCTACATATAAAGTTGCCAAAATGTTCACTAAATTAAAAGTAACAACTCCAAAATAAACATGCAACCATCCATTGTGCTTCGAAAGAAGAAGTAACCACTCCAAATAAACATGCAACCATCCATTGTGCTTCGAAAGAAGAACAGAAAAAAAATAATTGAAAATCTACTCCGTTGGCTTCAAGACGATCCACTTTGCTCAAATACGAACATCTTCAGTTATCTACAAAAAACCAAAGTAAATATTATTACAACATTACTAAAATAATATAAGAAATATGTGAAACTTCTTATATTATTTTAGTAATGTTGTAATAACATTACTAAAATAATATAAGAAATATGTGAAACTTCTTATAAAAAATATGCAAAATATATGAAACTTCTTACCCGTCGTTGGCCCCGTCCACGAAGCGCCCGCCGCGCACGCACATCTTCACCAGCATGGTGTACACGGGGCGGTTCGGTGGGTGCCCCGTCGCCTTGACGTCATTGAAGAAGCCGAATGCGTCGGGGAACCGCCCGGCCTTGCAGAAGTACATTAAATTCACATATAACATGCTAAAGTATTTCAAAGCAATTTTTCTTCTTCACAACGGGAGAATCATAAAGTTACAGACATACTCATTGGAGAACTGTGGCTACATTTATTATGGTGTAATAATTCTTCAACTAATAAGAATAATAAAGTATAGAATTCCTGTTCCACAACGCACTGATGAACCAATACGTTTAATTATCATCTTTGCCAAAGCAATAACTTGCAAAACTGTGAACGGCTTAATTGAAGTACCTGTAGTGTCTATACTGGAAGAGGGTGCGTGCTTGAGGATGGTATGTGCTTGCAGGTACATTCACCCTAAAGAAAAGCAAGAGATTAGTGTCTGCGCAAGATTTCTCAGGATCAATTATCCCTATCAACAACTTCCAAACTATGAGAAGTGGAAAGAACAATGTGTGTGTGTGTGGGTGGGCGGGTGTGAGTGAGTGTGTGTGGGTGTGGGTGTGTGTGTCAGATGATTGTGCATTATAGCTCAAAACAGCCACTGAGTTGTAAATTTCAACACAAAGAAAGCCTAACAAGATTAAACTAACTATTGTGCAACAGAAAGGAAGATATAACAAGTCCAATACGTTCAAAAGGTAACGACAGGAAATATCAAACACGCAACTAATTTCAACACGGTAGATAAAAAACAACAAAACAGTAAATAAAGGTAAGAAAATATGCATACCAAACTTGATGAGGTATGTTCAAAAGGTAACGACAGGAAATATCAAACGAGTAACTAATTTCAGCACAGTAAATAAAAAACAACAAAGAAACACTAACATTAAATAAAGGTAAGAAAATATGCATACCAAACTTGATGAGGGCCTGGTTTCATTCTTTTTGAGATAGTTATTGCTTTCAAATAGCCATGAGCCGATGCAAAATTAGCCGCTGAGGTTGCTGTTGAAGGTTGCAGTAAATCAATATCAGGGAAGTCTTGAACAACAGAGTATTTCCAGGATCGGTCCTTCATCTTTGCCTCCATATCCCCAACTAAAAGAGCTGCAGCACCAACCTCAAAGAAACCATGCATATGGAAATCTCGGAGCCTCATAATGTCATCACTAGGATATGAGAAAAAAAAAACAAAGAAGAAGAAGAAAATTGAGGATCAACTTCAAGAAGATATTAATAATAATAATAATAATAATAAACTAAACAATTAGTAGGCCTTACAGAGCGCCTTGATGATGGCGGCGTAGAGGCTGTGGAAGGGGCGGTGGCCGTTGTCCACGGCGGAGTAGAAGAGCCGGAAGGCCTCGTCGACCTGGCCGGCCTTGGCGACGGCGGGGATGAGGATCTTGTAGGTGGAGAGGTCGGGGCAGAGGCCGCGGCCGGCGGCGTCGCCGAGGAGGGACGCGGCGAAATGGGAGTCGCCGGCGTCGCAGAGGGCTTGGAGGAGGGAGCCGAAGGTGGTGACGTCGGGGAGGAGGCCCTCCTTGGTCATGCAGAGGACGATGGCCTTGGCGGACTCGAGGTAGCCGGCGCGGACGAGGCCGACGATGAGGAGGTCACGGCCGCGGACGGGGGGCGGAAGCCGAGGCGGGCCATCTCGTGGAGGAAGAGCTGGGCCTCGCGGAGCTTGCCGGAGGCGTACCAGGCGTCGACGAGGATGGAGAAGGTGAGGCGGTCGGGGGGAACGCGGCGGCGGGCCATGCGGCGGACGAGGGCGTAGGCGGCGGGGAAGAGGCGGTTGGCGCATAGGGCAGAGAGGAGGGCGTTGTAGAGGAGGGTGGAGTGGGGGTAGCCGAAGCGGGGGAGGCGGTTGAAGAGGGCGACGGCGCGGTCGGGGAGGCGGGATTGGGATTAGGGTTTAGGGTTCCACATGTTATTAATTCCATAAAAAAAATTTTTACTTAATTTGGTTGTTTTTAGTGGCGACTTATTGTGCTCGTCGTTAATTTGGTAGCTTTTAACGACTGCTTATTGTACTCGTCGTTAATTTTGCAGCTTTTAACAACGGCTTATTGTGCTCGTCGTTAATTTGGTAGCTTTTAACGATGGCTTATTGTGCTCGTCGTTAATTTCCTAGCTTTTAACGACGGCCTATTGTGCTCGTCGTTAATTTGGTAGCATTTAATTTGGTTGTTTTTAGCGACAACTTATTACGCCCTTCGTTAATTTTGTTATATTTAGCGAGGACATATTGTGTCCGTCGTTAAATTAAATGCTTGTAGCGACCACGTATTGCACCCGTCGTTAATTTACTTACTTTTAGCGACTATTTATTGCACTCGTCGTTAATTTTGTTGCTTTTAGTGACGAAGTATTGCACCCGTCGTTAATTTGATTATTTTTAACGACCATTAATTGCGCCCGTCGTTAATTGATTACTTTTAACGACCACTTATTGCGCCCGTCGTTAAAAATGAGTCGTTATAGCTATAATTTCTTGTAGAGCTATACGCAACATGTCACGCCCCGGGTCGAAACTGCGACCCGGCTCGCCAACAGACCCGCCGCCCATACGGGAAGCCCCGCATGGACGTAGCGTCTAACCTGCAAAAGATCATCTACACTAAACAGATATCAGAGCTGAAAATTAATTGCTGAAATGAAATAAATACAACTCTAGAAATATACAACCCAAGTCCTCACTATAAATACATAAGTCTCTCAAAATAAAGAAGAGTACAACCCAATCCTCACTACAAGATCACTCAATAAGAACTCTCAAAATATGAGGGGTACAACTACTCTCAGGACGACATCTGGTAGGGAATCTAACTCGCGACTCCCTTACATCGATCAGCTGGATCAGCAATCGGTGCAGCAGGAACAGAAGTAGAGGTCCCTGGGGGAAAAAGACACCACGACGGGTGTGAGAATTATATCCCAAAGTAGTTCTCAGTGGGTGCCGCCAACAAGCCCGACGGTCTGCCCGCTAAGTCTACTAGAGGCATAAAGTAACAGATGCAATACTGGAAGAAATCTCCGGTCGTTAATCAGTATTCATTAGTGACCATATAATGCAACAATAGCGACCTATTCGTCGTCGCTAATAAACTTAATGATTTAGAAGTTTGTAAATTTAACGACCAATGTTTTCGTCGCTAATAATTAAATTATTACGAAATAATATGACAATAACGACTAAAATTGTTGTCGCTAAAAGTAAACCTTTAGAGAAAGGGTATAATAATAACGACCAGTATTTTGGTAGCTAATAAATGTACGTTTTGAAAAAGTTATAATAATAACGACCAGTATTTTTGTCGCTAATAAATGTATAATAATACAGCATATATATTACCATTAAACCATATATCAACAAATACAATAGAGAAGACATTATATTCAATTAAAACTACATTCACATACACACCATTGAAACAAAATAATTATCAAAAGTATTGTCATCAAACATGAACCATCACATACACACCATTTCAAGTCTACATATAAAGTTGCCAAAATGTTTACTAAATTAAAAGTAACAACTCCAAAATAAACATGCAACCATCCATTGTGCTTCGAAAGAAGAAGTAACCACTCCAAATAAACATGCAACCATCCATTGTGCTTCGAAAGAAGAACAGAAAAAAAATAATTGGAAATCTACTCCGTTGGCTTCAAGACGATCCACTTTGCTCAAATACGAACATCTTCAGTTATCTGCAAAAAACCAAAGTAAATATTATTACAATATTACTAAAATAATATAAGAAATATGTGAAACTTCTTATATTATTTTAGTAATGTTGTAATAACATTACTAAAATAATATAAGAAATATGTGAAACTTCTTATAAAAAATATGCAAAATATATGAAACTTCTTACCCGTCGTTGGCCCCGTCCACGAAGCGCCCGTCGCGCACGCACGTCTTCACCAGCATGGTGTACACGGGGCGGTTCGGTGGGTGCCCCGTCGCCTTGAGGTCATTAAAGAAGCCGAATGCGTCGGGGAACCGCCCGGCCTTGCAGAAGTACATTAAATTCACATATAACATGCTAAAGTATTTCAAAGCAATTTTTCTTCTTCACAACTGGAGAATCATAAAGTTACAGACATACTCATTGGAGAACTGTGGCTACATTTATTATGGTGTAATAATTCTTCAACTAATAAGAATAATAAAGTATGGAATTCCTGTTCCACAACGCACTGATGAACCAATATGTTTAATTATCATCTTTGCCAAAGCAATAACTTGCAAAACTGTGAATGGCTTAATTGAAGTACCTGTAGTGTCTATACTGGAAGAGGGTGCGTGCTTGAGGATGGTATGTGCTTGCAGGTACATTCACCCTAAAGAAAAGCAAGAGATTAGTGTCTGCGCAAGATTTCTCAGGATCAATTATCCCTATCAACAACTTCCAAAATATGAGAAGTGGAAAGAACAAAGTGTGTGTGTGTGGGTGGGCGGGTGTGAGTGAGTGTGTGTGGGTGTGGGTGTGTGTGTCAGATGATTGTGCATTATAGCTCAAAACAGCCACTGAGTTGTAAATTTCAACACAAAGAAAGCCTAACAAGATTAAACTAACTGTTGTGCAACAGAAAGGAAGATATAACAAGTCCAATACGTTCAAAAGGTAACGACAGGAAATATCAAATACGCAACTAATTTCAACACGGTAGATAAAAAACAACAAAACAGTAAAGAAAGGTAAGAAAATATGCATACCAAACTTGATGAGGTATGTTCAAAAGGTAACGACAGGAAATATCAAACGAGTAACTAATTTCAGCACAGTAAATAAAAAACAACAAAGAAACACTAACATTAAATAAAGGTAAGAAAATATGCATACCAAACTTGATGAGGGCCTGGTTTCATTCTTTTTGAGATAGTTACTGCTTTCAAATAGCCATGAGCCGATGCAAAATTAGCCGCTGAGGTTGCTGTTGAAGGTTGCAGTAAATCAATATCAGGGAAGTCTTGAACAACAGAGTATTTCCAAGATCGGTCCTTCATCTTTGCCTCCATATCCCCAACTAAAAGAGCTGCAGCACCAACCTCAAAGAAACCATGCATATGGAAATCTCGGAGCCTCATAATGTCATCACTAGGATATGAGAAAAAAAAAACAAAGAAGAAGAAGAAAATTGAGGATCAACTTCAAGAAGATATTAATAATAATAATAAAAAAAAAAAAACTAAACAATTAGTAGGCCTTACAGAGCGCCTTGATGATGGCGGCGTAGAGGCTGGGGAAGGGGCGGTGGCCTTCGTCCACGGCGGAGTAGAAGAGCCGGAAGGCCTCGTCGACCCGGCCGGCCTTGGCGACGGCGGGGATGAGGATCTTGTAGGTGGAGAGGTCGGGGCAGAGGCCGCGGCCGGCGGCGTCGCCGAGGAGGGACGCGGCGAAATGGGAGTCGCCGGCGTCGCAGAGGGCTTGGAGGAGGGAGCCGAAGGTGGCGACGTCGGGGAGGAGGCCCTCCTTGGTCATGCGGAGGACGATGGCCTTGGCGGACTCGAGGTAGCCGACGCGGACGAGGCCGACGATGAGGAGGTCACGGCCGCGGACGGGGGGCGGAAGCCGAGGCGGGCCATCTCGTGGAGGAAGAGCTGGGCCTCGCGGAGCTTGCCAGAGGCGCACCAGGCGTCGACGAGGATGGAGAAGGTGAGGCGGTCGGGGGGAACGCGGCGGCGGGCCATGCGGCGGACGAGGGCGTAGGCGGCGGGGAAGAGGCGGTTGGCGTATAGGGCGGAGAGGAGGGCGTTGTAGAGCAGGGTGGAGTGGGGGCAGCCGAAGCGGGGGAGGCGGTTGAAGAGGGCGACGGCGCGGTCGGGGAGGCGGGATTGGGATTAGGGTTTAGGGTTCCACATGTTATTAATTCCATAAAATTTTTTTTTACTTAATTTGGTTGTTTTTAGTGGCGACTTATTGTGCTCGTCGTTAATTTGGTAGCTTTTAACGACTGCTTATTGTACTCGTCGTTAATTTTGCAGCTTTTAACAACGGCTTATTGTGCTCGTCGTTAATTTGGTAGCTTTTAACGATGGCTTATTGTGCTCGTCGTTAATTTCCTAGCTTTTAACGACGGCCTATTGTGCTCGTCGTTAATTTGGTAGCATTTAATTTGGTTGTTTTTAGCGACAACTTATTACGCCCTTCGTTAATTTTGTTATATTTAGCGGCAATTAATTTGATTCCTATTAGCGACGACTTATTGTGTCCGTCGTTAAATTAAATGCTTGTAGCGACCACGTATTGCACCCGTCGTTAATTTACTTACTTTTAGCGACTATTTATTGCACTCGTCGTTAATTTTGTTGCTTTTAGCGACGAAGTATTGCACCCGTCGTTAATTTGATTATTTTTAACGACCATTAATTGCGCCCGTCGTTAATTGATTACTTTTAACGACCACTTATTGCGCCCGTCGTTAAAAATTAGTCGTTATAGCTATAATTTCTTGTAGAGCTATACGCAACATGTCACGCCCCGGGTCGAAACTGCGACCCGGCTCGCCAACAGACCCGCCGCCCATACGGGAAGCCCCGCATGGACGTAGCGTCTAACCTGCAAAAGATCATCTACACTAAACAGATATCAGAGCTGAAAATTAATTGCTGAAATGAAATAAATACAACTCTAGAAATATACAACCCAAGTCCTCACTATAAATACATAAGTCTCTCAAAATAAAGAAGAGTACAACCCAATCCTCACTACAAGATCACTCAACAAGAACTCTCAAAATATGAGGGGTACAACTACTCTCAGGACGACATCTGGTAGGGAATCTAACTCGCGACTCCCTTACATCGATCAGCTGGATCAGCAATCGGTGCAGCAGGAACAGAAGTAGAGGTCCCTGGGGGAAAAAGACACCACGACGGGTGTGAGAACTATATCCAAAGTAGTTCTCAGTGGGTGCCGCCAACAAGCCCGACGGTCTGCCCACTAAGTGTCACGCCCCGGGGTCAAAACTGCGACCCGGGCTCGCCAACAGATCCGCCACCTATGCTAAAACCCGCATAGGCGAAGCGTCTAACCTGCAAAAGATAGTACTATAGCTACACAAATATCAGAGCTGAAATGAAATGCTGTAAAATAAAATCCAATCACTGAATCAACATGAAATAAAGTACAATATCCATTTCCTCAAATACAGATGATCATCATACAATGTCCTCAGTACAGCATCTCTCAACTATAAAAGGAGATAAACTAAAACTATAATACATCAGTCTCAACATCAGTCTCTCCAAATACAAAAGATCTCTCTCCAGAGAAAACAGTAAAAACCAACCAACAGCAACCAGGAATCTCCATCCAGGGAATACAGCTACACTCCTCGGGTGGTAAAGATCTAGCTCGTGACTCCCTCGCCTCGGACAACGATCGAAGATCAGCAACTCCCGAGGAGGACTCTGCAAAACAGGGGGGAGAAAACAAAGGGGAAACAACAATGGGGGTGAGAACCACTAGTAAACCAGTAGCCTCCCCCTGTGGGTAAAGCCTCAAGCTCCGGCGTACCCACTAAGTCTACTAGAGGCAAGAAAGAGGCAAGTGGTAAAGCTGTAAACAGAACTACTGAATGATAGGGGAAACCACAACAAGTATGCCTCTAAATGCAATACCGAAGGAAATGACGGTATGAATGCATCAGAAAACAGTATCTGACCAAATAGACCCAATCTAGTGCCACCAGTAAAACTGGTACTGCCTGCTCTGCTGTCGAACTCAAGAACCCAGTATCTCCACTGTCCAAATGACCGGAACCCAACATGGTCTAAAGCCTACTCCGGAGTGGCACTCGAGGGGAGCGACCCACACGAGTAAAGTATCTCTGTATCAAGCATCTCTGTAACTACTGTCTCATAATAGCAGGACTGGATCAAGACTATGATCAAAGTGGGAAACTCCGTCCACTAATAAAACCCCGATCTGATGCAATAGTACTCAAAAAGTGGGAAATACCATCCACTAGAGAAATCTGATACCCAATCTGATGCAATAGTAAACATCCGGTCAACCGCCCAAGGTCCGCGGTCACCGCAATAACCCACAACCCACAATGGGATAAAAATCAAGATCCGGTCAACCGCCTACTGTCCGCGGTTGCCGCACTAACCCACAATCCAACATCAAGTACACCCTGTCACTGACCCTCAGGTCCCGGCTACACTATCCCAAACCTCTGCTCGAACTCGAGCAACATGACTCAGAAGTCTAAATAAAAAGGAGAAAGAAAGCAATCATGGTTTCTCCTAAGTCAAATCCCAATATGATAGTGTAGCAATAAAATAGTGGCCTATCTAGATGTCCAAATAAGCATGCAAAAGTCCTCAGCAATGTGAAAGGGAGAATATGTCAAATAACAGTTTTACATGTGTAATAATTAATAATATCCACATAAATATAACAATCATGCTAAAATCATCAGTCAACTACACATGTATAACCCCTGATCCATAATAAATCCCAAAGTGAAACCCGCACATGGATATGTCGTCATGTCCCCAACAATTAGTCCATTTAACCAATTTCATAAGATTTAAGTGCTATTACGGCATGTTAATTATCAGATTTAATATGTCTCCTGCAATCATGTTTCTTCGATAATATTATCCCAATACGATTCCAAACATGATGTATCCACATAATTAATCTCAAATGATAGGCTCACATGTATATCAGTCAATCATGCATGATACTCAATCAACATGCTCAATAGTGGGGTTTTCTAATAAACTTAGTGAGTAAGTCAGATATAGAGGCAAGCAACAACCACCCACCTCGAAAAGCGCGCACCGCACCAAAAGAAACGTCTCGCTGCCCGTAGTCCTCTAACACAGCATTCCACCAAAATCTGTGTCCCACTGCACAGAACAAAGCGCACAATTAATCCCAAAACTGTACAATTTCTTACTGTCCAAAATCAGCCCCAAAAAAGGCTAAATATCACCTCTGTCCAGTCCTCAAGAAAATTCAGAAAATTCATGGTCGCGTTCCTCGCGAAAAGTAGTCCCAAAACGACTGTTTAAACGCCCAGATCTGATACCTGTAGACCAAGATAAAAATAAAACACCGCTGCACCTCAAAACCTCCCAAATCAAAATTCCTGTAGCAATCTGTCCAAGAAAAGCTTAATTATCACCTTCGAAACAATTTCCAAAAATCCCAGAAAAATCACCACTGTGTTCCTCGCGACGAGTAGATCAAAATCGAGTCCTGAAACGCCTTGATCCGATGTTCCTAGGCTGAGATATAAAATCGGCAAGTCGGTGGTGTCCAAAATCCATCACAGAAAAATGGGGGTCAAAGATGTCTCGGGAAACGTGCAAAAAGTGCGAAACGGAGTGAAGCGATCAACACAAAAATCGAAGCCTTACCTCTTAGGAACACACTGTCGAAGAAATCGTCCAAAAACTCTTCCTGGTTTGCTCACAGTGAATTTTTGACTGATCTGCGACGGTAATGGGCCGAAATGGGGAGAAAACCGAGGCGAACTGTAAAAATGATATCGCCGTTGCCGAGCTTCCAGAAATTCCGGGGATCCACCACGAGCTCAAGAACATCAAGGGGAACAACTTTCATATTGAGCTCTCCCTCCCATTCTCTCTCTAAGCTTCGGAAAAAGGAAGAAAAGAGGGGAAGGTGGCTGCCTTTTATAGGCCCACAAAACAAATGGCATAATTACCAATGGGTCCCCGGTTTCGGGCGCTCGAAAGTTTCGGGCCCCGAAACCGGGCCCAAACAGTAGCCGGCCCGCCAGCGGCCCAACCGCGTACCCCCGATCCGGCCGGACCGCGCACCGTCCGACCCGCTCCGCGCACCGACACGTGTCCCCGAACACGAAACAGCGGATCCGGCCGCTCCCCTCGCGCCACGTGGCGCTACTCTGGTCAACGGGGCAGTTGGCGCTGGACAATGGCCGGCCGCCATGTGGCACACGCGTGCGCCACGTCGGCGCCGTGGCCGCCACGCCAGCCGCCCCTGCCACCTGCCGCGCCCCCCTGCCACCTGCACGCGCACAGTGACGCGCCCAATCCCCGCGCGCCACGTGTCCAAGCCACACTCTCGCTGCACCCGGTGCACACCACACCAAACACCGAACCAATGACATGCTGCCACGTGTCTTCCCGCCCAATCCACCATGCACCACACTTCTCTGTAGACCGCGACCTGTGAACCATCCAATGGGAAGCCGCCACGTGGCACCCCGCTCCGGTGCACGCCAGCCGCGTGGACCGCGCACCCGCGCGCCCTACCCGCGCGCCCTGCTCGCGCCCACGCGCCCTGCCCGCCGCCGCTTTCCGCCTGCCCGAGGCCGCGCCGCCGCTGCCCGCCGCTGCCCGCCGCCGCCGGCTGCCGCCGGCGATCGCCGGAAACACTGTTCCGGCGGTGAACAGTAACCCGAGCTCAAAAATGTCAAGTGGGTAGTCCATTTTGACCGTTTTCGCGCGCTGAATCCGAATTTGACGTCCGTTTTGCCAAATTCCAACTCTAAAAATTGGCAAAGGCCCCCGGAAAAGTGTTCTTAGCCCAAATTTCGTGCGGAGCCCAATTTTAATATCCGTTTCGCGCGAAACCACTTCTAAACCCTCCCCGGGGTCCTCCGATCACTCACATGATCCATAAAAGCCCGAAGTCCAACACTTATGTCCAATTATGCCCCAAACACCTCCAACACACTATGTAGGCCTCCAATAGCCACCCCAACGCACTGCAGCAGCTCTGCGGAGATCCGGGTCATCACACTAAGTCTACTAGAGGCATAAAGTAACAGATGCAATACTGGAAAGAAAAGCTGATAAAATAACTCTACAGCTACTATGCCTCTATCTAGATGCTCAAGGGTGAAACAGAAAGTAACCTGGTACCACTACTAACTCTCAACTCAAATCACCCAATCTACATTGACTGCCACATCGGGTCCAGTCAAACCTGCGCCTACCTACTGCCGTTACATCCACGGAGGAGCGGACTTACGTAGGGCGTCCATGACTGCCAAACTGGCCAGCCAGAGGGACTGTGTCGACAAGTCGCGATAGCAAGTAACCCGCCTAGCTCCGGAGTGGCACTCGAGGGGCGCGACCCCAACGAGCAAAGTATCTGCGCATCTTTGTCGAGCTCAAATGTGGCTCATGCAGGCTATAGTCCCAAATCCACGATCAACAAGATCGACTGTAACCAAAAGAACACTGTCTCACTCACAGGCTGGAAAACTACATAGCCTGTTACGGAATTTGAGTTGGCGTATTTCGTGAATAGTTTAAGTCTTGAAGATTGAAGATGAAGAAACTCTGGATCAACTACCTCAATCTCAAGAAAGAAGAATTCAAAAGGATCAGGTACGTTTAACTAAATAATTTGTGATGATCCGAATACTTCTTATAGTGTAGAAACACCCGGAAGAGGTTTTAACTGCATATTCATCAAAAACTGGACATGGGACATGTTCAGGATCCGGATCATGTCGTTTCGATCCGGATCCCGAAGGGTGCTCGTTCATACACTAGTTCAATCCGGATCATGGCATTTGATGATCCGGATCCCGAACATGAGTTTTACCTGTTGGCTTGAACGATCCGGATCGTGGAATCTCAATCCGGATCCCGAACACATTGTTCTGGTAAAACTGTATGAACGATCCGGATCGTAGATTATGATCCGGATCCCGAACAGGCGGTTTTCTGGAAATTGCTCTCTACGCGTAAGCGATCCGGATCGTGACTTGCGCAGTCCGGATCGCCGCCCGTAAAACTTTCCAGAAAAGTTTGTTTTTGATCCGAATATTCTTCCTAGGGTTTCTAACCTATAAATAGCCCTTCCTTTTCATTTCTAGGGCAATCCACACATCGGAAAAAGAGCCGTCATTTTCAAATATCATTTTATACGGCCTTAGATCCACATATAGAGAAGAACGGAAATCATTAGATCTATTTAATGGTTCTTCATCTATATTGATTAGTTTGATTCTAGGATTTTCATACTCATATCTTGAGTTGAATCAAACTAATGAATACTTAGATGGTATTTCCGATCTACTCTTGATCTAAGTATTCGGCGGATCATCACCACCCAAACAAACAACGATTTACCCCAAAATCGGCGCGTGGACTCGCGTGGCCTTGTGGATTCAAGGTGTTATCGCTTTCGTGGATTCGGAGCGAGGTGCGTTCGTGGATTCGAAGCGTACCATTGGGTGAAGACCGTGGATTCGGTCGGACGTCGTGGATTCGACGTTGGACGCTGTGGATTCAGCGTTGGCGGCGCAAATCGTGGATTCGAGAAGCGTTGTGGAGCGAGCGGAGAAGATCGACTAGGGGCGTATGGTAAAAGGTTGAGTCGTCTGTGAGTACGTTATATCACCTTGTACGTGTGTTAACTCTAGTGGATTTCGCCGTGTTATCGGTCCCGTGGTTTTTTACTCCGGTTTGGAGTTTTCCACGTAAAAATCTTGTGTGTTCTTTTATTTTTCCGCATTGGGTTTTATCGCACAATGATTTTTGAGTGTTTATTGTTTACACCTATTCACCCCCCTCTAGGTGTTTTTTCCCCTATTAGATCCTTATTAACCTAAACCCAACAAGTGGTATCAGAGCGGGAATAGGGTTGTAAACAATGGTTGAAGGTGGAAACATCAATCGACCCCCTTTCTTTGATGGAACTAATTATGCGTACTGGAAAGTACGGATGAAAGCTTTCTTAATTTCCATCGACGAAAGGGTGTGGCAATCAATTGAATTAGGATGGTCTAATCCAACTGAAATTTTAGATGATGTTCGCACCTTAAAACCTAGGTCGAAATGGACCAAGGAAGAGATAGACTTATCTTCTTACAATGGCAAAGGGATTAATGCTCTATTTAATGCTTTGTCACAAACTGAGTTCTCTCGCGTCTCGGCATGTGAGACTGCGAAAGAAATCTGGGATGTTCTTCAAGTTACGCATGAGGGAACTAACCTAGTGAAGATTCAGAAACTGCAAATGCTTACGAGCAAGTTTGACTCAATCTCTATGGCAGAGAATGAATCCTTCACTGACTATTACACACGATTGCAAGACATCGTGAACTCATGTGCTAACTTGGGAGAGAAGATTCCAGAATTTAAAGTTGTAAGAAAAATTCTAAGAACTCTTCCTGAACGATTTCGCCCGAAGGTTGCAGCCATTGAAACAATTAAACACCCGGACGAAATGCGTGTAGAAGAATTAGTAGGTGCTTTACAAACTTATGAAATGACTTTTCCTACTAACTATTCTTCTGGAAAGGCATCCTCTTCTAAGTCTTCAGGTTACGCATTGAAATCAACTAAAGAAGAAGACGCGGATTCATCCTCCTCGGACGACGACGAGAACATTTCTATGGAGGACTTTGAGAAGCAGCTCGCTCTCTTGACAAGGAAGTTTCGCCGCAACTTTCGAAGGGGAAATTCAAGCAAAACTCCATCCTTCGGAAAGTCGAAGAAAGGCAAGGGATTCTCAAGCTACAAGTCAAGAAGCCAAGAGAACTTCTCAAAGGATAAGAAAAGTTCTGAGGGACAAGTTCAGTGTTTCAAATGTCGAGGCTACGGCCACATAGCAACTGAATGTCCCAACAAGAATCCGGCTAAGAAGAAAGCGATGCAAGCAGTCACTTGGGATGACAACTCCACGTCAAATGAGTCATCGTCAAGTGATGAAGAAGACAACGCGACAGCTTTCCACGCGTCCACCAAACCTTCATCCTTCATGTGCTTAATGGCAAGTACATCCGACTCACTGTCCAACTCCACTGTGGAAAAGATTGCAACGGACGATGAGTCAGATAATTCGGAAGGTGAAGATTTTGTTTTAGCCTACCATCAACTTTTGAGGGATTCAAAGAAACTGGCTAAACAAAACAAGGGGTTGAAAGAGAGATTACTGGATCTTGAAGTTGAATTAAAAAGAGTAACCTCTATCTCAACCGATCTTGAAGTGGAAAGGGACAATCTGGTTAAGACAAATGTTTCCCTTCAAGAGTCCAATGAGCATTTCGAGAAGAGTTATGTAGACATGGTGAACAAAGCGAATTACTTCTTGAAGCTCTACGGCGAGGCCCGACAGGAAAAATCTGAAATGACAGAGACCATACGCCAACTAAAGGATGACTTACAGAGATTTACTTCTGGAAGGAGTAAGTTGGACAGACTCCTTGGTCTCGGTCAAAGAAACAAGTTCGGCCTCGGATACACTCAAACTGGAGACATTCCAAGTTCGAGTGGTACGGTATTTGTGCCTTCGTCGGTATCTCCTCCTCCGACACCGGTGTTCACGCCAAGCAACGACAACGAACCTACTACATCATCTTCGGAATCGACAAGAACCAAGGTATGTTTTCGTTGTGGCATTTCAGGGCACATCAGAAGAAACTGCAAGACTGGAGCCAAATGCACACCTCAAGAACATCTTGCAGCAACTACCAAAAGGGCTATTCCTCGGAAAACCACTCCAACCAAATTGACGGAAAAGAGCCTTGGTAGTACATCGCTCAAGACGACATCTTCAAGGAGCAGCAATTCTTCAAGCAAGACGCCCTCACCTAGGAAATCAACTCCACGAGCATTACAGTCGCATACCAAAAAGGTTTGGGTGCGCAAAGGTGAGATCTTTCCCTGTCTTGCTACCACTGTTTCCTTGCATGCATATGATAGTTCGTCTTGGTATTTGGATAGCGGGTGTTCCCGTCATATGACCGGCGATAAAAACTGTTTTCAAACTTTTGAGAAAAACTCCGGAGGACTTGTAGTTTTCGGAGATGGTCGGTCTTCCAAAATTGTTGGAAAGGGAACAGTAGCTATTCCAGATGGCCCGGTTCTAGATAATGTATTATTTGTTCATGGCCTAAAGACTAACCTCATAAGCATAAGTCAACTGTGTGATAGTGGTTATTCAGTTAATTTTTCATCTGATAAATGCACTGTAACTGACTTGAACCATGCTTTCTTTTTAAAGGGGGTTAGATCAGAAAACAATTGTTATGTAGTTCCTTCTAAAATTTCTGAAAAATGTAACCTAGCATCTTTGAAAAATGAAACACTTTGGCATGAAAGGCTAGGTCACATAAACTTTAAGGAACTTTCTAGAATTTCAAATAAAGATGTGGTCAAGGGGTTCCGAAACTTTCTTTTGAACAAAACCTTGTGTGTGGCGGTTGCCAAAAGGGAAAACAGTCTAGGACTGCACACAAGAATTTGAACCACATAGGTACAAAACGGCCTTTGGAACTTTTGCATATGGACTTAATGGGGCCAACTCGTCAACCATCTCTTGGAGGTAAATGGTATATTTTTTGTTGGTTGATGACTTTTCTAGATATACTTGGGTAGCCTTTCTAAAAGAAAAAGCTGATACCTTTGATTCTTTTCTCGAAATCTGCAATCGTATTATGATAGAAAAGAATGAAAGGATTACTCGAGTTAGGAGTGATAGAGGTGGTGAATTCATAAATTCTAAATTCATTGATTTTTGTGTTTCTAATGGCATTAAACATGAATTCTCCGCACCTTACACACCTCAACAAAATGGTGTAGTCGAGCGCAAAAACAGGGTCGTACAGGAGATGGCACGTGTTATGCTTCATAGCCGGAACCTTCCTTTATACTTTTGGGCTGAAGCGGTGAACACGGCTGTCTATGTTATCAATCGAGTGTACTTGCGCCCGGGGACTTTTAATACACCATATGAACTTTGGTTTTGTAGAAAACCTAACATCAAATATTTTCGCATTTTCGGGAGTCGGTGTTTTATTTTACGTGATCGTGAAAATCTTGGAAAATTTGACTCTCGAAGTGACGAAGGGATTTTCTTAGGTTATTCTACAAACAGCAGAGCATATCGAGTTTTTAACTTAGAATCTAAGACGATCGTAGAATCGATAAATGTTAAGGTAGATGAAGCTTTTCACTTTGAATCTGAAAAATCTACCCTCGATATCTCTCTTGATGATGATACACCTGCTAATGCATCTTCTTCTAACAATTCTTTCGATAATAATATTGATGCATCTAACGGTTCTTCAAGCTCATCTGATGTGCAGGAATCATCTCGTGTACCTCCGCCTACTCCTCTACCTCAAACGTTACGCATCTCCAAGGATCACCCTGAATCGAACATAATTGGAGATCCACAAGAAGGAGTTAGAACACGGAGACAATTGGTTTGCGGATTTGCATGCTATGTATCTCAAATCGAACCAAAGAATGTTGATGAAGCTCTCCAAGATGATTATTGGATTAAAGCAATGCAGGAAGAGCTCCATCAATTCGAGCGAAACAAAGTCTGGGAACTGACGAAGCCTCCGAAGCAACACAATGTGATAGGTACCAAATGGATCTTCAAGAACAAGAAAAACGAAGAAGGTACTATCATCAGGAACAAAGCAAGGTTAGTTGCTCAAGGCTATTCTCAAGTAGAAGGTATAGACTTTGATGAAACCTTCGCCCCTGTAGCTAGACTCGAGTCCATTCGTATACTGTTTGCGATTGCTTGTCATTTTAAAATCAAATTATTTCAAATGGACGTTAAGAGCGCCTTTTTAAATGGATTTTTAAATGAGGAAGTTTATGTAGCTCAACCGAAAGGTTTTGTGGATCATAAACTACCTAACCATGTTTTTCGACTGAAAAAGGCTCTTTACGGTCTGAAACAAGCACCGCGAGCATGGTACGAAAGGTTGACAAAGCACCTTTTGGAAAAGGGCTACACTCGAGGGGGAGCTGACAGGACTCTCTTTGTGAAGCATTATCAAAACAATTTCATAGTTGCTCAAATCTATGTCGATGACATTGTTTTTGGAGCAACGAGAGATAATGATGCTTCTAAATTCGCGGAGACCATGGAAAGCGAATTTGAGATGTCCATGATGGGCGAGCTGAATTATTTTCTTGGATTACAAGTTAAGCAGAACGATGAAGGAATTCACTTGTGTCAATCCAAGTATGCACTGGAGTTGGTCAAAAAGTTTGATCTTGAAAATTCTAAAGATTTTCCAACTCCAATGGGAACTAGCCATAAGGGACTTGGAAGTGAATCACAATGTGAGAATGTAGACGAGAAACTGTACCGCAGTATGATTGGAAGTCTACTATATCTCACGGCTAGTCGCCCGGATATATCCTTCAGTGTTGGGATTTGTGCGAGATATCAATCAGCACCGAAGGAGGTTCACCTGAAAGCGGTGAAACGGATCATCCGGTATATCAAAGGTACAATCAATTTCGGAATTTGGTATCCTATGGGAACGACTTTGGATATTGTTGGATACTCAGATGCCGATTGGGCTGGATCTGTGGATGACCGGAAAAGCACGAGTGGTGCATGCTTCTATCTTGGCCACTGCCTTGTTGCATGGCACAGTAAAAACAGAACTGCATAGCACTCTCGACTGCCGAAGCGGAGTACATTTCTGCAGGAAGTTGCTCAACCCAATTGATTTGGATGAAGAGCGTGTTGAGCGATTTCCGAATTTCAACATCTTCGGTAACCATTTTATGTGACAACACTAGTGCTATTAACATTTCTAAAAACCCTGTGTTGCACTCTAGAACAAAACATATTGAACTTAGATATCATTTTCTTAGAGAGCTAGTTGAATCAAACATTCTTCAACTGTCATATATTTCAACTGAGGATCAATTAGCTGACATCTTAACAAAACCTTTGGATCAAAAACGTTTTATTCACTTGCGTAAAGCAATTGGCATGCTTTCCTTGAAATAACCTCTTTTGAAACCTTTGCTTAGATTAGGTTTTGTTTTTGTTCTTTGTATTTGTTTTGTTCTTTATCTATGTTTTGTACATAGCACACTAATTGAGCATATTTCATAATTGACTTTAATTGCATCCTTTTATGCATTTAGAAATTTATTATGTCCTTGATGTCATAATATTTCAATGTTGCAATGATCATTTACGTTAATTAAACCATCTTCTAAGTGATCAAAGTCAATTTCTCTCTCAATGATCTCTTGGTATAGTCATTATCATATTTGATTGCTTAGTCGAGTATGAATTCGAGATCAATGGTTTGGTTGAATACCTTATATATTAAATAATTGATAGCCAATTGAGGGGGAGTCAATGAAATGTGAAATGCTCAAAAGATGTGGAAAGAGTTACATCCCAATGAGGAGTGTGAAAACTACCACCACATGGAGAAAATGAAAGAAAAAGAAACTCCATGAATGAAAAGCAAACTTTTTGTTTTGAAAATTGTTGATGAAACTCATATTGAAATACTTGACTCAGTCGTATTTCATGGTTGGTATAAGGTGGGATTTTTAGTAAAAGATGCTCAAAGAGCCACTCCTTCAACAGATTGTCTAGATATATTATCTAACTTATCTGGGATTTCAAACATCTATTGATCTTGGTACTTCATTTTCTTTACTGAAATTGATGATTTGATAAAGACATTACACATAGGATCAGGATAGATGTAATTGAAGTTGTTCAACTTTAAGTGTTTTAACTTTCGTAAATCTTCGTTTCATTTTTGGATATTTTTGATAGATTTTGCATAATCTATTTCTTGTTGTATGAAACGATGCTATTTGTTTAAAGTTGACATGATAAAGTGCTTACATACTTTTTCTGGATTTTATTGTATTTTTAACTTTTCTGGAGAAAAAGGTGTAGCCGATCCGGATCGTGGCAAAGTGATCCGGATCCCGAACGCAGGATTCTTCCTGCGTATAGCCGATCCGGATCGTGGCAAGTGATCCGGATCCCGATGCAGGATCCCTGTATGTGGCCGATCCGGATCTCATTCGATCCGGATCGCGGCTAGGGCTTCTTATAGAAACTTTCAGATTCAAGATTTCTTTACCAAAATTTCTGATTTCCAAGCTTCTAGAGTTTCTCTCTCTAGATCTCTTGCTTCCTGGTGCTTCAAAACTCAAGTTCTTCGGATTCAAGTAAGTTTTCATGATCAAAACTCGGTTTTTCACAGTTTTTAGGTTTTTTCATCAAACGTGAGTTGAAAAGATGGATTTTTTCGTTTGTGAATGGTTTTTGATCAAATTTCTTTTGAAATAAGAACTCTGGATCTATTAGTTTTGCTTTTATGCTGGGTTTTTGCATGATTAACGAGTTTTTAGGCTTCGATTTCTAAAAATTCGGTTTTAGGGCATAAAAGAGGAATTTTTGTAAAACATGAAATTGATCTATTTTTAAAATTCTTTTTGGAAAACTAATTTGATTCTTAGCTTCTCTATATGATTATGATTGTCTAGGTACAATGTTTTAAATTTTTCAAAATTGACAATTTTTCATATGTTCTTGAGTTGGTTTTCACAGGACACTCTCTTTAAACTCAAAGCACTAGAGTCAATGGCATTCTCGTGGTTGCTCATCCTGCTGGTTGCTATGCTACCCGGGGGTTCATCGGTTAAGGAAGAACCAGGCGTCTCAACTGGAGACAAGCCCGAAGGAGCAAATGAAGACAGCTCAGACTACGATAGTGAAGAATGGGATGAGTTCCTTAAAGATGTTCAGAAAAAGATTGATGAAGAAGAAAGAGAGTTCAGGAAAGGGAAAAAGCTGGCGAAATTTGCCTCCACAACCAAACAGTATACAAGAAAGAAAAGTGTGAAGCGAAGCACGAACCAACGGAGTGGGCCTCTAACTAGAGCACGCTCACTTTCAGGATCCTTGCAAACTGGATCACCGTGGACTGCTGGACCTGATGCACCATCTGCATCTAGACAGCGTTCATCTTTTCCAAGGACGCAAACAACAGAGACAGAAACTTTGGAATCGATTCGTCGAGAACAACAGAGGGTCTCGGTTACACATGAAAGGATATTGAGAGAACTTCAAGAAATCTCTGCTGAACACAAGAAACTCAAGAGGAAATACTCAAATCTTAAGAGCTTGATTAAAGGATTTTTAAGCAAGCTGAGCTCTTCTAGCTCTGGCTCGTCAGACTGAAAAACAGAGTTGGACACTTTTGTTTGGGTTTTTAGATTTCAGGACATTACTTTTCTTTACTCATCTCTCAGTTTGTGCATATTCTTAGGTTAATTCTCTTTTTGTGCATATTGTTAGAAACTTATGAACTTTTTGTTTACTCTCCTTACATATTGTAGCTCATGCTACATTTTTGGCTTTATTTGTGACAAAAAGGGGGAGAGAATGAGAGTGAGAGAGTTGAAGAGTTATAAACTCTGAACAATGAAAAACAATGAACTCTGAACAATGACTGTGAATGAATCAAGGAATGAATCAAGGTAAGTATGAATCTCAACTCAACTTGGGTTTTTCTTTTGTGGATTGTGACATGCTGATACTAACTATTTGACTAACTATTTGGGCATGTAATATGACTAACAAGTTGATGTTGGACTAACATACTTTGACATTTGGTTTTCAACTGCTTAGAAGATATGTTGGTTTTAACTATGTTCTTTCACATATCTGATTCTTTCAAATGTCATGATGAGATCAAACTCTATCTCTGCTTTTGGTTTTCAATGTTTCAATTCTTGAGGTATCTAACGATTTTGTTTGTCAAGAATGTTTTCTGTGTGCAGAAGTTACAGATGTCTAAGTCTAGAGTCTGTTCTAGGAGTTTATCTCATGTTTTTATTTTTCATGGAACTCTTTTGTAAATTTTTGTTGTATGGTGATAGCAACAAAAATATCCTTTTTGAATTTTCTTTGTGGATCTGTGTTTTGTCACGAAACCGCCAAAGGGGGAGATTGTTACGGAATTTGAGTTGGCGTATTTCGTGAATAGTTTAAGTCTTGAAGATTGAAGATGAAGAAACTCTGGATCATATACCTCAATCTCAAGAAAGAAGAATTCAAAAGGATCAGGTACGTTTAACTAAATAATTTGTGATGATCCGAATACTTCTTATAGTGTAGAAACACCTGGAAGAGGTTTTAATTGCATATTCATCAAAAACTGGACATGGGACATGTTCAGGATCCGGATCATGTCGTTTCAATCCGGATCCCGAAGGGTGTTCGTTCATACACTAGTTCAATCCGGATCATGGCATTTGATGATCCGGATCCCGAACATGAGTTTTACCTGTTGGCTTGAACGATCCGGATCGTGGAATCTCAATCCGGATCCCGAACACATTGTTCTGGTAAAACTGTATGAACGATCCGGATCGTAGATTATGATCCGGATCCCGAACAGGCGGTTTTCTGGAAATTGCTCTCTACGCGTAAGCGATCCGGATCGTGACTTGCGCAGTCCGGATCGCCGCCCGTAAAACTTTCCAGAAAAGTTTGTTTTTGATCCGAATATTCTTCCTAGGGTTTCTAACCTATAAATAGCCCTTCCTTTTCATTTCTAGGGCAATCCACACATCGGAAAAAGAGCCGTCATTTTCAAATATCATTTTATACGGCCTTAGATCCACATATAGAGAAGAACGGAAATCATTAGATCTATTTAATGGTTCTTCATCTATATTGATTAGTTTGATTCTAGGATTTTCATACTCATATCTTGAGTTGAATCAAACTAATGAATACTTAGATGGTATTTCCGATCTACTCTTGATCTAAGTATTCGGCGGATCATCACCACCCAAACAAACAACGATTTACCCCAAAATCGGCGCGTGGACTCGCGTGGCCTTGTGGATTCAAGGTGTTATCGCTTTCGTGGATTCGGAGCGAGGTGCGTTCGTGGATTCGAAGCGTACCATTGGGTGAAGACCGTGGATTCGGTCGGACGTCGTGGATTCGACGTTGGACGCTGTGGATTCAGCGTTGGCGGCGCAAATCGTGGATTCGAGAAGCGTTGCGGAGCGAGCGGAGAAGATCGACTAGGGGCGTATGGTAAAAGGTTGAGTCGTCTGTGAGTACGTTATATCACCTTGTACGTGTGTTAACTCTAGTGGATTTCGCCGTGTTATCGGTCCCGTGGTTTTTTACTCCGGTTTGGAGTTTTCCACGTAAAAATCTTGTGTGTTCTTTTATTTTTCCGCATTGGGTTTTATCGCACAAAGATTTTTGAGTGTTTATTGTTTACACCTATTCACCCCCCTCTAGGTGTTTTTTCCCCTATTAGATCCTTATTAACCTAAACCCTACATAGCCGAGACCCACTGTCACTCAGACAGCACCCCAAAAGACACTCTGATCAAAAGACTACTATCAGACTCCACTCGGACCCCAAACACGAGTGTAAATGCACCCCGCAACAACCCGACCTCCCTCGGCCCACTATCTGGGCGAGGGACAAACTAAGTCCAGGATGAAATAATAATGACAGTGTGGGAGTGTCTAAAGCAATAAATAACTTAGCCCAAGTTGGAGTTTTCTACTAGTCTGGTTGAACATGCTGCATATGACAGGGGTGCTAGGTCAAGTCCATAGATAGCAATAAATAGGTGGTATGGAAATAAAATCACATGATCCATTGTACACATGAGAAACCTCAACTCATACTTTCTAACATGTTATACAAGAGATATTACTATATGCAAGTCCCTACACAGCTAGAATTAATGTGCAATTCGCAGATCTTGAAGACGAGGCCACCCACCAGAAAAGTCGAACTGCCAAAAGTTCAACAGCTGATAATACCAGAAAAATAGCTACTCAAAGTCCAACGGGTCCAATACTGGCCACAAACTCTCCTGGGTACAACACAAAGCTACAGTTATACCTCAAATCCAAAATCTGCCGAGAAATATCACACTAAAATTTCAGCCGCAAAGATGCGATTAATTCACGTGCTGAAAGTGCTCTAAAAATTCCAAATAAATTATCCCTGCGATCTACGCGTCGATAGCTTCGAAACAAATACCTGCACGTCCAAAACCGAGTTCCCTACGCTGAGATATAAATCCGGCAAGAGAAACACCCCATAAAAAACTGTACAAAATTCCACAGATAAGAACTTGGAAAGAAGAAAGATTCTCACCTTCGAAGCAAACTCAAAAAATTCTGAGAAAAATCTAGGAGATTCCTCGCGAGAAGTAGCTGAAAATTGCCTTTTGAATCACCTCGATCCGATGTCTGTGCACAAAGTTACAGCTAAAACTCTGCAGTGCTGTCCAAAAATCCGCAAAGAAAAAGGGGCAAAAGAAAGATCAAAAGCCACCAAAATCCGCTAGGAAATCGAGAAAACTTAAAACATCAAAGTTGGAGTCCTACCAGTCGTGAGTCCGACGGCGCGAGAATCGCTAAAAACGGAGATCGGGGTGAGTCGGGGCAGTCTGCGCACTAAAATGCGACGAAACAGGTCGTCGAAGAAGAAGCGTCACTGTGCGCCGCGTCGCAGATAAGGCCGGGGTGATGATCTCCAAAAATCCTCAAAGTCCACCAAAGTGTGCTGCTAAGTGAAAGGAAAAAATCACCTTAAGGGCTCCCAGAGAAATTGGGCTCAGAAAAAGTGAAAAGGCCTCCCAAAGGCCCTATTTATAGGCCCAACCCATGCATAATGGGCTGGCGGATTCGGGCCCAACATTCGGGCGCCCGAATCCGCCAGACGGGTCGGACGCCCTCCCGTCTGACGCGCCCGAAACCGCCTGGTGCGGCCACGTGTCCCCGCAACAGGGGACAGCCGTGCAACGGGCCTCGCCGCGCGCCACGTAGCCCCCCCGCGGTCAGCGGGGTAGGTGGGGCGGATCGCGCGCGGGGCGACGCGTGGCGCACTCGAGTGCGGTCGCCACGCGTCGGCCGCCTCGCTGCCCCGTACCCCACCGCACGGGCCGTGGACCGCGACTACGTGAGCCAGCCAACGCCAGGCTGCCACGCGTCGTGCTCCCGGTCCACGAAGGCCGCCCTTTTTCTCCCAGAACCGCGCCGCGTGCACCCGCCAGTCCGGACGCGCCACGTGGCCCGCCCCCGCGGTCTATGCACCAGCACGCTTTCCCCGTGGACCGAGCGGCGTGAGCCCGCCAATGACAGGCCGCCACGTGGCTCCGGCCGGTCCACGGTCACCCCCCATGCACCAGTTTTCCCCCGAAAACTTCCGGTAGCCCGTTTTTGGTCATCCGGACTCCAAATTTAACAAGCAAATAGCCGTTTTCAAGTGTTTTTCCGTGCTGAATCCAATTCCAACATTTGTTTGGCTAAAAACCCTATAAAATTTTTGACGAACGCAGCCGAAGGCCAACACAGTAAAAGATATCTCACAGGGTCCATCTGTGGCATCCCCTTGATGCACAATGGAACAGATACACCAATACTAGGTGTTCCAAACTTATGGATTCACCAGGAAAGCTGCATGGGATTAAGGGCTACTACATCCTCCCCCACTAAAAGGAAGTTTCATCCCCGAAACAAGAAAGAAAACAAACAGGCGTACCTCAACCAGAAGTCTCGAGCAGAAAAGGGTAGGCATCACGCATCACCGTCTCCAGCTCCCAAGTAGCCTCACGCTCCTCGTGATTGCTCCACAAGACCTTCATATACGGAATAGCCCGGTTGCGCAATTCCCTCACCTCACGAGCAAGAATTCGCAACGGGCGCTCCTCATAACCAAGATCCTCGCCGATCTCCAAAGAAGTGAAGTCAATCACGTGCGAAGGGTCGAAAACATATCTCCTCAGAGCCGAGACGTGGAAAACATCATGAACTCCGGCCAGGCGTGGTGGAAGAGCAACTCTATAAGCCACAGGCCCAAACCTCTCAAGTACCTCGAAGGGTCCAATAAAGTGGGGACTAAGCTTCCCCCGAACTCCAAATCTCTTGACCCCTTTCGAATGCGAGACCTTCAAAAAGACATGATCACCAATCTGAAACTCTAGGTCTCGCCGCCGAGTATCCGTGTAGCTCCTCTGACGACTCTGGGCTATCTCAAGATGTCGGCGAACTGATCTGACTTTCTCCTCTGCCTCCAACAGTAAATCCGGTCCCAAAGTCCTCCTCTCACCCACGTCACTCCAATATAGGGGCGACCGACACTTGCGTCCATACAACGCCTCAAACGGAGCCATCTGAATGCTCGCTTGATAGCTGTTGTTGTACGCAAACTCAACCAATGCTAAGTGCCGGTACCACCCTCCTCCAAAATCCATAACGCACACTCTCAGCATATCCTCAAGGGTCTGTATGGTGCGCTCAAACTGTCCATCGGTCTGTCGGTGGAATGCTGTGCTAAATCGGAGCTGGGTCCCCAATGCTGACTGTAGACTCCCCCAAAAATGCGATACAAACCTCGGGTCCCTATCTGATACAATCGAGGCGGGTACACCATGCAGTCTCACCACCTCATCCAGATATAACTGTGCAAGACGCTCCAACGACCAGGTCATCTGTACAGGCAAGAAGTGAGCAGACTTGGTGAGTCTATCCACGATAACCCAAATCGCATCGGCTCCACTCTGCGCCCTCGGCAGTCCAACGACGAAGTCCATGGTGATGTGGTCCCACTTCCACTCGGGAATTGGAAGACTTTGTAACTTGCCAGCAGGAACCCGGTGCTCTGCCTTCACTTGGTGACAAGTCAAACATTGAGCCACAAATCTGCCAATATCCCGCTTCATTCCGGACCACCAAAAGTGTGCCTTGAGGTCCTTATACATCTTAGTACCCCCAGGGTGGATGGTATAAGGTGTATAATGGGCCTCTCTCAAAATCTGGTCTCTGATCTCAGGGTCAGTAGGCACACACACTCGGTCTCTGTACCGTAGTACTCCCGAGCTATCCACCGCAAAATCCCCTATCTGATCCGCCTGAATCTGCGATATGATCCTCGTCAAGTAGGGGTCCTCACTCTGTGTCTCCCTAATCCTGTCCAACAGAGTGGGCTGCAAGACCATGGACATGAGTCTAGCAGAGACCCCAGGGGATACCACCTCAATCTGTAAACGCCTCAATTGCTCCACAAGCGGTGCCTGCTGAGTGATCAACATGCTCAAGCTCTGCGCTGACCTCCTACTCAAAGCGTCTGCTACAACATTGGCCTTGCCGGGATGATAAAGGATGCTCACATCATAGTCCTTTAATAACTCCAACCACCGGCGTTGCCTCAAATTCAGCTCCTTTTGAGTAAACAAGTACTTTAAGCTCTTATGGTCAGTGTAAATCTCACAGTGCTCCCCGTAGAGATAATGCCGCCACAACTTCAGTGCAAACACCACAGCTGCAAGCTCCAAATCATGAGTAGGGTAATTCTTCTCATAATCCTTTAATTGCCGTGAAGCATAAGCAATTACCCTACCATGCTGCATCAAGACACAACCCAAGCCGCTGTGAGAGGCGTCACTATAAATCACGAATTCATCGCCCATCACTGGTAGTGCTAGAACTGGTGCCGAGATCAATCTCCTCTTCAGTTCCTCAAAACTCTCCTGGCACCGCTCAGTCCAAACAAACTTTACCCCCTTTCTAGTCAAGCTGGTCAGGGGAGTAGAGAGCTTCGCAAAGCCCTCTACAAACCGACGGTAATAACCTGCTAATCCCAAAAAGCTACGGACCTCAGTAACCGTCGTCGGTCTAGGCCAATCCCGAACAGCATCAATCTTCGTCGGGTCAACTGCCACACCTGCGGCTGATATAACGTGGCCTAGAAAAGCAACCTCCCGAAGCCAAAATTCACACTTTTTAAGCTTGGCATACAGCTTCTTCTCTCGCAGAAGCTGTAGCACGATCCTCAAGTGCTCCTCATGCTCTAAATCACTTCGAGAGTAAATCAAAATGTCGTCAATGAATACAACGACAAACCGGTCCAAGTACGGCTGAAATACCCGGTTCATCATATCCATAAATGCAGCAGGGGCATTAGTTAAACCAAAAGGCATAACCGTAAACTCATAATGCCCGTACCGGATTCTAAAAGCCGTCTTGGGGATGTCCTCGGCCCTCACCCTCAGCTGGTGGTAACCTGACTGGAGATCAATCTTCGAGAACACTGACGCTCCCTGTAACTGATCAAACAGATCATCAATCCGTGGTAGGGGGTACTTGTTCCGGATGGTCACTTTATTTAGCTCCCTGTAGTCCACGCACAATCGAAGTGATCCATCCTTCTTCTTCACGAATAAAACCGGCGCTCCCCACGGAGATACATTGGGCCTCACAAAGCCCACATCCATCAAATCCTGCAACTGGGCCTTAAACTCCCTCAGTTCGGCAGGCGCCATCCTATAAGGTGCCTTCGAGATTGGTGCGGTTCCTGGAACCACATCAATCACAAACTCAATCTCCCTCTCCGGCGGCAGAGTCGTCAGCTCTGAGGGAAACACATCTGGGAACTCGCGGACGATAGGGATATCCTCGAGTCCCAGTGCCGCCGTAGGCACCTCTACAACCGTCGCCAGGAAAGCGGTGCAGCCCCTACTCATCATCCGCCGAGCTCTCGACGAAGAAATAGTCATCGCAAATAAGGTACTCTGGCAGCCTCTGAAAATGAACTCCTCCTGCCCGGGCTCACGAAGGGTCACTGTCCTCTCCCTACAGTCTATGGTGGCGAAGTACCGAGACAACCAATCCATGCCAAGTACCACATCGAAATCCTGGAGCTGCCGCAAGACGAGCAAGTCTGCCGGCAGGATCCAGGGTCCCAACTATACAGGGCAATCCCTACAATACTCCTCGACATGCAAGACATGGTCTGGAATCTGAACCTCTAATGTATGCGATAATGAAACTACCTCTATACCATGTAGGGATGCAAATGCTCTACTAATAAATGAATGCGATGCGCCAGTATCAAAAAGAGCTCGAGTATGAACTGCAGAAATCAAAATAATACCTGCGACGACATGGTCAGCGGCGGTAGCGTCCTCTAACTGAGCGGCATAAACTCGCCCGCTCGATGCTGCTGGTCGTCGATCTGGCTGTCGTGAGGAAGATGAAGCATGATCAGGCCTACCATAGGCCACAGAAGGCCCTGTCGACTGATACGGAACAGTGGGTGCCGAAGCTGAGGAAGGAGCTGGAGGACCTGCTCTGGGGCACGATCTCTGGAAATGGCCGGTCTATCCACATCGGAAGCAACGACCCTGACTCTGGGAACACTGAGTCGGTAAGTGGGGCCCTCCACAAATAACACATCGGTCTGGGCGTGGCTACCGCCGTGGCTGCTGCTGCTGCTGAGACTGCTGCTGTCGAGGTGGTCGACGCTGCTGCTGCCACGGACGGGGTGCTCCTGGTCTCTGGCACCCCTGATACCCACGACCCTGAGGATGAGGTCGCGGAGGTCTCGAGGGTCCCTGCCCACTCGGCTGCCCCTCATCCAACGGTGCCGGGCGCTTCGCCCCTGGAGTCACTACAAGGGCTGGAGCCACCTCTGCCATCACTGCCTCTCCAGACTCAACATTAATGCCTGCTCCATCGAGGCCTCCAAAGTCTGCAGTCTGCGGGAGCGAACAAGCTGATAAATATCCCGGCGCAACCCTCGCTCAAACATATAAATCTGGTGAGCCTCGTCCTGGCCACGTGGGGCATACTAGCCAACAACTGATTGAAATCAGCTATGAATACATGCACGGGCCGATCTCCCTGGCGGAGATTCCTCAACTGCTCCTCCAGTCTCTGACGGACACTCTCAGGGAAGAAGGCTCCTAGGAGAAGACTGCGGAACTCAGTCCAAGTGAAAAGCTGCGTCCCCGGCGGGCCAGCCGGTCGCACACGCCGCCACCAAGCCTCGGCGTTGCTCTCCAAGAAATGTGTAGCCAAGAGAACCCGGAAGCGATCCTCAATGAATAAACTCTCAAAATGACGCTCCATGGCCGTGATCCAAGACTCGGCCTCCTACGGCTCAGCTCCCATACCAGAAAATCGGGGTGGATCGAACTGGCGAAACCTCATCAACAAATCCACCACCACCCACTGCTCAGCTGAAGTCAGAGATCCTGTCGACCCAGACGGTGGTCTGCAAAGAACCGGCTCCACAGGAACTGCCGGTGCAGAAGGAACAACAAGGGGCGCCACAACTGGGGGAGAAGGTACAGGCGAACTATCATGGGGTGCTACCACTGGCTGCGACCTCTGCTCTAACAAAGCCATCATCCGGCCCAAGGCCTCCTCCTGACGGCGAGAAGCCTCCTCCTGGCGTCGTAAGGTCTACTCCTGACGCTGAGAAGTCTCCTCCTGACGCTGAACAACCTTCGACATCTGTGCCATCTGAGCACGGAGCTCCAGCACCTCACTCTGATGTCCCTATCCTGAGTCCTCCTGCTCGGGCACCGAGGAAGAAGGCTGCGAATGCGTCGACATCCCGCGTCGCGGAGGCATCACTCCCCTGAGGAGAAAGAGAAGAACAGTCAGAACCTCCAAACAAAACTCGACCCAATCACGCGAAAGTCCAGGGCATGTTCCCCTTCTGCAATGCTATGTTGTCTGTAGCCAACATAGTTGCTACCGACAGAAAACATGTCGATTACTCATCCCATCCACCGGGAGGTTTGGAAACCCAATCAAGACTTTCGCAACAAGGTGACGGCTCTCACGTAAGTCATCCTAGGGTCCAACCACAAGCCTAGGGTTTCTAAGTCCTCACTGACCTACATCCTAGGCTCTGATACCACCCTAATCTGTCACGCCCCGGGTCGAAACTGCGACCCGGCTCGCCAACAGACCCGTCGTAGCCCATACGGGAAGCCCCGCATGGACGTAGCGTCTAACCTGCAAAAGATCATCTACACTAAACAGATATCAGAGCTGAAAATTAAATGCTGAAATGAAATAAATACAACTCTAGAAATATACAACCCAAGTCCTCACTATAAATACATAAGTCTCTCAAAATAAAGAAGAGCACAACCCAATCCTCACTACAAGATCACTCAACAAGAACTCTCAAAATATGAGGGGTACAACTACTCTCAGGACGACATCTGGTAGGGAATCTAACTCGCGACTCCCTTACCTCGATCAGCTGGATCAGCAATCGGTGCAGCAGGAACAGAAATACAGGTCCCTGGGGGAAAAAGACACCACGACGGGTGTGAGAACTACATCCCAAAGTAGTTCTCAGTGGGTGCCGCCAACAAGCCCGACGGTCTGCCCACTAAGTCTACTAGAGGCATAAAGTAACAAATGCAATACTGGAAAGAAAAGCTGGTAAAATAACTCTACAACTACTATGCCTCTATCTAGATGCTCAAGGGTGAAACAGAAAGTAACCTGGTACCACTACTAACTCTCAACTCAAATCACCCAATCTACATTGGCTGCCACATCGGGTCCAGTCAAACCTGCGCCTACCTACTGCCGTTACATCCACGGAGGAGCGGACTTACGTAGGGCGTCCATGACTGCCAAACTGGCCAGCCAGAGGGACTGTGTCGACAAGTCGCGATAGCAAGTAACCCGCCTAGCTCCGGAGTGGCACTCGAGGGGCGCGACCCCAACGAGCAAAGTATCTGCGCATCTCTGTCGAGCTCAAATGTGGCTCATGCAGGCTATAGTCCCAAATCCACGATCAACAAGATCGACTGTAACCAAAAGAGCACTGTCTCACTCACAGGCTGGAAAACTACACAGCCGAGACCCACTGTCACTCAGACAGCACCCCAAAAGACACTCTGATCAAAAGACTACTATCAGACTCCACTCGGTCCCCAGACACGAGTGTAAATGCACCCCGCAACAACCCGACCTCCCTCGGCCCACTACCTGGGCGAGGGACAAACTATGTCCAGGATGAAATAATAATGACAGTGTGGGAGTGTCTAAAGCAATAAATAACTTAGCCCAAGTTGGAGTTTTCTACTAGTCTGGTTGAACATGCTGCATATGACAGGGGTGCTAGGTCAAGTCCATAGATAGCAATAAATAGGTGGTATGGAAATAAAATCACATGATCCACTATACACATGAGAAACCTCAACTCATACTTTCTAACATGTTATACAAGAGATATTACTATATGCAAGTCCCTACACAGCTAGAATTAATGTGCAATTCGCAGATCTTGAAGACGAGGCCACCCACCTGAAAAGTCGAACTGCCAAAAGTCCTATAGCTGATAATACCAGAAAAACAGCAACTCAAAGTCCAACGGGTCCAATACTGTCCACAAACTCTCCTGGGTACAACACAAAGCTACAGTTATACCTTAAATCCAAAATCTGCCGAGAAATATCACACTAAAATTTCAGCCGCAAAGATGCGATTAATTCACCTGCTGAAAGTGCTCTAAAAATTCCAAATAAATTATCCCTGCGATCTACGCGTCGATAGCTTCGAAACGAATACCTGCACGTCCAAAACCGAGTTCCCTACGCTGAGATATAAATCCGGCAAAAGAAACACCCCATACAAAACTGTACAAAATTCCACAGATAAGAACTCGGAAAGAAGAAAGATTCTCACCTTCGAAGCAAACTCAGAAAATTCTAAGAAAAATCTAGGAGATTCCTCGCGAGAAGTAACTGAAAATCGCCTTTCGAATCACCTCGATCCGATGTCTGTGCACAAAGTTACAGCTAAAACTCTGCAGTGCTGTCCAAAAATCCGCAAAGAAAAAGGGGCAAAAGAAAGCTGAAAAGCCACCAAAATCCGCAAGGAAATCGAGAAAACTCAAAACATCAAAGTTGGAGTCCTACCAGTCGTGAGTCCGACGGTGTGAGAATCGCTAAAAACAGAGATCGGGGTGAGTCGGGGCAGTCTGCGCACTAAAATGCGACGAAACGGGTCGTCGAAGAAGAAGCGTCACTGTGCGCCGCGTCGCAGATAAGGCCGGGGTGATGATCTCCAAAAATCCTCAAAGTCCACCAAAGTGTGCTGCTAAGTGAAAGGAAAAAATCACCTTAAGGGCTCCCAGAGAAATTGGGCTCAGAAAAAGTGAAAAGGCCTCCCAAAGGCCCTATTTATAGGCCCAACCCATGCATAATGGGCTGGCGGATTCGGGCCCAACATTCGGGCGCCCAAATCCGCCAGACGGGTCGGACGCCCTCCCGTCCGATGCGCCCGAAATCGCCTGGTGCGGCCACGTGTCCCCGCAACAGGGGACAGCCGTGCAACGGGCCTCGCCGCGCGCCACGTAGCCCCCCCCGCGGTCAGCGGGGTAGGTGGGGCGGATCGCGCGCGGGGCGACGCGTGGCGCACTCGAGTGCGGTCGCCACGCGTCGGCCGCCTCGCTGCCCCGTACCCCACCGCACGGGACGTGGACCGCGACTACGTGAGCCAGCCAACGCCAGGCTGCCACGCGTCGTGCTCCCGGTCCACGAAGGCCGCCCTTTTTCTCCCAGAACCGCGCCGCGTGCACCCGCCAGTCCGGACGCGCCACGTGGCCCGCCCCCGCGGTCTATGCACCAGCGCGCTTTCCCCGTGGACCGAGCGGCGTGAGCCGGCCAATGACAGGCCACCACGTGGCTCCGGCCGGTCCACGGTCACCCCCCATGCACCAGTTTTCCCCCGAAAACTTCCGGTAGTCCGTTTTTGGTCATCCGGACTCCAAATTTAACAAGCAAATAGCCGTTTTCAAGTGTTTTTCCGTGCTGAATCCAATTCCAACCTCTGTTTGGCCAAAAACCCTATAAAATTTTCGGCGAACGCAGCCGAAGGCCAACACAGTAAAAGATATCTCACAGGGTCCATCTGTGGCATCCCCTTGATGCACAATGGAACAGATACACCAATACTAGGTGTTCCAAACTTATGGATTCACCAGGAAAGCTGCATGGGATTAAGGGCTACTACACAACACCCAAAGTATATAGATATCAATTTTTGAAAAGTAGTATATGTTGCAGTTTATAAAAGAAAAAGAAAAAAAAAAATATATGAGGCTCAAAAAATTTATCTATTCAATCCGAAAAAACAATAAAAATAAAAAGACTCTTTTTTTTTTTTTTTTTTTTATGCAAGATTATTATGCAAATAGCAATTGGTTGGCTAACATCATAAAAAATTAATGCTATTTTTTATGGCCACTTTGGTTATAGCTCTTCCCATGTAGATTTCGTTAGCATCCATCCAAGTCCAGAAAAGAAATCCTAGCGATAAAGGGTTTTTGTATTTTTTTTTTTTTTGGGGTGAAAAACTAGCTAATAAAAACACATTCTTATTGTGGCACATTGCAGAAAGTTTCTCATGATACTAACCAGGGTCATGCACAAACTGCACTTAGGCCATTGTTGTTCCAAGAAGATACAGCCATGATAGTCCTTCAATAATACGAAATGAAGGATAATGTCAACGTAAAATAAAATGAAAGACCATCAAAATGTATCAATCTTTCATACATATTGAGTAGATAATAATGGGCTATACTTATCATTATCAAGTGGAGTAGATGTAGCCTCAAAATAGTCAAAGAAATCTGGGGCTATCTCCATACCATCTGTTCAGGACAATATCATAGTCTTATCATTTAAAGATTAATGGACCAGGAAAAAAAAAAAATTATAAAGATCCCCAAAGAGACGACACCTTCCAATATGATTAGCGAATTGAAGTTACGCTTTGTGAACAGTTCATCCAAAGCCCACTTGTAGTCACTACAACAAAACTAGATTTTAGCGGCAATTATTTTTTACTTTTCCGGCGATTATAATTGCCGCAAAATAGTTTTACGGCAATTATAATAATTGCCGCTATTGGTAGGGTCGCTAAAAGTTATTGCGGTATTTGTTTCGGCAGTTGGTAAAAGCCTAAATAAATGCCGCTAAATACTATCTAATAGCAACTATTATAAATGCCACTATAATTATCTATAATTGCCACTAAAAACATATTAAATGACTAGTAAATAGAAACTATAGCGGCAATTGCAACGAGCCAACGACATATGATTATTAGTTAATAACATCACATCAGATTGGATATGCACCAGCTATTTGGATTAACAGTATTCATATTGCAAGGCAAGCACAAACAACAAATATAACTGTCAAAATACCCTCATCAATAGCAATAAGTGCTAATTAACTACAACAAACTACATGATTAATGAGTTTTTTGCCACCATTACACCTAGTGACAAGTGAATTAAATGGATCAACATCTGAAAGTTGGCAGACTGTCAGAACATATTAGTCAATTTCGAGGTAATTCCAAACATCAATTAGTCTCCCAAACGTGCAGTTGATGGGGAAAGCTCCTGCAGAGCTGATGTTGACTCTTCTTTGGCCAGTGATTGAAATCTGCAAATAACAAATTAGACAACTCAGAATTCTCAGACAAAGCGGAATTCTTATATACCAATGGAAATAACAACAAACCTTCATCATTCTAAGTTACCTTCAGGGAACAAAGAAAGATCAGCCAAGTTGACCACAAAGCCACTTGCACAACATTAGGAGGCACAACCAATGGAAGAAATGTTGCGTGCTGAGAGAAACCTTGCAATACGAACCACATAGGTACAAGTTTTCCAAAAAAAAAAAAAAACTACTCAGATATTCAGCCCCATATGTGAAAACTATTCAGACTGGATCTGTTTGCAATTACCGAGTGAACTAAGGGACAGTGCAGTAAAATGTCTTGAGATCTATATCTTCTTGACAAAAATAACATGTTAACACAGTTTAGTTTAGAACCTATTGAGTTGAAAACTAAGTTACTAATCAATAACATGTTAAGCAGAAAGTCATGCCAAATTAGTCAATTCGAGATAGAGTGCTCTTACCAGTGGATCAGAGCATTGAATCGAGCAGGCTCCTTTAGATAGCTAGAGGTTTCAAGCTCAACAATAGCAGCTTTCCCTGCAGCATATGATAAAACCCTCTAATGAAACTATATTAAGCCCGCATATGGAGTTGTTTAGGTATTTATTTCAGACCTCAAGTGCAGAATCCACATTTAGGGCATGTTTATTTCAAAATAGGAATCGAAATTGTAATAGGAATGGGGGTGGACCGGAATCGAAAAAGAATTATGAAAACTCCTAATTTATTTAATTCATAAAAGCAAAAACGGAATGATGAAAACTCCTAATTTGTCCGGATTTATAAGAGGAATCGGAATCGGAATCATATTGAAATTGAGATTTAAAAAAAAAATTACAATTTAATTAAAAATTAAATTTACTATCCAAATTTGTAACCAAAAATCTGAATGAAAATTTGAACTCACAATTTGAACTTACAACTTGAATTTATTGTGCCAACTTCAAAATTTATAAAGAGAAAATAAATTTGTATTGTGCAGCTAAAAGATTTTCTAGTCGTACATCAAATATGAAGCTCATAGAAATTCAAAGTTCAGACTACATCAAAAACACAAATCATGTGCCAACTGCCAACTTGCAACCCCAAATTTACAAGTTATAGAACAAATAATATTAAAATTCAGCTTCAACAACTAGTTGCCAGAGGTCTTACACTGCTACTTGAAGGAAAAGGCCTATGGATCTCAATGTATTAATGACCATGCAACAACAGTCTCGGATCATATCTGGATAAGAAATACAAGAATCCTGGTAAAACTTCAAACTATAAAACAGTTGAAAGGGTCAAAAAATAAACTTCAAAGCATAAGCTAGTTAAAAAGGTCATAAATATGACAGACTCTAAGACATAAGGCCCAAAAAGTAGCTAAGAACATCAGCAAGTGCAAGAACCGTTGAAAGCAAACAATATTGGATGTACTTACTGTAGGCCAGGGACGCCTTCAAGTCCTAGCCCATTAAAAGTTTTGAAAGGAAACAGAGCAGCAAAAGTTGGCAAAACCTGCAGATGAGATTAATAGGAGGTAATCTAATCATCCACCAGGAAAATAAGAATTTGTTTGATACAAATGAATGGTAGTTGGCCTTCTATATTCAGAAAAGCACCAGACCCACAAACTAAGAAAATTTATTGAACATATACACAAGTTTGTTGAGACTCTAAATACACCAATCTAAATCACTAATATATTAGGAAAAAAAGGGAAAAAAAAAAAAAAAAAAAAGCAAACAGGAATGATCTCAGCCATAAGCTATGATGCACATACTGCATCAACATAAGTTTAATTGCAGTAATAGTTTTTGGCATTAGCCCAGCAAATGCAATATACTAAGGAATTGAAAAACGAAGGGCAAGTTTCATAAACTATGTAATTATATATTCTCTTCCGCTCAACTTCTCAAACCTCCTACCAAGAACACTACTCCCTCTTCATCTAAGCTATGGGTGTTTCTTGCTGCAGAAAGTGGAGATCAACTATATGCTTCATACTTTTTGAATTGCAGCACTCAGTATTGTTGAGCCTTTTCAAGCTTTACCCCAAGGAATTAAGTGCCGCGGCACAAACTATAAAATAACTTACTGCACAATCTAATCAAAGCACAAACTGTACTAGCATTAATATAATATCCAAGCAAAGCAGATATCTTCACATTAAACTGAATGTTATTGCATGCATTTGATCCAAATCGGCAAACAATAACAGCAACAATTGAATTAGTTTCCAAAACCCAGTGGCATCTACCATGTCATGTGCGGACGCACATATGCCAGGCGCGGACGGGCTGAGCGCGCTGAGCACGTTGGGCAGGCGCTGCATGGGTTAGCCTCTAGTGGCTAAAGATAGAAACTTAGATTAGGTAAGTTGTTTGGAAATTCCTTAGATTAGGTAAGTTGTTAAGTTGTTTGGAAATTCCTTAGATTAGGTAAGTTGTTTTGGAAATTCCTAGAATCAAGGAGAGCCTTCTCCATTTAGGTTGGGCCAGTGGCCATATATGCTTGTGATCGCGGGACAATAAAAAAAAGGTAGGAATTATATCCCTAATCTCTCTCTCTCTCTCTGTTAAGCCTGCGGTTGAGGGGAATAACCTCACCGAAGAAGACGGCCGGCGGCTACGAGCTACGTAGCCGCGGCCCAGCCAGTCGGGGATTCGACGCCCTTGACAACCTGGTATCAGAGCCCACTCGCTCCACCCAAGCCGCCGCCCACCACCCTAGCCCTCCACCACCGCCGCAGCCCTCCGCCACTGCCGCCCCGCAGCCAACAGCCATGAGCGATCCCACCGTCGCCGATGTGATAGAGATGTTGAAATCCATCACCACGGAGATGACAACCATGAAGGCCGACATGGCGGCTATGAAGGAGAAGTCGGCCTCGTCGTCGGACAACGGCGCCGGCGGCCGCCCGGAGGGGCCGCGCGATCTTGATCGCCCCCCAAAATTCCACAAATTGGAATTTCCCCGCTACGACGGCAAGACCGATCCGATGCTCTTCATCAACAAGTGCGCATCCTATTTTCGCCAACAGCGCACCATGGCGGAGGAGCGCGTGTTGATGGCCTCGTACAATTTGGAGGACGTCGCGCAACTCTGGTACATCCAACTCCAGGAGGACGAGGGCACGCCGTCGTGGGGGCGATTCAAGGAGCTCCTGACCTTGCGGTTTGGGCCTCCCCTCCGCTCGGCTCCGTTGTTCGAGCTCGCCGAGTGCCGGCGTACAGGGACCGTGGAGGAGTACTCCAATCGCTTCCAGGCACTCCTGCCTCGCGCGGGCCGCCTTGATGAGGCTCAGCGCGTCCAGCTCTTCACTGGCGGACTCCTGCCGCCGCTCAGCCATGCCGTCCGCATCCACAACCCAGAGACGCTCGCAGCCGCCATGAGCCTGGCGCGACAAGTAGAGTTGATGGCGAGCTACCGGCCGGTGCAGCCTTCCCCTCGGGCGCCCCAGCGTGGCCTCCTTTCCGCCCCCGCGCCACGGCCAGCGCTTCCGGGGCCACAGTAGCTGCTGGCGCTCCCTGCTCCTCCGGTGGCCGCCCAGCAGGGTCGCGACGAGAGCAATCAGAGGCGCCTCACCCCGGACGAAATGGCGGAACGACGCCGTCTGGGCCTCTGTTTTAATTGCGATGAAAAATATACCCGTGGCCATAACAGATTTTGCCGGCGCATCTTCTTCCTTGAAGGCGTGGAGATCGAGGACGCCACGGACGCCGCGGGCGACGCGGAGCACGACGCCGAGGCGCCCTGTTTTTCCCTGCAGGCCGTGGCTGGGGTTCCCATGGCGGGCACCATGCAGATCGCCGTGGCACTCGGCTCCGCGTCCCTCGTCGCCCTCCTCGACTCCGGCAGCACGCACAACTTCATCTCGGAGGAGGCGGCGCGGCGCTCCGGTCTGCCCCTCCGCCAACACCCCCGCCTCACAGCCTTGGTCGCCAATGGCGAGCGGGTCACCTGCGCCGGCGTCATCCGTGACGCGCCCCTGCTCATCGACGGCAATTCATTCCCGGCCGACCTCTACGTCATGCCACTGGCCGGGTACGACGTCGTCCTCGGCACCCGGTGGCTCGGCGAGTTGGGGCCCATTGTTTGGGACCTCGGCCGCCGGCGCATGTCCTTCCAGCGCCGGGGGCGTTCCGTCTCCTGGACCGGCATGGCCAGCCCCGCCGTGCCGGCCCTGGGCGCAACAACAGAGGCCGGTTCCCTCCTGGAGGCGCTGCTGCTCTCGTTTGGGGGGCTCTTCGCGGACCCCGTCGGTCTGCCCCCCAAGCGTGCGCACGACCACCGCATTGTTCTCAAGCCCGACGCCCAGCCGGTCGCCGTCCGCCCTTACCGGTACCCCGCGGCGCACAAGGACGAGTTGGAGCGCCAGTGTGCCGCAATGATTGCTCAAGGGATCGTCCGCCGCAGCGACTCACCGTTCTCGTCGCCCGTCCTCCTCGTCAAGAAGGCCGATGGCTCGTGGCGCTTCTGCGTCGACTACCGGGCGCTGAACGCGCTCACCGTCAAGGATGCCTTCCCGATCCCGGTGGTCGACGAGCTCCTCGACGAGCTCCATGGCGCCAAGTTCTTCACCAAGCTGGACCTCCGGTCCGGGTACCACCAGGTGCGCATGCGCCCGGAGGACGTGCACAAGACGGCGTTCCGCACCCACGACGGCCTGTACGAGTTCTTGGTGATGGCGTTCGGGCTGTGCAACGCCCCGGCGACATTCCAGGCCTTGATGAACGACGTGCTACGCCCGTTCCTGCGCCGCTTCGTCCTGGTATTTTTTGATGATATTCTAATTTACAGCAAGACGTGGGCTGATCATCTTCGCCACCTCCGGGCCGTCCTCGACGAACTACGCCGCCACCAACTCTTCGTCAAGCGCTCCAAGTGCTCGTTTGGTGCCTCCTCCGTCGCCTACCTCGGCCATGTCATATCCGCAGCGGGTGTGGCCATGGACCCGGCCAAAGTGCAGGCGATCCATGATTGGCCGGCTCCACGTTCGCCCCGGACTGTGCGCGGTTTCCTCGGCCTCGCCGGGTACTACCGCAAGTTCGTCCACAACTACGGGGCGATCGCTGCACCACTGACGGCCCTACTCAAGAAGGAGGGCTTCTCCTGGGACGACGCGGCGGCCGCGGCATTCACAGCGCTCAAGGCCGCCGTCACGTCCGCCCCCGTACTCGCCATGCCCGACTTCGCCAAGCTGTTCACCGTCGAGTGCGACGCGTCCACGCTCGGCTTCGGCGCGGTCCTGATCCAGGAGGGCCATCCGGTCGCTTTCTTCAGCAGGCCTGTGGCACCTCGCCACCGCTCGCTTGCCGCCTACGAGCGCGAGCTCATCGGCCTCGTCCAGGCGGTACGGCATTGGCGCCCGTATCTCTGGGGGCGGCGCTTCATCGTCAAGACCGACCACTACAGCCTGAAGTACCTCCTCGATCAGCGCCTCGCCACGATCCCTCAGCACCACTGGGTCGGCAAGCTCCTGGGATTCGATTTCTCGGTGGAGTACCGGTCGGGCGCCACAAACGTCGTCGCCGACGCCCTCTCCCGTCGCGACAGTGACGGCGGGGAGGTGATGGCTATTTCGGCACCCCGCTTTGACTTCATCGAGCGCCTCCGCCACGCCCAGGCCACTGATCCGGCCCTGGTCACCATCCACGATGAGGTCCGGGCTGCCACCCGCACCGCTCCGTGGGCGCTGGTGGACGGCATGGTCGCCTTCGCCGGCCGCCTATACATTCCCCCGGCGTCGCCGCTGCTGCAGGAGATCCTGGCCGCGGTCCACAACGACGGCCATGAGGGCATCCACCGCACCCTCCACAGGCTCCGGCGGGATTTTCATTTTCCCAACATGCGTCGCCGGGTGCAGGATTTCGTGACGGCATGCGTCACCTGTCAACAGTACAAGTCCGACCACCTCAGGCCGGCCGGTCTGCTGCAGCCACTGCCGGTTCCGACTGCTGTGTGGGCTGACATCGGCATCGACTTCATCGAGGCGCTGCCCAAGGTGCAAGGCAAGACGGTCATTCTATCCGTCGTGGATCGCTTCAGCAAGTACTGCCATTTCATTCCCCTGGCGCACCCCTACACCGCCGAGTCCGTCGCTCACGCCTTCTTCGCCGACATCGTTCGCCTCCATGGCGTTCCGCAGTCCATCATCTCGGACCGCGATCCAGTATTCACCTCGACGTTCTGGCAGGAGCTCATGCGGCTCACAGGGACGAAGCTCTACATGTCGTCCGCCTTTCACCCGCAGACGGACGGCCAGACCGAGGCCGCCAACCGGGTCATCGTCATGTACTTGCGCTGCTTCACCGGCGACCGTCCCCGGCAATGGCTCAGGTGGCTGCCATGGGCAGAGTACACCTACAACACCGCCTATCAGTCATCGCTCCGCGAAACTCCGTTTCGTGTGGTCTATGGCCGGGAACCCCCGACCATCCGCTCCTATGAGCCCGGCGAGGCCCGCGTCGCAGCGGTCGCCCAGGAGATGGAGGAGCGCGCTGCCTTCCTCGCCGACATCCGCTATCGCCTTGAACAGGCGCAGGCGGTCCAGAAGCGCGTCTACGACCAGCACCACAGGCCGGTGTCCTTCCAGGTCGGCGATTGGGCTCTTCTTCGCCTTCGGCAGCGGGCAGCAGCATCCCTCCCACGCACGGCAACAGGGAAGCTCAAACCGCGATACGTCGGGCCGTACCAGGTGGCGGAGCTCATCAACGAGGTGGCTGTGCGGCTACAGCTTCCTCCCGACGCTCGCATTCATGATGTGTTCCATGTCGGCGTCCTCAAGAAGTTTGTTGGTAACCCGCCGGCCGTCCCACCGCTGCTGCCTCCACTCCTGCACGGTGCTGTGGTGCCTGCACCTGCCCGGGTGACTCGGGCGCGGCTGGCCCGGGGAGTGCGCCAGGTGCTCGTTGAATGGCAAGGACAAACGCCTGCGTCGGCTACATGGGAGGATCTGGACGACCTCCATGCTCGGTTCCCTTCCTTTCAGCTCGAGGACGAGCTGGCCTTCGAGGCGGGGAGAGATGTCATGTGCGGACGCACATATGCCAGGCGCGGACGGGCTGAGCACGCTGAGCACGTTGGGCAGGCGCTGCATGGGTTAGCCTCTAGTGGCTAAAGATAGAAACTTAGATTAGGTAAGTTGTTTGGAAATTCCTTAGATTAGGTAAGTTGTTAAGTTGTTTGGAAATTCCTTAGATTAGGTAAGTTGTTTTGGAAATTCCTAGAATCAAGGAGAGCCTTCTCCATTTAGGTTGGGCCAGTGGCCATATATGCTTGTGATCGCGGGACAATAAAAAAAAGGTAGGAATTATATCCCTAATCTCTCTCTCTCTCTCTGTTAAGCCTGCGGTTGAGGGGAATAACCTCACCGAAGAAGACGGCCGGCGGCTACGAGCTACGTAGCCGCGGCCCAGCCAGTCGGGGATTCGACGCCCTTGACATACCATGACTCATAGCTGAAAAAAATATGTAGGCTCGCTTTTTCTTCTTCCTTCTCAGGCATCTACTTCTCTGGTATTAGTTAGAAAGGTACAAAATAATACCCTAACAAAAATGTTGCTAATGCGGTCACAACATAATCCTCAAAGTCAAGGGGAAAAAAACAAAAGAGGCAAAATGATTACTGTTCTAAAAACCAAAAATTTATACCAATTCTCAGTACTTTAAATCCTATCAATGATTAGACCTTCCTAAATACTTTGCTTTCAGAGAGTCAAATGGCCAAAAAACTACATCTTAACATGAGATCATATCCAAATCACGCCTTGCATATATAAATATGGGAAAGCTAAATTAACCTATACAGTAAAAAAGCATCACAGAGCTTCGAAAACATAAGGAAGTCTCTTTACTATTGATCTACCTTCATAGTATTCATCAATCATCATTCTTGATAAACATCATAGCTTCCTACCACTTCTGCATATCAAATAAATACTGGCAAAAATTCTGCGCCTTATATCGTCAAAGCATTTGATGAACGACATGCGTGTTATTCACAACGCGAACATAATGCCCATCCTAATAGCATTCATAGGAGTTAAATTTTGCTAATTTTGGCGGCATAATCGATTGCATATTCTCCAGAAGCACCTTCAATTATCACACTCCGCAATTCATTCTCTCGATATAATTATATTTTTCAACCATTTAAGAATGCTCAACTACTAGTAATATTCACAAATAGCCAATCCACTTAGAACCTCAAGAACAATTCTCAGATCTTTTCTAGGGTTTTCATACTTCATCAACTAATTGATCACTGCATAAACCTAAAAGTAACCCTAAAATTCCTCAACTCCATGCACAGCATATCCCTCCAAAAACCCTAGCTTAGAATTAAACACAGAACATTTCCAAGGCATGTAGTGTGAATTTTTGATCTGTAATCAACAAAGAGTAATCATTAATAAAGAAAAAAATACGAAAAATCTGGGAAAAAATAAATATGATCGAGATCTCACCCGAAATGGCCTTGAGCACGGCCTCTTGTGGCGGGCCCTGCTCGTCGGGGTTGGGCACCGAGGACGACGAGCAGCGCAAGGGAGCGGCCGCGGCAGCGGAGCCGGAGCGCGAAACACTATGTAACAACCGGTGCAAACGGGAGCACCTCCACGGTGGGAAAGGCCGAAAAAGGGCCGAGGTAGGACCGGAGGTGGAAGAGAGGGAGCAGGATAGAAGCCTTCTGGAAGGTGGTAGGTGGGAAAGGGATTCCGGGAGTTGTATATCCCTCAAGAGCATGGATGGGAGCAGAGTAGCAAAGAAGCCCAGGAGAGATCCAGACCCAGCAAAGCACAGCCCACTTGGCCCATTCACAATTATTACTGCTTTTACAAATAAGTCCTCGCAATTATTACATATTAGCTTTAAGTCCTCAGTAAGGACAGTATAAATAAGCATCCATGTAACAAAATCGGAATATGAAATATATGATCAAGTTTCCCTCCAAACCACTTTCTCTCTCTACGATTCTCTCTACTTCCCCTTCCCAAATTCCCCCTCTTCTTCATCTCAATTCCCTCCAATTCCTTCTCAATTCCTCAATCAAACCTCAAATCTACCATTAATAGCAACTCACAAGCTCAGATCCGAAGAGAAACGAAGACCATCATCCTCACCGCCATCCTTGCCTCAGAGAAATCTCATCACGGGCCGGTTGCGGATCGTTCGGGTGTTACAAATTGGTATCAGAGCTGTTCCGATCCCAGGGATCTGAGGAACAAGCAACCAAGAATCCGAGGTAACAAGAAGTAAGCAACAATACCAATCGATACCCACCATTGCAAGAGCAGTATTGCATCGCGATTCAGATCTATGAAGCATCATCATCATCGCAGAGGGTACTGTGAATTCAGTTTCACAAGTGCCCAGGGATCCGAAGTAGAGAACAGATCTGGAAGGAATTGCCACCATTATCCACAGTTCCAAGGAGAGAGCAGATCTGGAATGACGTAATTGTTTGATGTACCTCATCTCTTAATTGTTGCAAATCAGATAGTATAGCTTGGATAATTGCACAATTAGATATTGGATCTGTGAACAAACACCCCAAAAGTTGGCAATTGGTTAGAATAAGATATCAGTAAGATAGGCAAGAAGAAGAATAATAGATTCAGATACATCAGTGAAGAAGTCTTCAGTGAAGAAGTAGCATCATCGGCACCAACGCACCAGGAAATCGAAGGCGACAAGAACCACAAGCAACAAGAAACCAAAGGCTACCACGACCACAAAAAGATTAAAGGCAACAAGCATACAGTACCAGATCATGAGCCGCAATAAATCGAAGGCAATTAATCAAATACCTTGCGAGCCTCAGGTAATAGAGAATCATATAATAGCTGCCACCTAATTCTATTATTAAGCCACATTATATCGAATAGCCTTCGTCTGGATTATATCAAGTTAGTAAGGAAATCAAATTGAAGAAGTTAAGATAAAGGATATCAAGTAATACCTCTAGTAGGAACTCAGTCCAGTGCCATCAGATTGCGACAAGTGGAGCACAGTTTGGGCAATTCAGCAAGCAGTGGACGAGAGCCATTACAAAGCAACTAAGCATGCAGCAAACAGACTGGAGACAAGGGCAGCAAAGGTGGGAAGCCTTGAGAATGGAAGCAAACAAGAGCTATGAGAGATTGCGGCAGGAGAATGCTAGAAGGCATCAGCAATTACTAGGCTTGCTCACAGCCGGAGTACCGAACTCGCAACAACCAGCGAGCACCCCTAGGGTACCAGAGAGGTGCCCAGTCCAAGAAATTGGTATTGACCAGCAAAGGGGCTCCTTAGAGAGATGCCGAAAGAGTGGTGAAGCCATTAAAGAATACCAAATGCTGATGCAGGAGGAGGGCCACAGTCATGGACCAACCCTCAAGTCAACTAGGAGCCAAGCTGTACATGCTAGAGAAGAAAATCCTGCATTGTCAGCTTGGATAGGAGAGAAAAAGCTAATACCACTAGACTCCACTGTAAAGAGAAGAACCAGCTCACTAAGTAATCCCAAAACCTACCAACAAATTGCAGTGAGAGAAAGGGGTCAACAGCACTTAGAGCCTCAGCAAATGAAGTTCAACCAGAAGCATGCTAAAGGAAAGGAGTTAGGAATACAAGTTCCTGTGGAAGAGAGACGACCACAATTTAATGGAGAAAATCCAAGAGCAAGGCTAAAAAGTCCTGCAGTGCAAGCCTTGAAAGAAGAAAAGGAGCCAGCACCCCTAGACTCCAATGTAAAGGAAGGAGCTATTTCATTAGTTGATACTATAAGCTGTCAACCAACTGCAGTTAGGGAGTTGGAGCCAAAGCACTTAGAGCATCAACAGATGGAGGCCAACAAAGGTTATAAAGAGAAGCTGAAAGACAATGCTAGTAAGCCTGAGGAGCTGCTGAAGCTGTGCACAGCTCAACCACCTCCAACAAAGGCTACTGCCACTGCCACAGCACCAGGATTAGAGAATAGCAACTTGGAGGTTAGCAGCAGCCCTTGGTTTACTAGAGCAAACAAGAGCAAAGAACCTCAGTCAGGAACTCACAAGCGACAGGAAATAGAAGAGGGACAACAAATTTTGAAGCTAACAAGTAACACTGATAATCCGAAGTCACACCTAATATCTAGCTCTAATGGTGGGGTGAGAGAGGCATTGAAACTGGGGGTGATTAGTACCCCTATTGAGGCTGAGCACCCTGATTGCCTACCTCACCCTGATTGCCTACCTATGGGAAGCCACAGTAGTCGTGAGAGTGTGCTAAGTAAGGGGATCAGCAAGCTGGAGGAGTTGCTGCAGCTGCTCCCAGCCCAGCCATCTTCACCCAAGCCTGCCCGCACTAATCCAGTAGTAGTAGAAGGTACTCCTAATGTTGTTGGAAGTACAGTTTATAGTGCAGTGAATGTGGTTAGGAAATTGGAAGAAGAAAAGGATAGGGAATCTACTGTTGTTGCTCCTGTGATCATGCCCAGGGCCAATAGAGATGAAGTGCTCAGTAATTACTCCAATCCAATGTTTTTAGGAGTAAGCCAGGGTCACCAATTCTAGAGCAAATTAAGGGGGCTGGGCCTGGAGGGAATTGGTCTAGTGCCAGGGACTGACTGGTTGGAGGCTTACAAGCCCATGCTAGGGAGTCATGAACAGGGCAAGGTAACCATTCATAGTCCTAGAGAAGGAGCTTCTCACAAGTCTATCACCACAAGTAAACTACTAAGGGTACTCGAGGAAGGAACACAAGTAGGAGAAGATCGACCCTATCTGACTGAATTCGGAGCTACAAGAGAGAAGTTGCATACTGGGGTGCAAGGACCATCTACAGAAATGGAAGATGCAGGTAATAAACCAATTACATCACATGGTTGCAATAGATCCAATACCTACCTACCTCCAGCATGGAACCAAAATTATTATGTGCGATCTACACAGGAGAAAGGATCCATTGCAGTCTTGTGGGAGTTGGTTAGCAAACCCAAGAAACTATTTGGTTCATGGGCAAACCAATTATCTCCAGTTCAGACTGCTCACCTGGTGTGCTACTATGTACATGGGCATAAGGGGCTGGAGCCAACAATCAAAAGACCTCACCCCTGTTCACTATCCCTAGACTATGAGCAAGCCAAGTAGAAGGAAGCAAATGAAAGGTTGGTAGTTAAGCTTAGTACTTCAGGGATGTGGCCAATATCTAAGGGAAGAGAACAGTTCCTCTGCTGGACAGGAACGAGAGGGATTACCCAACAGTTGGCCAGGAACGAGGAGGAACACCCAACAGTTGGAGCAGAATGGTGGTTCCACTGTGGATTCCACAGTTTGGCAACTTTCCAAGATGCAAGTAGCCACTCCTCTCCAACCCTTGCCTTAATTGCAACTCATGTGCTTAGTGGAGGAAACATGCAGGAAGACATCAACATACAAGAAGAAAGAGAGGAACAAGCATATGAGCAATTAAAACCAGAGGAACATACCATCAAGACTTGGGGAATAACCCAAAACCTCACATTTACCCACGAGGAGCCGCACCATACCTCAGAGCAAGCCTTAGGGCCGGTAGCCCCCAGGTTGCGATACTCCGAAGGCCCAAGAGTGAGCGCGTGCCCCCAAAGGGTGTCGCTGCCCATGCCGCTAGCCGGAGAAGGTAAGGAACTAGGAGCCCGACTTGAAGAACACCTCATATCGTGGGTTCGGGAGGAGAGACACCAGCAAGAAGCTCAAGAGCAGGCTAAAGGAGGCAGCTTGGGAACAAAGGGTGCTCTGGGGAGAAGGTCACGCGAATCATCCCCATCCTTGAGGACAAGGATGATTTTAAGGGGAAGGGATTGTAACAACCGGCGCAAACGGGAGCACCTCCACGGTGGGAAAGGCCGGAAAAGGGCCTAGGTAGGACCAGAGGTGGAAGAGAGGGAGCAGGATAGAAGCCTTCTGGAAGGTGGTAGGTGGGAAAGGGATTCCGGGAGTTGTATATCCCTCAAGAGCATGGATGGGAGCAGAGTAGCAAAGAAGCCCAGGAGAGATCCAGACCCAGCAAAGCACAGCCCACTTGGCACATTCACAATTTTTACTGCTTTTACAAATAAGTCCTCGCAATTATTACATATTAGCTTTAAGTCCTCAGTAAGGACAGTATAAATAAGAATCCATGTAACAGAATCGGGATATGAAATATATGATCAAGTTTCCCTCCAAACCACTTTCTCTCTCTACGATTCTCTCTACTTCCCCTTCCCAAATTCCCCCTCTTCTTCATCTCAATTCCCTCCAATTCCTTCTCGATTCCTCAATCAAACCTCAAATCTACCATTAATAGCAACTCACAAGCTCAGATCCGAAGAGAAACGAAGACCATCATCCTCACCGCCATCATTGCCTCAGAGAAATCTCATCACGGGCCGGTTGCGGATCGTCCGGGTGTTACACACTAATCCTAGATCGTCGTTGGAGGAGGAGAAGGAGGAGGAGATGGGGGGGATCGAGCTCGGAGAGGGGGAGGAGGGAGATAAGGGGAAGAGCTGGAGCTCGAGTTAGCGCGGAAAAGGGGCGTTCGCGTGAGCTCGAGCTCGGAAAAGGGTTTCACCAGAGGAGGGTTAGGTTTGGATTGGGATTAGGATTGAAAATTTGAAATTTAAAATTTAAATTATAATTTAAAAATTAAATATATAATTTAAATTTTTAAAATTTAAATTTTATCTTAAATTTTTAATTTTAAATTTTAAATTAAAATTTTAAATTTTAATTTTAAATTTTAAATTAAAATTTTAAATTTTAAATTTAAATTTTAAATTTTAAATTTTAAATTTTAAATTTAAATTTTAATTTAAAATTTAAAATTTAAAATTTTTAATTTGAGATTTTTAAAATTTAATTTTAAAAATCAAAATCACTTTTTAAATACTCTATTGAGCCAAAAAAAAATTGCTCAAAATTACTTTTCAAAAGATAGCCAAATGCCGACATATTTAACATAAAGTTATTAGTCGGTAAAAAAAATAAAATTAAAATAATTGCCACTAAAGTATAATTAGATATTATTTAATAGCGGTCATTTTATAATTGTCGCTATTAAATTGTCACAAAAAGCCTATTTTGTTGTAGTGAGTGTCCTGAGACAGCGTAAATTCTTAGCCGACAACAAAATAGAAATGATTAAAAGCACGAAGAATTAGACCTACAGGCAATCTTGTAGTACGCTATTAATTCTCCTGGTCGTTTTGTTTGCACTGGTTCGAGATCCACACGCTGTAAATGAATAAAGCAATTGAAAATTCAACTATGTACAGTTATCACTAATCAGCAGTTCAGTTAATTTTTTTCTTGTCAAAATGATAAAGCAAACATTCATGCTATAATTTAAGTAGTTAAAGAGTATTCAGAGGGAACAGATAAAGCACACTAGAAAACATGCGGTATTTAATGACATTTTTTTTAGCGTACCGGAACGCAAGTGTAGGTACCGGAACCAAATGCTTTGGAGAAAAACCGAAGAAAGTTCGGTTGAGAAAAATGTGAAAAATTTTCTAAGATCCTGGGTACTGGTACTGGGCAGTGCGTACCGGTACCCCATGTGCATTTTGGCATGAGTACCGAAACGCGGGGGCGGGTACCGGTACTCAATGATGGATTTATCAGAGTTGGTTCTCGGTTTGAAATTTTTGAGCCTGGGTACCGGTACAGGGACCCGAGTACCGGTACTCAGCCTCCAGATCTTGGAGGCAGTGAGGGTAAAAGTGTAAATTCACTTCCCACCTCCTCTTTTGCCTATTTATACGGACCCTCCTCCTCCTCTTTTCCAGTGGGATCCAAGGAGAGAAAGAGAGTGAGAACGAGAGAGAGGGGGGAGTGAGAATTGGACAGAGGGAGTGTGGCTTCGGCTGGTTGTTGTGCGAAGCCGACAGAGGGAGCGAGGGTGCCTGCTGTGAGCACTAGGTGGATTTTCTTCGCGCCGAAGCTTTGGGTTTCGATCGTGAGCGCGTCGGAGAGCTTGTTCGATTGAGGAGAGCTCGGTTGGAGCTCACGTGCGCGGACACAGTACGGAGGTGAGTACCGTGCTTTTTTCGAGTTTTCGGATTTTCTCGGATTTTGGATTTTGGTCAGAGGATTGGGTTTTGGAGCTTGAAATGGATTTTTATCCATCTTCTTTTCTTCCTTGTGTTGTGTGGAGCAGCAGGGTGCTGTGCGTGCCGCGGAGGAGCGTGCGTGAGTGCCGGGTGCACTGTGTGGAGCCGCGGAGGAGCGCGGGCTGAGCGCGCAGGTGGGTCGGCGGATTGGATTTTCATGTTGACCGGAGCCTAAAGGGTCCTTGTGCGCGGCTGTGGGAGTGAGATGAGAGCTCTTGGAGGTCCCCTTGGGCCGCGGCAGTGGTGCGCGCGACCGAGAGCCGAGGTGCCGTTTTCGGCGGATTTTGACCATGAGCGGGTCCGCGCTTCGCTGATTTCAGCATAGCCTGTGGAAAGCAATCCAGGTGGGTTGGAAATTCTTCAAGATGTATGGAATGCCTTCTAATGCTATTGTATGCATGTTTAGTATGTCTAGCATAATTGTTATTATAGCTGGTGAATCTGATAGTTGCGTAGAAAATTATAGGAAGACAATCTTGAGCCCCAGATATTTTTAGCATGATCTAGAGATGATTTGACACTAGACTGCATATTTTCTTGTCATTCGGGATGCATCCGGACGTTCATATAATTTATGTAGCCGATTTTAAGTTAAACTCTGAATTTAAATTATTTTAAATCTTGAGAGCATTATGGACGATCCGGGTAGCTCGGGATGCATGTATCCTCGTGCCAGGGGGCCGAGTGGATTTTTAGAGTTCTATGAGATGAGTGTCTAGTGTCATGAGAGAGTTTGAACATTGTATCTGTCACGCCTCGGGGGTTTAAGTATAGCCACCGTTGGCTCTCAAATTTGCCTATATATTTTTTTTTGAAACCGATCTCCCTCGGCTCGTGCCCAGACCCGCCGCATATACAAATTCACTCTGCAAACGGGCAGAGTCTCCTTTGTATATGCACGGCGTCCTGACTATGAAGTCCATAATATCATACCTTTAACCACACTAGTTCAATCATCAAATGCATACAACCATTTTCCATAAGTAATAATGAGGCCGACTATTTTTGAAAGGATAAAACCGCAGGGTTTTGAAAGCGGTGCCCACACGACACCAGTATTTTTCAATTCCTTTCTGCAATGTTTTCTTTCTTTTCTTTTAGTATGAAAACGGCCAATTATCCGATAGTAACTAAACATGCATCCACAGAGTACTGTAATAAATCGAACATCCAAATCAACCTCACAGAAGTATCACACCCACATAGCTATTAACAGATAATAAAATGAGCAAGAGAAGAACTAACCATAGTCTGCAGCCTCGAAGGGCTGATAGACCTCTCATTGCGGCCTCACCGTCGCCCTAGCTCTCACCCCTGTCTGAACCTGTCACAGTGTGGGGAGTCAGCGACACAAGATACAAAGTATGAAAAGAATGAAGGCTATAATTAAAGCAAACTGTAAGAAAGATCAGAGCAACCGCCCTCGTCACTGTACAACCGACAGTAAAATGCAATAATGGCTAACAGTAAGGCAAACCACCGAAAACCAGAGTAACCGCCCTCCTCAACGTGCAACCAACAGTGAGAAACCCCGTGTAAAACAAACCGGGCACCTCCCCCGGCAACCACACCGAGCATCGATCTCGGAAACCCCGCCGAGCACCCACCTCGGCCGCCGAGCACCTGCCTCGGCATCACCGCTCACACCCCCCACCCACGAGGGCCCCCATTACGTCACCGTCACGTGGGGTACACGGGACAACGTACCACTTTTCCGGAAAAGCACACCCTCGCGGTGGCCAAACCGCTGGTGTGCGTGTAGCAATCTCGAGCCTCGACCGAGCACCAACCTCGGCCAACCAGACCGAGCACCAACCTCGACAACCCAGACCGAGCACCTGCCTCGGCCATCTCCCAAAACCTGATGTATCATCGAGCACAGCGACCCTTAGTCGCCTTAAATGTAGTGACAATAAAAACATAAGCATATACGGGGGTTAGCAACATTTCAATGTGTCGAACCTTTGCTCTTACCAATTGCCCTCGTTTCCCGCCTCAAGAGCTGTCGGGAGAGGAACCCACCTTTCGATGTCCGACTGGTCACACCGTTCACCGTCCTCATCGCTAGCATGCTCCAAACAACCCTACTGTTGTTCGGAGAGGGCGAACTGCCCGCCCAATCTCCCACCGCGACGTTTATTAAACCGGAGGTCCACGTCACCCCCCACTACCCCTTACAAGATATAAATAACAATAACGAAAACATGCACAAAGAGGTTCCAAGGGGTACCCACCTCGAAGCAAGTCGAACGAAACACCTAGAACGCCCCGCGCCCTCGAACGACAATCGGACCTAAAAGAAGGTCCCCAGAAAGTACAAATCAGTAAAAACCCAATTTTTCATCGAACAAGAATGTGTTTAATCCGACACCGCTGATGAATCGATCATTTTGCCGATTCCCGGGTCGTAAAGCGAAGATCTGGTCAATGGAAGTCAACGGATTCCGAGCGAAAGGTTCGGAGGTCAAGTGAACGCCATCCCCAACCGCCTTCCATGCTACAATTACCTTTGGACCCCCCGGACTTTGCCAAATTGCATAACAGAATGCCATTTCACGCCTTTTTCACTTGCATTTCATTTTAGGAATGCTTTCAAACTGAACCAAGGCCACCAGTAGGTGGGCCTCGACGCACTAAACACCGTGCTCACCATTTGAGAGCAACGCGGAACCCGAGGACAACTTCGGACCATGAATTTCTTGCAAACATAGACTTTAATGCATTTTTTTAACTCCTCGACTCGACCAAAGCAAAAACTAGGGTGAGCATCGCGTCCAGTGACCCCAAAATAGCTAGCAGCTTACTGTCGCGGCTTCGCAAACAGACCCACCACTACCACGGCCAACTATTAGACATAAGGCTTAATAATGCTATAACTTGAAGTATACTTGTGCAAATATAAAATAAATTGAAACATTAGTCTCCAAGGAACACCAGGACACCTAGGCTCACCATTGGGCAGCCCAGAATTTGCTGGATCAAAGAGATCCAAGACCCTTGCTTTCTAACATGTTCTCAATGCTCTATACATAAGTCCCCAGAGATCAACTTCGATCTGAAGTGAGCATCAAGCTCAGGGGACATAATGGAGCAAATTTCATATAATACTCGAAGTCTAAATCCATACATTTCTTCATTGAGGCATTTCCTCAAACACCTAGTGTGCATAGCTTAAACACAAGCAATTAAGCTTTTTCCCGAGCTCATTCTCAGCAGGGACACAATCTGGGCATCTAAGATGAATAGAGAGCTAGCACCTAAGGTTTAGAGATTACCTGGGTGGTTGGCCGGCGACCAGAGGCGACGACGGTGGCCGGCGGTGGAGCTCGGGCTACAACAATGGTGCAACTCTTCAAGATGGAAAACCTACGTCAAAAAGTCCATGCAAAATGACAGGAAGCTTACTACAGGTCCTACAAGCATTCCTGGGTCACTGGCCGGCGGCGGAAAGCGCCGGCGACGCGCGGCGGCGGAGTTCGGGCAACCTTGGGTGCAACAATGGAGAAACGAAAACCCACGTTACATCTCACATGCAAATGCATGGGAAGCATCTAAACAACCCTACGAACATACCTGGGCCACTCTCCCATCGCGCGGAGCCCCGGCGATCGCCGCGGCGGAGCTCGGCCAAGCTCGAGAGAGCTCTAATGGCGGATTTTGATCCGGTGCACGATGGGTCCTCCAACTTGGACCACAATGCTTATCTTGGTGCTACGGTGCTTACTGAGGTGGTGGCCGGCGGCGTGGGTGCACGGCGGCGCCGGACGGCGAAGGTCGGCCATGGTTATCTTTTGCTCGGTTCTAGGGCTCACTCGCGCGGACCGGATTCTTGTCCGATGATCACCAGACCTTGGAGGTAGCTTGCAGTCGATGAGGAGACGAAGATCAACAGTCTTGATCTTGTTTCCAACGGTCGGAAAATGCCCTCGCGGGAGATCGGTCAAAACGAGGTTTCCGGCAAGAAGTGACTCCCGCCGGCAACCGGAAGGACGGCGACGGCTCAAACTTCACAGAGGGGATCCACTTGACATAAGGAGAAGGTTGGTAGGGTCCAAAGGCCGATTAAAATAAAAAGTTTCAAGATCTCACCTCGCCGAAAAACTTGGAGAAGGAGATGATGGCTCCGGCGGCGCGCGGCGGCGGCGGCCGTCGGCTTCATCTTGGCTCGGCCACGGCCACTAAGAGGGATACACAGATGCACTTTGGACCAACCAAATCCTTTCTTGATGCCTCCCACACCATTAACCCGAGAAGAAAAACCCAACTTCTTGTCTTCTTGGTCTTCTCCGGCGACGGGAACGGCGGCGGCGCTCGGTGCGACGCTTGAAGAATATGGTGGGTGGAGGCAGCTAGGGAGCTAGGGCTACGGGTTAGGGTTGCAAGAGAACCCTAATGCATGTATATATATATATATATATATATATATATATATATATATATATATATATGAATATTGCTCAAAATGCCAGTATACCCCTCTACACTTAATATTTCGTGCCCAGTCCCTTACAAAAACTTCAACCTACTCTTTAGTCCTTGTCCATAAAGTGGCACGATTTTCGAGGCATAAAATATAGGGTTTCCGCGTAAAATACTTCGTTTTTCACCGTATTTCACGCTTTTCGAGGCGTTCGAATCATCAAATCGAAAAAGGGGACGTCCGGCTCGACGAGACCTATCAGGTAGAGATTTTTGTTTTTCGACGAGATGCCCGGATAAATTTTTGGTCTATAAATACTGTGCAATTATATAGTATGTCACGTTTCTCGAGACTCTAGGATTGTCAAACAAAAATTCCGTCAGTGCCATTGCACTCAGATCGACGACGCCATTTAAATCGACTACCTGGATTGTCAGATTCGGACTCCAGATAGTCGATCGGGCGACGTTGGCCAATGTGGGAACTAAAATCAGGGTGTTACTATTCAAATCACTATTCACTTAAGTCGCGGGCCCCACTAGTTTTCTTGCTGATTTCCGGACGATCCGACCGTCGGATCAACAAATGGTCTATACCATTTTCACTCAATTCGATGAGACGGTCGCACTGGAGACCTTAGATTTTCGAGATCAGACTCGAATCGGAAAGGCAGAATTTGTGCTTCGGAAACTGTGCCATTTGCACACCAGTAAACACACCACTAAGGTTAATTTTGTTTCCTCGCACACATTCACACCTGAAAATCACTCTTTACACAACTCAAGTTTCTCGAGTGTTACATCACTCACACCTTAAAAGAAGTTTCGTCCTCAAAACTTAGATACACTAGGATTCAAGCAAAAGAGGATGACGCTCGAGCACGCCTAACTTGCGCTCATAATTGACTTCGCGTCCCTCGTTAATTTAAGTCACCGAAAAGTCTGCCTGAGGTCTTAACTTTCCCCTGTTACCTTAACACACTTCCAAGTCCGTTCCGTGATGTATCACCATAAACCTCAAAATCCTCACCGGGTGCTGATAGTGCATACACTGGTGCCCGTGTTAGCCTAACCTTGCATTCTTCGAAGCTCTCCTGACTTTTAGCCGTCCCAAAAAGCCCACCACGCGATGCCCAAACTCACACCTTTGGAGTTTGGCCTACACTCTCTGGTCCCTGAAAGTCTGCAAGGTCACTCGTAAATGCTCCTCGTCCGTACGCGAGTTGATCCAAGAAGGATCTGAGTAAGCCTGCTCCTCGACTTGGAGTTCCCCGTTAGGACGCCACCGGTTCGCAGACCACCTCTGACGGTGCTGACCAGTCAGCAACCAAAGTCTCGCGATGCGTCGAGGTACCCCCGGTCCTACCACCAAACTCGGGCCGACGGGGCCTTAAATGGCCAAAAATAACCCGACAACAAAAAAGGGGGAAAGGAACCACTCTAACACCCTCGCGAACTCCAGGTTGCGCCAACCAAACCAACCGGGTCACTGCCTACAAGTAATCCTCCTCTGGAACAACGAACCCGCCCGTCACCAACACGGACCACCTTCACCCGTCACCAACACGGGCCACTTCCACCCGTCACCAACACGAGTCACTTCCACCCGTCATCAACACGGGCCATTAGCTTGGAGCATAACCACTATCCCGGCTTGTCCGCTCCGACGGTCCGTCCTACCGAGGCGACGGTCAAAACTAAAGCTAGGTTTCAGCTCTAAGACCTCTTTCTGTCCTCGCACCGAAAGAGGTGCGACACTCTGATTAACCACTGACGTGCGGTCCCAATCCGTCACCCTTCCCAGCACCAGGCAACGAACTGAGCAGCAACCACTCAGACCAAACAGTCGCACTCCCAACCGAGAGGACTCTGAGCTCTAGGTCCGCTAAGACAATGGCCTACGAATACAGTAGACTACCCATCCAAAACCCATCGGGTCAGGAAAGGATAAGCAACGATAATAGCGAGAATCACCTTGTCCTCAAGCTACCTAGGTTTACCATGCGCACTTGAGGGATCGCGCGTCACCCCATTAGTGAGACGGCCTAACCGACCCTCTTGCGCCGAACGTGAGAACTTAACTTAGAGCTACACCACCACAACCCCCTTAAAAGGAGCTAATCGGCACTACCCAGCGTCAAAAGGCTAAACACCCAATAAAAGTCACCACTTACACACACTTGTGCGAAACGAGGCATGGCTTCTCTAAACAAAAAAAAAAAAAAAATTACCCCAACGAACAAGGTTTACTAGTCCCGGTAGTCTCCTTTTCAACCTAAAGGGGGACCCCAAACTCTACTAGGAAGATTTCTGCAACCGTCACCGTATTCACCGCAACAGTTGAACTGTGGGTAACAGCCGTAGGGAAAGAATCCTCATTCCTGCGCATACCTTGCCCAAGCTGCAAAAGGTTCGGCCGACGATCCGCGGTAACCTAAAACCGGAGGACCTAAAAGGTACAACCTTAGGCAAGAGTCACCCGGTTACCCACGTCCGACAAAGCAGCTGACACACTAACAACCACCGGCGGATTCCACTACCACCAGTTACCATTACTAACGACGACCAGGACATCGACAGAGGAAGGGGTTTGGAAGACAAAAGCCGGCTCAACGATCTGCTGTGCTAACCGCCGCACCAAGTGCGTGAACACTGTCAGCAGGCCCACCGTGTTCTGTGCTGGTTGCTTAATCCATTGACTCCCCACAACCATCCAGACCCCGGTGGCAGCCGGCCTCGACCCCAACCTCCAAAACAACCCGACTACACTAGCTCAACACCCGAGTTAAACAGAGAAACAGAAATTAGCAATCCCGCACTCTCGCATCTCTACGTACCTATACCCTGATCATTTCGTTAGTTAGTAGCCAGTGGAAATGTGCTTCTGTGGATGTTAGACAGCGACTACTGTGGTTAAAGTTGTTTCTCTCTGATACCATCTTAATCTGTCACGCCCCGGGGGTTTAAGCACGCGGAAGTATAGCCACCGTTGGCTCTCAAATTTACCTATATATTTTTTTTTGAAACCGATCTCCCCCGGCTCGTGCCCAGACCCGCCGCATATACAAATTCACTCTGCAAACGGGCAGAGTCTCCTTTGTATATGCACGGCGTCCTGACTATGAAGTCCATAATATCATACCTTTAACCACACTAGTTCAATAATCAAATGCATACAACCATTTTCCATAAGTAATAATGAGGCCGACTATTTTTGAAAGTTTAAAACCGCAGGGTTTTGAAAGCTGTGCCCACACGACACCAGTATTTTTCAATTCCTTTCTGCAATGTTTTCTTTCTTTTCTTTTAGTTTGAAAACGGCCAATTATCCGATAGTAACTAAACATGCATCCACAGAGTACTGTAATAAATCCAACATCCAAATCAACCTCACAGAAGTATCACACCCACATAGCTATTAACAGATAATAAAATGAGCAAGAGAAGAACTAACCATAGTGTCACGCCCCGGGAGTTTAAATGCGCGGAAGAAGAGCCACCGATGCTCCCAAATCAGTATATATTTTTTTTTGAAAATCATTACTCCCCGGCGCGTGCCCAGACCCGCCGCATATACAAATTTACTCTACAAACGGGCAGAGTCTCCTTTGTATATGCACGGCGTCCTGATTACATCATACATTCGTCTCATCTCAAAACCATGGGTTAGTGCAAAGTCACCAGACATAAACGAGAGGGTTGCTCCGGTATCAAAAAGGGTTCTAGCACGGTAAACAGAAACAAGTGTGATACCTGCGACGACGTGCTCAGACGGGTAAGCCTCCTGCTGATTCATTGCGTAGACGCGGCCTCCCGATGGCGGCGGCCTGTCCCCTGCTGGTCGAGGTGCTGGCGGTCTGGAAGCCGACGCCATCGGGCCTTTTCCTCGCCCCGCGTGCTGGGATGACGGCGCGGAGGCTGCTGAAGACGCAGTGCCTTGGTTCAGGGGGCAGTTGAAGCGGAAGTGCCCCTGCTTGCCACATCGGAAACAACGATCCTGTCTCTGGGAGCATTCCGTCACTCGGTGCGCCCCCCCGCAGATCACGCAAGGCCGATCGTCCGAGCGTTGTCCTCCTTCTGGCGCGCCTCTGTTCCTCTGCTGGGACCTCCACCGCTTAGAGGGCCGACTCCCACTGGAGGAGCCTCCCCCTGAAAAGGTCTGAGTCCGCTTTCTATCTTCGTGCTGATGGGGACCATCCCTTCGAGCGCGCGTAACGGCGAAACCGCGCTCTACTATGGTGGCCCGGTCGACCACCGCCTGAAAGGTATGCAGATCTGCCGCGTCCACCACTTGGAAAATGTCGGTCCTTAGTCCATCCACGAACAGTTGAGCCTTATGGGACTCGTCCCGAATGACGAACGGGACGCAGTTCGCCAGCCTCACGAACGCCCGTTGGTACTCCATCACTGTTCGGGTTCCCTGCTTAGTGTGGTTGAGATCGTCCTCAAGTTGCTTCTTGACGCTATTCGTAAAGAACGCCCCGAACAGCTGCTGTTTAAAAGTGGTCCATGTCGGGAGGGCGGTACCCTTCGCGGAGTCGGGGCGTACCGTCTTCCACCATATGCGGGCGTTCCCCTCCAGAAAGTGAACGGCCAGGGGAACCCGCTCGTGGTCTTCCATCAGTAGGTCCTCAAACAATTTCTCCATCGAATCCACCCACTTCTCCACCACCCAGGGGTCCATCGTCTCCCCCTCAAATGTCGGCGGGTCGTGTTTCTTGAAGTCTGCTAAGTTGGCACGCACGCGCTCCCGCTCTGTTGGCGGGGCTGAGCCCTCCCCTGTGGCGATAGCGGCCACGACGGTCGGAGGCCTCACCCCGGTCTCCGCGGTAGTGTCCCTGGCTGAAGTTCCCGGCGTCGATCCTGCTGCTGCCGCCGGAGGGGCTACCTCTGGCACCGTCTGTTGGGTTAACGGTACCTCAGGCGCCGCGACCCGCGTAGGGGCAGTCCCCGCCCCAGCCTCCATCGTCGGCGGTCCAGTCGCCGGTGCAGTTGGCCCCGGATGGGGACCCGGGGCGACCGCCGCCGCTGCAGCGGCCTGCTGTTGCTGCGTTAGTTGGCGCACGTGATCCGTCAAGGCCGCCAACTGTCCCGCCATCTCCCGTAGCTGCTGTCTCAGGAGTTGGTTCTCCGCAGTCGCCGACGCCGCTGCGTCCACCCCTGTGTCCTCGGCGGTAGCTCTAGTTCTCACCATGATCTGGACACATGTACAAACCAGTTACATCTAGCTTAAGCCAAAAGATAACGCTGCAACCGCTGGCCCTAAAGGAAGAAAAACGCTAATCTCCCCCTTTCCCCCACGAGCACTCGCGTTCTACTTTTCTATCCCCATTCACTTTATTATCAGTAGTTAGTACATTGCGCCCCGTGGATGTTGGGCCCCGACTATTGTGGTTAACACTTTACCGCTCTGATACCATCTTAATCTGTCACGCCCCGGGGGTTTAAATGCGCGGAAGAAGAGCCACCGATGCTCCCAAATCAGTACATATTTTTTTTTTGAAAATCATTACTCCCCGGCGCGTGCCCAGACCCGCCGCATATACAAATTTACTCTACAAACGGGCAGAGTCTCCTTTGTATATGCACGGCGTCCTGATTACATCATACATTCGTCTCAAGCATTAACCACACTAATCGAGGTACAAACACATACGACTTGCATTCCAAACATTCCAACAACTTTTATACAAGGAAAAAGGGCCGACTGATTTGAAAGGATAAATAATCGCAAGGTTTTGAAAGCGGCGCCCACACGACGCTATTATTTTTGAAAACTATTTCGAAACCACATAAATCCACAGAGTTTTGGAAAACGGCACCCACCCGATGCCAACTTTTGTAAAGCCAGTTCGAAACCACATAAATTCCACAAGGTTTTAAAATCCGGTGCCCACACGACACCCATAGTTTTTAAAACAGTTTTCGCAAACGGTTTTCTTCATTCGTTTTCTTTTCATGGTTTTAAACGGCCAAGCAAGGAGTAACAGTATATTCGCATAAGTGAAAAAGAATACATCCACTTCGACCCCACGGGGGTGTCGCAATCCACAACTAACTAACAGAAATAATAAAGGAAAAGAGAAAGGAGAGTCACTGTGTCTGAAGACGCTCAAAGTCAGAACAGCGCCCTCGCGGCCTCACCGGTGCCCTAGCACTCGCCCCTGGACGAACCTGTCACGGAGTGGGGAGTCAGTGACTAGAAATAACATAATAGGCAAAAGAGCTAAAATATAGCAAACCATAAGGACCGGAGCAACCGTCCTCCTCAAATACCGTCCATAGTAACCTCACCCTGCACCAAACCAAACCGGGCACCTACCCCAATCACCGCACCGAGCCCCTATCCCGGTGTCCCCCGCCGAGCACCCGCCTCGGCCGCCGAGCACCTGCCTCGGCATCACCGCTCACACCCCCCACCTGCGAGGGCCCCCATTCCTAACGCCACCGTCGCGTGGGGTACACGGGTCAACGTACCACTTTTTCGGAAAAACACACCCTTGCGGTGGCCAAACCGCCGGTGTGCGTGTAGCAAAATAAGAGCGCACGTATCGATAAATGAGTAAAGTAATGCAACAGGGTTAGTCAGATAAACATAAATCCCAAATACCTTGCACCTTGCCCCGACACGTTATTCCTAATAAAACAAGTCTATCCCCGAAATCCCCGGAGAAGTACCCACCTTGTGTGTGCGTCGTCCGGTGCTCGGTTCGTCCGCGACCGTGTGCCTGCTTCCTATAACGTCGCGTACCCCTGAAGGAAGCGAAAGTGTAAGTGTCAAGACTAAGGGATTGGACACCGACACCGACTCCCTACCAAAACCGACGACTGACAGGGTCCCCGGACTCCGCACGGCGGGGTTCCCCGCACGGCACCGACCCGCGCAGCACGCGCGCTGTCCGCGGACGGCCCCGCGCGGCCCCAGCCCGTCGCGGTGCCTTGACGGTGCGCTTGCTGCGCGGCGTGCGGCCCGCGCGGCACCTGCCCGCGCGGCGCCCGTGCCGCGCTCCTGCTGTGCGGCGCCCCGCCTGCGCAGGGTGCCTGCCGCGCGGTGCCCCGCCTGCAGGCGGCCCGCGCGGCGCCCGCCTGCGGGCGGCGCCCGCGCGGGGTGCCTGCCGCGCGGCGCCCCGCCTGCAGGCGGCCCGCGCGGCACCCGCCCGCGCGGCGCCCGCCTGTGGGCGGCGCCCGCGCGGGGTGCCTGCCGTGCGGCGCCCCGCCTGCAGGCGGCCCGCGCGGCACCCGCCCGCGCGGCGCCCGCCTGCGCCGCGCGGCGCCCGCCTGCGGGCGGCGCCCGCGCGGGATGCCTGCCGCGCGGCGCCCCGCCTGCAGGCGGCCCGCGCGGCTCCCGCCCGCGCGGCGCCCGCCTGCGGGCGGCGCCCGCGCGGGATGCCTGCCGCGCGGCGCCCCGCCTGTAGGCGGCCCGCGCGGCACCTGCCCTCGCGGCGCCCGCCTGCGGGCGGCGCCCCCGCGGGATGCCTGCCGCGCGGCGCCCCGCTTGCAGGCGGCCCGCGCGGCACCTGCCCGCGCGGCGCCCGCCTGCGGGCGGCGCCCGTGCAGCGTGCCTGCCGCGCGGCGCCCCGCCGGCAGGCGGCCCGCGCGGCGTACGGCGACGACTCCCGCCTCTTAGATTCCCCCCCCCCCGAAAGCCGAAAAACCGAACGTAAAAACTCACCTTGGGTCCTCCGAGGAAGAGAAAGAGAAGGGGGATCGTCCGAGCGTCGGTTCCGCGAGCACGAGGTCCCGTTCCTTCCTTGCCTCAAACGCCCAAATCACCGTCGCCTCGATGCCCTAGTGCTACGAGAGGGAGGTGGTGAAAGAAAAGAGGGAACTCTCTTGAACGTGCCCTAGTACGCCCATAAAAAGGGTTAGGGCATCCGACTGCCTCGATAAATGCACAGATCGCCCGCACGAATCTCGGTGCGCCTACAGGGGGGTCCGAACTTCAAAAATTTATTCTGGTTGAACCGGGGATCGGAATCTAAAACCGATCGCGCCCTCGCGCTCCGTTTTGCGAGCTCTACCGCCTAAAAATGTCCACGGGCCCCGACGGACTGTCCGGTTAAACACCAAAAATTAGACCCTCAGTCACAGTCAATAGGAAAGGGATAACGGAAAAAGTCAAAGAAAGGCCAGGTCTTACACATAGTCTGCAGCCTCGAAGGGCCGATAGACCTCTCATTGCGGCCTCACCGTCGCCCTAGCTCTCACCCCTGTCTGAACCTGCCACAGTGTGGGGAGTCAGCGACACAAGATACAAAGTATGAAAAGCATGAAGGCTATAATTAAAGCAAACTGTAAGAAAGATCAGAGCAACCGCCCTCGTCACTGTGCAACCGACAGTAAAATGCAATAATGGCTAACAGTAAGGCAAACCACCGAAAACCAGAGTAACCGCCCTCCTCAATGTGCAACCAACAGTGAGAAACCCCGTGTAAAACAAACCGGGCACCTCCCCCGGCAACCACACCGAGCACCGATCTCGGAAACCCCGCCGAGCACCCACCTCGGCCGCCGAGCACCTGCCTCGGCATCACCGCTCACACCCCCCACCCACGAGGGCCCCCATTACGTCACCGTCACGTGGGGTACACGGGTCAACGTACCACTTTTCCGGAAAAGCACACCCTCGCGGTGGCCAAACCGCTGGTGTGCGTGTAGCAATCTCGAGCCTCGACCGAGCACCAACCTCGGCCAACCAGACCGAGCACCAACCTCGGCAACCCAGACCGAGCACCTGCCTCAGCCATCTCACAAAACCTGATGTATCATCGAGCACAGCGACCCTTAGTCGCCTTAAATGTAGTGATAATAAAAACATAAGCATATACGGGGGTTAGCAACATTTCAATGTGTCGAACCTTTGCTCTTACCAATTGCCCTCGTTTCCCACCTCAAGAACTGCCGGGAGAGGAACCCACCTTTCGACGTCTGACTGGTCACACCGTTCACTGTCCTCATCGCTAGCATGCTCCAAACAACCATACTGTTGTTCGGAGAGGGCGAACTGCCCGTCCAATCTCCCACCGCGACGTTTATTAAACTGGAGGTCCACGTCACCCCCCACTACCCCTTACAAGATATAAATAACAATAACGAAAACATGCACAAAGAGGTTCCAAGGGGTACCCACCTCGAAACAAGTCGAACGAAACACCTAGAACGCCCCGCGCCCTCGAACGGCAATCGGACCTAAAAGAAGGTCCCCAGAAAGTACAGATCAGTAAAAACCTAATTTTTCATCGAACAAGAACGTGTTTAATCCGACACCGCTAATGAATCGATCATTTTGCCGATTCCCGGGTCGTAAAGCGAAGATCTGGTCAATGGAAGTCAACGGATTCTGAGCGAAAGGTTCGGAGGTCAAGTGAACGCCGTCCCCAACCGCCTTCCATGCTACAATTACCTTTGGACCCCCCGGACTTTGCCAAATTGCATAACAAAATGCCATTTCACGCCTTTTTCACTTGCATTTCATTTTAGGAATGCTTTCAAACTGAACCAAGGCCACCAGTAGGTGGGCCTCGACGCACTGAACACCGTGCTCACCATTTGAGAGCAACGCGGAACCCGAGGACAACTTCGGACCATGACTTTCTTGCAAACATAGACTTTAATGCATTTTTTTAACTCCTCGACTCGACCAAAGCAAAAACTAGGGTGAGCATCGCGTCCAGTGACCCCAAAATAGCTAGCAGCTCACTGTCGCGGCTTCGCAAACAGACCCAACACTACCACGGCCAACTATTAGACATAAGGCTTAATAATGCTATAACTTGAAGCATACTTGTGCAAATTTAAAATAAATTGAAACATTAGTCTCCAAGGAACACCAGGACACCTAGGCTCACCATTGGGCAGCCCAGAATTTGCTGGATCAAAGAGATCCAAGACCCTTGCTTTCTAACATGTTCTCAATGCTCTATACATAAGTCCCCACAGATCAACTTCGATCTGAAGTGAGCATCAAGCTCAGGGGACATAATGGAGCAAATTTCATATAATACTCGAAGTCTAAATCCATACATTTCTTCATTGAGGCATTTCCTCAAACACCTAGTGTGCATAGCTTAAACACAAGCAATTAAGCTTTTTCCCGAGCTCATTCTCAGCAGGGACACAATCTGGGCTTCTAAGATGAATAGAGAGCTAGCACCTAAGGTTTAGAGATTACCTGGGTGGTTGGCCGGCGACCAGAGGCGACGGCGGTGGCCGGCGGTGGAGCTCGGGCTACAACAATGGTGCAACTCTTCAAGATGGAAAACCTACGTCCAAAAGTCCATGCAAAATGACAGGAAGCTTACTACAGGTCCTACAAGCATTCCTGGGTCACTGGCCGGCGGCGGAAAGCGCCGGCGACGCGCGGCGGCGGAGTTTGGGCAACCTTGGGTGCAACAATGGAGAAAGGAAAACCCACGTTACATCTCACATGCAAATGCATGGGGAGCATCTAAACAACCCTACGAACATACCTGGGCCACTCTCTCATCGCGCGGAGCCCCGGCGATCGCCGCGGCGGAGCTCGGCCAAGCTCGAGAGAGCTCTAATGGCAGATTTTGATCCGGTGCACGACGGGTCCTCCAACTTGGACCACAATGCTTATCTTGGTGCTACGGTGCTTACCGAGGTGGTGGCCGGCGGCGTGGGTGCACGGCGGCGCCGGACGGCGAAGGTCGGCCATGGTTATCTTTTGCTCGGTTCTAGGGCTCACTCGCGCGGACCGGATTCTTGTCCGATGATCACCAGACCTTGGAGGTAGCTTGCAGTCGATGAGGAGACGAAGATCAACGGTCTTAATCTTGTTTCCAACGGTCGGAAAATGCCCTCGCGGGAGATCGGTCAAAACGAGGTTTCCGGCAAGAAGTGACTCCCGCCGGCAACCGGATGGACGGCGACGACTCAAACTTCACAGAGGGGATCCACTCGACATAAGGAGAAGGTTGGTAGGGTCCAAAGGCCGATTAAAATAAAAAGTTTCAAGATCTCACCTCGCTGAAAAACTTGGCGAAGGAGATGATGGCTCCGGCGGCGCGCGGCGGCGGCGGCCGTCGGCTTCATCTTGGCTCGGCCACGGCCACTAAGAGGGACACACAGATGCACTTTGGACCAACCAAATCCTTTCTTGATGCCTCCCACACCATTAACCCGAGAAGAAAAACCCAACTTCTTGTCTTCTTGGGCTTCTCCGGTGACGGGAACGGCGGCGGCGCTCGGTGCGACGCTTGAAGAATATGGTGGGGTGGAGGCGGCTAGGGAGCTAGGGCTATGGGTTAGGGTTGCAAGAGAACCCTAATGCATGTATATATATATATATATATATATATATATATATATATATATATATATATATATATATATATATATATATGTATATATATATATATATATGTATATATATATATATATGTATATATATATATATATGTATATATATATATATATATATATATATATATATATATATATATGTGTGTGTGTGTGTGTGTGTGTGTGTGTTACGGAATTTGAGTTGGCGTATTTCGTGAAAGTATTAAGTCTTGAAGATTGAAGATGAAAGAAGTTTGGATCATATACCTCAATCTCAAGAAAGAAGAATTCAAAAGGATCAGGTATGTTTAACTAAAGATTTTTGGTGATCCGAATACTTCTTGTAGTGTAGAAACACTTGGAAGAATTTTTTTATTGCTTAAAAATTAAAAACTGGACATGGGACATGTTCAGGATCCGGATCAGGCAGTGCAATCCGGATCCCGAAGGGTACTTGTTCATTGGCAAATCCAATCCGGATCAAAGGCCATTTTCGATCCGGATCCCGAACATGGGATTTTGCTGATTTGTATGAACGATCCGGATCGGACCTTGCAATCCGGATCCCGAACCCTTGGTTTTCTGGAATTGTCAATCTCGTTACGACGATCCGGATCACAGTAAATCCGATCCGGATCGCCGTCCTGAAAATTTCCAGAAACGGTTGGTTTTTGATCCTTATCTTCTTCCAATGGTTTCTAACCTATATATAGACCCTATTTTTCACTTCTTAGGGCATCCGTGAAATAATCGAAAAATACGACCGAAAGAGAAAAATCCACATATAGAGAAGAAAGAAAATCAATAGATTCAATTCTATGTTTCTTCATCTATATTGATTAATTTGATTCTAGGTTTTCCAAACTCAGATTTTGAGTAGAATCAAATTAATGAATACTTAGATGGTATTTCCGATCTATTTCTAATCTAAGTATTCGGCGGATCATCACCACCCAAAAACAACGATTTACCCTAAATCGGCGCGTGGACTCGCGTGGCCTTGTGGATTCAAGGTGCAACCGCTCTCGTGGATTCGGAGCGAGGTACGTTCGTGGATTCGAAGCGTGCTACTGGGTGAAGACCGTGGATTCGGTCGGACGTCGTGGACTCGACATTGGACGCTGTGGATTCAGCGTTGGGCGCAGATCGTGGATTCGAGAAGCGTCGTGGAGCGAGCGGAGAAGATCTACTAGGAGCGTATGGTAAAAGGTTGAGTCGTCTGTGAGTACGTTATATCACCTTGTACGTGTGTTAATTCTAGTGGATTTCGCCGTGTTATCGGTCCCGTGGTTTTTTACTCCGGTTTGGAGTTTTTCCACGTAAAAATCTTGCGTGTTATTTTTTTTTCCGCATTGGGTTTTATTGCGCAATGATTTTTTGAGTGTTTATTGTTTACACCTATTCACCCCCCTCTAGGTGTTTTTTCCCCTATTTAGATCCTTATTACATATAACCCAACAAGTGGTATCAGAGCGGGAATAGGGTTGTAAACAATGGTTGAAGGTGGAAACATCAACGACCCCCTTTCTTTGATGGAACAAATTATGCGTACTGGAAAGTACGGATGAAAGCCTTTTTAATTTCCATCGACGAAAGGGTGTGGCAATCAATTGAATTAGGATGGTCTAATCCAACTGAAATTATTTCTGATGTTCGCACCTTAAAACCTAGGTCGAAATGGACCAAGGAAGAGATAGATTCATCTTCTTACAATGGCAAGGGAATTAATGCTTTATTTAATGCTTTGTCACAAACAGAGTTCTCTCGCGTCTCGGCATGTGAGACTGCGAAAGAAATCTGGGATGTTCTTCAAGTTACGCATGAGGGAACTAACCTTGTGAAGATTCAGAAACTGCAAATGCTTACGAGCAAGTTTGACTCTATTTCTATGGCAGAAAATGAATCTTTCACAGACTATTACACACGATTGCAAGACATCGTAAACTCATGTGCTAACTTGGGAGAGAAGATTCCAGAATTTAAAGTTGTAAGAAAGATATTAAGAACTCTTCCTGAACGATTTCGCCCAAAGGTCGCAGCCATTGAAACAATTAAACACCCGGACGAAATGCGTGTAGAAGAATTAGTTGGTGCATTACAAACTTATGAAATGACATTTCCTACTAACTATTCTTCTGGAAAGGCATCCTCTTCTAAGTCTTCAGGTTATGCATTGAAAACAACAAAGGAAGAAGACGCGGATTCATCCTCCTCGGACGATGACGAGAACCTATCTATGGAGGACTTTGAGAAGCAGCTCGCTCTCTTGACAAGGAAGTTTCGCCGCAACTTTCGAAGGGGTAATCCAAGCAAAACTCCATCCTTCGGAAAGTCGAAGAAAGGCAAGGGTTCTTCAAGCTACAAGTCAAGAAAGCAAGAGAACTTCTCAAAGGATAAGAAAAGTTCAGAGGGACAAGTACAGTGCTTCAAATGTCGAGGCTATGGCCACATTGCAACGGAGTGTCCCAACAAGAATCCGGCAAAGAAGAAAGCGATGCAAGTCGTCACTTGGGATGACAACTCCACGTCAAATGAGTCGTCCTCAAGTGATGAAGAAGACAACGCGACAGCATTCCACGCGTCCACATCCTCACCCTTCATGTGCTTGATGGCAAGTACCTCCGATTCTTTGTCCAACTCCTCCCAAGCTGAGAAGAACGCTACGGACAACGAATCGAGCAATTCTGAAGGTGAAGATTTTGCTCTTGCCTACCATAAGCTTTTGAGGGATTCAAAGAAACTGGCAAAGCAAAACCGGAGTTTGAGAGGGAGATTGCAGGATCTCGAAGAGGAAGCAAAAAGAGCATCTTCACTCTCAAACGCTCTTGAAGTGGAAAGGGATAACTTAGCCAAAGCAAATGTTTCCCTTCAAGAGAAAAATGAGCTTCTCGAGAAAAAACATACAAAATTGGTGGATAAAGCGAATTATTTCTCGAAGCTCTACGACGAGGCTCGACAGGAAAATTGGAAATGACAAAGACCATTCTCCAACTAAAGGATGACTTAAAGCGATTCTCTTCTGGAAGGAGTAAGTTGGACAGGCTTCTTGGTCTTGGTCAAACAAATCGGTTCGGCCTCGGATACACTCAAACTGGAGACAGTCCAAGTTCGAGTGGGACAGTATTTGTGCCTCAGTCGGTATCTCCTCCTCCGACACCGGAATTCACGACAAGCAACGACAACAAGCCTACTTCATCCTCTTCGGGATCGTCAAGAACTAAGGTATGTTTTCGTTGTGGCATTTCAGGGCACATAAGGAGAAATTGCAAGATGGGAGCCAAACGCACACCTCAAGCACCTCTTGCAATGACTACCAAAAAGGTGATTCCTCAGAAATCAAGTGCAAATCATTTAAAGGAAAAGAGCCTTGGTAGTTCACCGCTCAAGACGACATCATCAAGGAGCAGCAATACTTCAAACAAGACGCTTTCACCTAGGAGAGTAACTTCACGACCATTACCGACGCATTCCAAAAAGGTTTGGGTGCGCAAAGGTGAAATTTTTCCTTGTCTTCTTACTAATATTTCCTTGCATGCATATGATAGTTCGTCTTGGTATCTGGATAGCGGGTGTTCCCGTCACATGACCGGTGACAAAAACTGTTTTCAAACCTTTGAGAAAATCTCCGGAGGACTTGTTGTTTTCGGAGACGGTCGGTCTTCCAAAATTGTTGGAAAAGGAACTATAGCTATTCCGGATGGCCCGGTTCTAAATAATGTGTTATTTGTTAATGGCCTTAAGACTAACCTCATAAGCATAAGTCAACTTTGTGACAATGGTTATTCAGTTAATTTTTCATCTGATGAATGTACTGTAACTGACAAGAACCATGTTTTCTTTTTAAAAGGGGTTAGATCAGAAAACAATTGTTATGTAGTTCCTCATAAAATTTCTGAAAAGTGTAACCTAGCTTCTTTGAAAAATGAAACACTTTGGCATGAAAGGCTAGGTCACATAAACTTTAAGGAACTTGCTAGAATTTCAAACAAAGATGTGGTCAAGGGGGTTCCGAAACTTTCTTTTGAACAAAACATTGTGTGTGGCGGTTGCCAAAAGGGAAAACAGTCTAGGACTGCACACAAGAACTTGAACCACATAGGTACAAAACGGCCTTTGGAACTTTTGCACATGGACTTAATGGGGCCAACTCGTCAACCATCCTTGGGAGGTAAATGGTATATTTTCTTATTGGTTGATGATTTCTCTAGATATTCTTGGGTAGCATTTTTAAAAGAGAAAGCTGATACTTTTGATTCTTTTCACGAGATTTGCCATCGTATTATGATTGAAAAGAATGAAAAGATTACTCGTGTTAGAAGTGATAGAGGTGGAGAATTCATAAATTCTAAATTCATTGATTTTTGCATTTCAAACGGCATTAAACATGAATTCTCGGCACCCTATACACCTCAACAGAATGGTGTAGTCGAGCGCAAAAATAGGGTCGTACAGGAGATGGCACGTGTTATGCTTCATAGCCGGAACTTACCGTTATATTTTTGGGCTGAAGCGGTGAACACTGCTGTCTATGTAATTAATCGCGTGTATTTGCGCCCGGGGACTTTAAATACACCATATGAACTATGGTTTTGTAGAAAACCGAACATCAAATATTTTCGTATCTTTGGGAGTCGGTGTTATGTTTTACGTGACCGCGAAAATCTTGGAAAATTTGACTCTCGAAGTGACGAAGGGATTTTCTTGGGCTATTCTACAAACAGTAGAGCATATCGAGTTTTTAACTTAGAATCTAAGACGATCGTAGAATCGATAAATGTTAAGGTAGATGAAGCTTTTCACTTTGAATCTGAAAAATCTACCCTCGATATCTCTCTTGATGATGATACACCTGCTAATGCATCTTCTTCTAACAATTCTTTCGATAATAATGATGCATCTAACGGTTCTTCAAGTTTATCTGATGTGCAGGAATCATCTCATGTACCTCCGAGTACTCCGTTACCTCAAACGTTACGCATCTCCAAGGATCATCCTGAATCGAACATCATTGGAGATCCACAAGAAGGAGTTAGAACTCGGAGACAGTTGGTTTGCGGATTCGCTTGCTACGTATCTTTAATCGAACCAAAGAATGTCGATGAAGCTCTTCAGGATGACTACTGGATTGAAGCAATGCAGGAAGAGCTCCATCAATTTGAGCGAAACAAAGTCTGGGAATTAACGAAGCCTCCGAAGCAACACAATGTGATAGGTACCAAATGGATTTTCAAGAACAAGAAAAATGAGGATGGTACTATCATCAGGAACAAAGCAAGACTAGTTGCTCAAGGCTACTCTCAAGTAGAAGGTATAGACTTTGATGAAACTTTCGCCCCTGTAGCTAGACTCGAGTCCATTCGTATCTTATTTGCGATTGCTTGTCATTTTAAAATCAAATTATTTCAAATGGACGTTAAGAGCGCATTTTTAAATGGGTTTTTAAATGAGGAAGTTTATGTGGCTCAACCGAAAGGTTTTGTGGACCATAAACTACCTAACCATGTTTTTCGTTTGAAAAAGGCTCTTTACGGTCTGAAACAAGCACCGCGAGTATGGTACGAAAGGTTGACAAAGCACCTTTTGGAAAAGGGCTATACTCGAGGGGGAGCTGACAGGACTCTCTTTGTGAAGCATTATCAAAACAATTTCATTGTAGCACAAATCTATGTCGATGACATTGTATTTGGTGCAACAAGAGATAATGATGCTTCTAAATTCGCGGAGACCATGGAAAGCGAATTTGAGATGTCCATGATGGGCGAATTGACTTATTTTCTTGGATTGCAAGTTAAACAAAATGATGAAGGCATTCACTTGTGTCAATCCAAGTATGCAATGGAGTTGGTCAAAAAGTTTGATCTAGAAAATTCTAAGGATTTTCCAACTCCAATGGGAACTAGCCATAAGGGACTTGGAAGTGAATCACATAGTGAGAATGTAGACGAGAAACTGTATCGCAGTATGATTGGAAGTCTACTTTATCTCACGGCTAGTCGCCCGGATATATCCTTCAGTGTTGGGATTTGCGCGAGATATCAATCAGCACCAAAGGAGGTTCACCTGAAAGCGGTGAAAAGGATCATCCGGTACATCAAAGGTACAATAAATTTCGGAATTTGGTATCCTATGGGAACAAGTTTGGATATTGTTGGATACTCAGATGCCGATTGGGCAGGATCAGTGGATGATCGGAAAAGCACGAGTGGTGCATGCTTCTATCTTGGCCATTGCCTTGTTGCATGGCACAGTAAAAAGCAAAATTGCATAGCACTCTCGACTGCCGAAGCGGAGTATATTTCAGCGGGTAGTTGTTCAACCCAATTGATATGGATGAAAAGCGTGTTGAGCGACTTCCGGATTTCAGCAACTTCGGTAACAATTCTTTGTGACAACACTAGTGCTATAAACATTTCAAAAAACCCTGTGTTGCACTCTAGAACAAAACATATTGAACTTAGATATCATTTTCTTAGAGAGCTAGTTGAATCAAATATTCTTCAACTTTCATATATTTCAACTGAGGATCAATTAGCTGACATTTTAACAAAACCTTTGGATCAAAAACGTTTTATTCATTGCGTAAAGCAATTGGAATGCTTTCCTTGAAATAACCTCTTTTTGAAACTTTTGCTTAAGTTAGGTTTTGTTTCGTGTTTTTTGTTCATTATCTATGTTTTGTACATAGGACATTAATTGAGCATTGATCATAATTGACTTTAATTGCATCCTTTCACGCATTTAGAAATTTATTATGCTTTTGATATCATAATATTTCAATGTTGCAATGATCATTTATGTTAATTAAGTCATCTTTTAAGTGATCAAAGTCAATTTCTCTCTCAATGATCTCTTGGTATAGTCATTATCTTATTTGATTGCTTAGTCGAGTATGAATGCGAGATCAATTTTTGGTTGAATACCTTATATATTAAATAATTGATAGCCAATTGAGGGGGAGTCAAAGAAATGTAATATGCTCAAAAGATGTGGAAAGAGTTACATCCCAATGAGGAGTGTGAAAACTACCACCATTTGGTGAAAAAAAAAAAAAAAAAAAAATGATGATGAAATGCATATTGAAATACTTGACTCTGTCAAATTTCAAGGTTGGTATAAGGTGGGATTTTTGATAAAAGATGCTCAAAGAGCCACTCTCTTCAACAGATTGTCTAAATATATTATCTAACTTATCTGGGATTTCAAACATCTATTGATCTTGGTATTTCATTTTCTTTACCAAATTGATGATTTGATAAAGGCATTACGCATAAGATCAGGTTAGATGTGATTGAAGTTGTTCAACTTTAAGAGTTTTAATTTCCATAAATTTTCGTTTCATTTTTGAGTATTTTTGATAGATTTGGTATAATCTATTTCTTGTTGTATGAAACGATGATTTTTGTTTAAAGTTGATATGCTAAAGTGCTTACATACTTTTTCTGGATTTTATGGAATTTTTCTAAATTTTTCTGGAGAAAAAGTTGAAGCCGATCCGGATCGGACTAAGTGATCCGGATCCCGAACGCAGGTGTTTCCTGCGGGTAGCCGATCCGGATCACATTCACGATCCGATCCGGATCACGGCTAGGGTTTTAATAGAACAAGAGGGGTTTTGATTTCTTTTACTACAATCTTTTGTTCTTAAGCCTCTAGAGTTTCTCTCTCTAGATTTCTTCCATCTTGGAGCCTTCCAAACTCAAGTTCTTCGATTCAAGTAAGTTTTATTGATCAAAATCTCGGTTTTTCACTGTTTTTCTTTATTTGCTCAAAACGTGAGTGGAAATCATGGAACTTTTTCGTTTGTGAATGGTTTTTGGTCAAATTTCTTTTGAAATAAGAACTCTGGGTGGATTAGTTTTGATTATATGCTGGGTATTCTCCTGATTAACGAATTTTTGGGCTTCGATTTCTAAAAATTCGGTTTTAGGGCATATAATAGGAATTTTTGAAAATCATGCAATTGATCTATTTTTAAAATTCTTTTTGCAAAACTAATTTGATTCTTAGCCTCTCTACATGATTATGATTGTTTGGGTACAATTCTTCCAATTTTTGAAAACTGAAAATTTTCATGTTCTTGAGTTGTTCTTCACAGGATTTCAATCTTCTTAAAGCACGCACAGCAATGGAATTCTCATGGATCATTCTTCTCTTGGTTTCGATGGTGCACACACGTGCAACAGTCAAAGAGGAACAAGTTGACTCAACTCGAGACAAGACAAGAGAAGCGGATGAAGACAGCTCAGATTTTGACGAAAAGGAGTGGGAAGAATTTCTCAGAATAAATCAACAAAAATGTGATGAGGAAGACAGAAAATATTTGAAAGGCAAAAGACTAATGAAATCTGCCTCAACGACGAAACAATACACAAGACGGAAAAATGTCAAAGAAGGCGGCATTCTACTTAATGAGCCTCGTACTAGAGCACGCTCATTTTCTGAAATTCAACAGAGTAAATCTCCATGGATTGAGGGCCAGAATGCACCATCTGCATCCACGCAAAATCCATCAACCTCCAAGAGAATGACTGCAGAAACAGATGTGTTGACATCCATTCGGCAGGAGCAGCGAAAACTCTCTGCTGAACAAGAAAGGCTTTCCAAAGAACTTCAGCACATTTCATCTGAACATATGAAAATCAAGAAGAAGTATTCACATATATCAAAATTGCTCAAAGGGATCTTGAGCAAGCTCAGTTGCACCAGTTCTGACACCTCGGATTAAACATTTCTTTTTGTGCAGATTTGTGCAGGCTTTTATTTTTTTTTTTTTTTTGGATTTAGTTTTGTTCTTACTTTGTTTTAGTTTTAGTTCTCAGGTTTTTCTTGATTTTGGACTTCTTAACTCTCCTTGTCTTTTGTAATTTTGGCTTAGTTTGTGACAAAAAGGGGGAGAGAGTTTAGAGATGAGATGTGAGACATGTGAGAACTTTGAACATGTGAGAACTTTGAACAAACTTTGACTTTGGTGAAAGGTAAGTATCACAACTAACTTTGACTTTGGTGAAAGGTAAGTATCACAACTTCTGGTGTTATCTTGTGATTTGTTGCATGTCTCTACTAACTATTCGACTAACTATTTGGACATGTATTATTACTAACAAGTTGTTTGATTACTAACAATGCAAAGTTATGACATTTGGAATCTTATTGCTTAAAAGATATGTCAATGCTTGATTATTATCTTATTACATATCTGAGTTACTAAATGTCATGATGAGTATAAACTTTATCTCTGCTAGGTTTTGAATGCTAAATATTCTTGAGGTATCTAACGATCTCTTTTTGTCAAGAATGATTTCTTTTTGCAGAGAGTACAGATGTCTAAGTCTAGAGTCTGTTTTAGGAGTTTATCTCATGTATTTAAATTTTTGGATCTCCATTGTAAATTTTTGTTGTATGGTGATAGCAACAAAAATATTCTTTTTGAATTTTCTTTTGTGGATTTGTGTTTTGTCACGAAACCGCCAAAGGGGGAGATTGTTACGAAATTTGAGTTGGCGTATTTCGTGAAAGTATTAAGTCTTGAAGATTGAAGATGAAAGAAGTTTGGATCATATACCTCAATCTCAAGAAAGAAGAATTCAAAAGGATCAGGTATGTTTAACTAAAGATTTTTGGTGATCCGAATACTTCTTGTAGTGTAGAAACACTTGGAAGAATTTTTTTATTGCTTAAAAATTAAAAACTGGACATGGGACATGTTCAGGATCCGGATCTGGCAGTGCAATCCGGATCCCGAAGGGTACTTGTTCATTGGCAAATCCAATCCGGATCAAAGGCCATTTTCGATCCGGATCCCGAACATGGGATTTTGCTGATTTGTATGAACGATCCGGATCGGACTTGCGATCCGGATCCCGAACCCTTGGTTTTCTGGAATTGTCAATCTCGTTACGACGATCCGGATCACAGTAAATCCGATCCGGATCGCCGTCCTGAAAATTTCCAGAAACGGTTGGTTTTTGATCCTTATCTTCTTCCAATGGTTTCTAACCTATATATAGACCCTATTTTTCACTTCTTAGGGCATCCGTGAAATAATCGAAAAATACGACCGAAAGAGAAAAATCCACATATAGAGAAGAAAGAAAATCAATAGATTCAATTCTATGTTTCTTCATCTATATTGATTAATTTGATTCTAGGTTTTCCAAACTCAGATTTTGAGTAGAATCAAATTAATGAATACTTAGATGGTATTTCCGATCTATTTCTAATCTAAGTATTCGGCGGATCATCACCACCCAAAAACAACGATTTACCCTAAATCGGCGCGTGGACTCGCGTGGCCTTGTGGATTCAAGGTGCAACCGCTCTCGTGGATTCGGAGCGAGGTACGTTCGTGGATTCGAAGCGTGCTACTGGGTGAAGACCGTGGATTCGGTCGGACGTCGTGGACTCGACGTTGGACGCTGTGGATTCAGCGTTGGGCGCAGATCGTGGATTCGAGAAGCGTCGTGGAGCGAGCGGAGAAGATCTACTAGGAGCGTATGGTAAAAGGTTGAGTCGTCTGTGAGTACGTTATATCACCTTGTACGTGTGTTAATTCTAGTGGATTTCGCCGTGTTATCGGTCCCGTGGTTTTTTACTCCGGTTTGGAGTTTTTCCACGTAAAAATCTTGCGTGTTATTTTTTATTTCCGCATTGGGTTTTATTGCGCAATGATTTTTTGAGTGTTTATTGTTTACACCTATTCACCCCCCTCTAGGTGTTTTTTCCCCTATTTAGATCCTTATTACATACAACCCAACAAGTGGTATCAGAGCGGGAATAGGGTTGTAAACAATGGTTGAAGGTGGAAACATCAACAGACCCCCTTTCTTCGATGGAACAAATTATGCCTACTGGAAAGTACGGATGAAAGCCTTTTTAATTTCCATCGACGAAAGGGTGTGGCAATCAATTGAATTAGGATGGTCTAATCCAACTGAAATTATTTCTGATGTTCGCACCATCAAACCTAGGTCGAAATGGACCAAGGAAGAGATTGATTCATCTTCTTACAATGGCAAGGGAATTAATGCTTTATTTAATGCTTTGTCACAAACAGAGTTCTCTCGCGTCTCGGCATGTGAGACTGCGAAAGAAATCTGGAATGTTCTTCAAGTTACACATGAGGGAACTAACCTTGTGAAAATTCAGAAACTGCAAATGCTTACGAGCAAATTTGACTCTATTTCTATGGCAGAAAATGAATCTTTCACAGACTATTACACTCGATTGCAAGACATCGTAAACTCATGTGCTAACTTGGGAGAGAAGATTCCAGAATTTAAAGTTGTAAGAAAGATATTAAGAACTCTTCCTGAACGATTTCGCCCAAAGGTCGCAGCCATTGAAACAATTAAACACCCGGACGAAATGCGTGTAGAAGAATTAGTTGGTTCATTACAAACTTATGAAATGACATTTCCTACTAACTATTCTTCGGGAAAGGCATCCTCTTCTAAGTCTTCAGGTTATGCATTGAAAACAACAAAGGAAGAAGACGCGGATTCATCCTCCTCGGACGATGACGAGAACCTATCTATGGAGGACTTTGAGAGGCAGCTCGCTCTCTTGACAAGAAAGTTTCGCCGCAACTTTCGAAGGGGTAATCCAAGCAAAACTCCATCCTTCGGAAAGTCCAAGAAAGGCAAGAGTTCTTCAAGCTACAAGTCAAGAAAGTAAGAAAACTTCTCAAAGGATAAGAAAAGTTTGGAGGGACAAGTACAATGCTTCAAATGTCGAGGCTACGGCCATATTGCAACGGAGTGTCCCAACAAGAATCCGGTAAAGAAGAAAGCGATGCAAGTCGTCACTTGGGATGACAACTCCACGTCAAATGAGTCATCCTCAAGTGATGAAGAAGACAACGCAGCAGCATTCCACGCGTCCACATCCTCACCCTTCATGTGCTTGATGGCAAGTACCTCCGATTCTTTGTCCAACTCCTCCCAAGCTGAGAAGAATGCTACGGACAACGAATCGAGCAATTCTGAAGGTGAAGATTTTGCTCTTACCTACCATAAGCTGTTACGGGACTCAAAGAAACTGGTAAAGCAAAATCGGAGTTTGAGAGGGAGATTGCAGGATCTCGAAGAGGAAGCAAAAAGAGCATCTTCACTCTCAAACGCTCTTGAAGTGGAAAGGGATAACTTAGCCAAAGCAAATGTTTCCCTTCAAGAGAAAAATGAGCTTCTCGAGAAAGAACATACAAAATTGGTGGATAAAGCGAATTATTTCTCGAAGCTCTACGACGAGGCTCGACAGGATAATCTGGAAATGACAAAGACCATTCTCCAACTAAAGGACGATTTAAAGCGATTCTCTTCAGGAAGGAGTAAGTTGGATAGGCTTCTTGGTCTTGGTCAAACAAATCGGTTCGGCCTCGGATACACTCAAACTGGAGTCAGTCCAAGTTCGAGTGGGACAGTCTTTGTGCCTCAGTCGGTATCTCCTCCTCCGACACCGGAATTCACGACATCCAACGACGACAAGCCTACTTCATCCTCTTTGGGATCGTCAAGAACTAAGGTATGTTTTCGTTGTGGTTTTCAGGGCACATAAGGAGAAATTGCAGGATGGGAGCCAAACGCTAATCTCAAGCACCTCTTGCAATGACTACCAAAAAGGTGATTCCTCAGAAATCAAGTGCAAATCTTTTAAAGGAAAAGAGCCTTGGTAGTTCACCGCACAAGACGACATCATCAAGGAGCAGCAATACTTCAAACAAGACGCTTTCACCTAGGCGAGTAACGTCACGACCATTACCGACGCATTCCAAAAAGGTTTGGGTGCGCAAAGGTGAAATTTTTCCTTGTTTCATTACTAATATCTCCTTGCATGCATATGATAATTCGTCTTGGTATCTGGATAGCGGGTGTTCCCGTCACATGACCGGTGACAAAAACTGTTTTCAAACCTTTGAGAAAATCTTCGGAGGACTTGTTGTTTTCGGAGACGGTCGGTCTTCCAAGATTGTTGGAAAAGGAACTATCGCTATTCCGGATGGCCCGGTTCTAAATAATGTGTTATTTGTTAATGGCCTTAAGACTAACCTCATTAGCATAAGTCAACTTTGTGACAATGGTTATTCAGTTAATTTTTCATCTGATGAATGTACTGTAACTGATAAGAACCATGTTTTCTTTTTAAAAGGGGTTAGATCAGAAAACAATTGCTATGTAGTTCCTCATAAAATTTCTGAAAAGTGTAACCTAGCTTCTTTGAAAAATGAAACTATTTGGCACGAAAGGCTAGGTCACATAAACTTTAAGGAACTTGCTAGAATTTCAAACAAAGATGTGGTCAAGGGGGTTCCGAAACTTTCATTTGAACAAAACATTGTGTGTGGCGGTTGTCAAAAGGGAAAACAATCAAGGACTGCACACAAGAACTTGAACCACATTGGTACAAAACGGCCTTTGGAACTTTTGCACATGGACTTAATGGGGCCAACTCGTCAACCATCCTTGGGAGGTAAATGGTATATTTTCTTATTGGTTGATGATTTCTCTAGATATTCTTGGGTAGCATTTTTAAAAGAGAAAGCTGATACTTTTGATTCTTTTCACGAGATTTGCCATCATATTATGATTGAAAAGAATGAAAAGATTACTCGTGTTAGAAGTGATAGAGGTGGAGAATTCATAAATTCTAAATTCATTGATTTTTGCACTTCAAACGGCATTAAACATGAATTCTCGGCACCCTATACACCTCAACAGAATGGTGTAATCGAGCGCAAAAACAGGGTTGTACAGGAGATGGCACGTGTTATGCTTCATAGCCGGAATTTACCGTTATATTTTTGGGCTGAAGCCGTGAACACTGCAGTCTATATAATTAAACGCGTTTATTTGCGCCCGGGGACTTTAAATACACCATATGAACTATGGTTTTGTAGAAAACCGAACATCAAATATTTTCGCATCTTTGGGAGTCGGTGTTTTATTTTACGTGACCGCGAAAATCTTGAAAAATTTGACTCTCGAAGTGACGAAGGGATTTTCTTGGGTTATTCTACAAACAGTAGAGCATATCGAGTATTCAACTTGGAATCTAAGACGATCGTAGAATCGATAAATGTTAAAGTAGATGAAGCCTTTCACTTTACTTCTGAAAATCTACCCTCGATATCTCTCTTGATGATGATACACCTGCCAATGCATCTTCTTCTAACAATTCTTTCGATAATAATGATGCATCTAACGGTTCTTCAAGTTTATCTGATGTGCAGGAATCCTCTCATGTACCTCTGAGTACTCCGTTACCTCAAACGTTACGCATCTCCAAGGATCATCCTGAATCGAACATCATTGGAGATCCACAAGAAGGAGTTAGAACTCGGAGGCAGTTGGTTTGTGGATTCGCTTGCTACGTATCTTTAAACGAACCAAAGAATGTTGATGAAGCTCTTCAGGATGACTACTGGATTGAAGCAATGCAGAAAGAGCTCCATCAATTTGAGCGAAACAAAGTCTGGGAATTAACGAAGCCTCCGAAGCAACACAATGTGATAGGTACTAAATGGATTTTCAAGAACAAGAAAAATAAGGATGGTACCATCATCAGGAACAAAGCACGACTAGTTGCTCAAGGCTACTCTCAAATAGAAGGTATAGACTTTGACGAAACTTTCGCCCCTATAGCTAGACTCGAGTCGATCCATTCGTATCTTATTTGCGATTGCTTGTCATTTTAAAATCAAATTATTTCAAATGGACGTTAAGAGCGCATTTTTAAATGGGTTTTTAAATGAGGAAGTTTATGTGGCTCAACCGAAAGGTTTTGTAGACCATAAACTACCTAACCATGTTTTTCGTTTGAAAAAGGCTCTTTACGGTCTGAAACAAGCACCGCGAGCATGGTACGAAAGGTTGACAAAGCACCTTTTGGAGAAGGGCTATACTCGAGGGGGAGCTGACAGGACTCTCTTTGTGAAGCATTATCAAAACAATTTCATTGTAGCACAAATCTATGTCGATGACATTGTATTTGGTGCAACGAGAGATAATGATGCTTCTAAATTCGCTGAAACCATGGAAAGCGAATTTGAGATGTCCATGATGGGCGAATTGACATATTTTCTTGGATTACAAGTTAAACAAAATGATGAAGGCATTCACTTGTGTCAATCCAAGTATGCAAGGGAGTTGGTCAAAAAGTTTGATCTAGAAAATTCTAAGGATTTTCCAACTCCAATGGGAACTAGCCACAAAGGACTTGGAAGTGAATCACATAGTGAGAATGTAGACGAGAAACTTTATCGTAGTATGATTGGAAGTCTACTTTACCTCACGGCTAGTCGCCCGGACATATCCTTTAGTGTTGGGATTTGCGCGAGATATCAATCAGCACCAAAGGAGGTTCACCTGAAAGCGGTGAAAAGGATCATCCGGTACATCAAAGGTACAATAAATTTCGGAATTTGGTATCCTATGGGAACAAGTCTGGACATAGTTGGATACTCAGATGCCGATTGGGCAGGATCAGTGGATGATCGGAAGAGTACGAGTGGTGCATGCTTCTATCTTGGCCATTGCCTTGTTGCATGGCACAGTAAAAAGCAAAATTGCATAGCACTCTCGACTGCCGAAGCGGAATATATTTCAGCGGGTAGTTGCTCAACCCAATTGATATGGATGAAAAGCGTGTTGAGCGACATAGGATATGGATGAAAAGCGTGTTTGATTTCGGTTGTAGGCGGCAGTCGTTCGAAATTTTCGGGCCTCCCGTGTGAGAGATTGAGGATTTATTCCCTTGTTGGGTTGATTGGTTTATTCTAGATCATGGGTTGGGCATTATTAGATTGAGTCGTGGAGGGTTCTCCGACTTGGCCATGGGTTGGGCATTATCAGATTGAGTCATGGAGGGTTTCTCCGACTTAGCTATGTTTATTTGGGCATTTCCAGATTGAGTCGTGGAGGGTTCTCCGACTGAGTTATGATTATTTGAGCATTCTAGTTTTCGATCTGTTTGATCGTGGATTATAGCCTGCATGTGCCGCTTTTTATGCCAGATGAGACACTCTTAAGCTCGGTTGGGTTGCTCCCTTCGAGTTACGCTCCGGATGCGATGATGATGCGCCTAGTTGATACACTAGAGGTCACTTTGCGTGATACTGAGATAGTCCGTGTGGGATGCCCTGCGTAAGTCCCGTCCCAGGGTGGATGAGGTGGCAGTAGGTAGGCGCAGGCTTGACTGAGCCAGTTTTGGCAGTCATTGAGATTTGTTTTGATGTGAGCACTTCGTGAGCGAGTGGATGCATAGCATGTTCTTAGTTGAGTTTTCCTTTGAGCACGATACTTGAGGCATATTAGCAGTAGCGAGTGTATGCATAGTACGTTCTTAGTAGAGTTTTCCTTTGAGCATGATGTTTGAGACATTTTAGCTGTAGTTCTTTTCCAGCTTTCCTATTATCTATCTGCATACCTATTGTTTTGCCTCCAGTAGACTTAGTGGGCATACCATGGATATTGGTGACGGTACCTACTGGGAACTACCTTCTGCAGTAGTTCTCACACCCGCTGCGGTGACAGGTTTTCCAGAGGTTGCTTGTCACACCCCGGGGTTGAAACTGCGATCCGGGCTCGCCAACAGATCCGCCATCTGTATGGAAACTGCCGCACAAACGAAGCATCTACCCTGCAAGTCAGATCTATAGCTAAACATGTATCAGAGCTGAAACTAAAACCAGTAGCTACAGAAATCAACTGAACATCTGAATAAATAAAATAATCCTCAATACATAGTTTCTCAGCTATGAAAAATGAATATAAGCCTCACCAATCTCTCAGACTGTCCAGTACAAAAGTGTAATCAAAACAATATACAGGGTACATCTACCTCTGACTCTCAATGCTGATAAGGAACTAATCGGCCACGTCCTCACCTCGATCAGCTGTCTCCGCGCGAACCAAGTCGGAACAGCAACCTCAGGAAACCTGTCACCGTAGCGGGTGTGAGAACTACTGCAGAAGGTAGTTCCCAGTGGGTACCGTCACCAATATCCACGGTATGCCCACTAAGTCTACTGGAGGCAACAGATAGGTATGCAGATAGATATATAAGAAAACAGGAAATGAACTACAGCTAGTATGTCTCAACATCATACTCAAGGAAATCTCTATTATGAACCTGCTATGCATACACTCGCCACTGCTAAAATACCTCAAGTATCATGCTCAAAGGAAAACTCATCTAAGAACATGCTATGCACCACTCGCACACGAGGTGCTCACAAAACTCAAATCTCAATGACTACCCAAGCTGGCTCAGTCAAGCCTGCGCCTGTCGTCTAGGAACGCACCTGCCCACTACCACTCATCCATAAGAGGACGGGATTTACGTGGGGCGTCCTACACTGACTACTAGGAACGCACCTGCCCACTCCACGTGGGACGTCCTAGTCTGACTACTAGGAACGCACCTGCCCACTCCACGTGGGGCGTCCTAGTCTGACTATCTCAGTCATCATCATCACGCATCCGGAGCGTAACTCGAGGGGAGCGACCCCACCGAGCTCAAGTATCTCAACTGTCTCATAAGCGGCACATATAGGGGGCATAAAGCCCGCAGGTGCCCAGACTGCTCTCACTGGTAACAACGTACCCTGCGTTTATCACAAGAGTAAGGTGGATGCTGGCCCCCACAGAAAATGCACCTATAAGCTCGTTGGGATATAGAAGGGGCAGATGCCGAAGGTGGTGCTGTAGATGTACTCAGGGGGCACGTAGCTCGAATGTGCCCAGACTGTCCACATCGGAAACAACGATGTCACACCTCGGGGGCTTAAATAAGCAGAAAAACGTCTATTATTATTATTATTATTATTATTATTATTATTATTATTATTATTATTATTATTATTTGAAACATCCCCACCCTCCGGTGCGTGTCCAGACCCACCACACATACAAATTCACCCCACAAACGGACAGAGTGTCCTTTGTATATGCACGGCGTCACAATCATAATTTACACTTTAACCACACCAGTCAATGAGTTAAGTAGAGGAAAAAGATAGTCATGCACAATAACCAAGGAGGCCACCTAAATTTGAAAGGATAAATCCACGGGTTTATAAAACGGTGCACACAAGACACCTATTTTTTTCAAAATTATTTTCGCAATCCTTTTCTTTTATTTCAAAAATGGCCGTACCAAAATAAACATAAAGAAAAACCGTTCATCACAAAATTCCAACATCCACAAATAAATACCACACGCACAAAACTAACTAACCAAAGAAATCGCACGTAAAATAAGAATAAGTCACCAGCGGAGAAGAAAACTAGAATCCTCAAGTCGCGGCCTCACCGTCGTCCCAGATCCCACCCCTGACCGAACATGTCACAGTGTGAGAAGTCAGTGATACAAAGAGTAAGGAGTAAACGTAAAATGTGTAAGATGCTATAAAGACTGAGAATAAAGCAAACCGAAAGAAACCAGAGCATCCACACTCCCCATCGTGCAGTCAACCGTAACCCCCTGTAAAAATAAACTGAGCACATGCCTCAGCAATACACACCGCTCTCACCTTGGTGCTTTTAACCCCCCACCTACAGGGGCCCCTACTACGTCACCTTGTGTCCCCATCGTGCAGTCAACCGTAACCCCCTGTAAAAATAAATTGAGCACCTGCCTCAGCAATACACACCGCTCTCACCTTGATGCTTTTAACCCCCACCTATAGGGGCCCCCACTACGTCACCTTGTGGGGTATACGGGTCAACGTACCACCTCTCCGGAAAAGTACACCAATGAGGAGGCCAAACCGCTAGTGTGCGTGCAAGCAGCCATGAGCATCGTAACCAAAGACAATATGTAACATAGAGCACCGCGACGCTCAGTCGCCACAAATAACAATTATAAGATTCCTTATGCATGACCAGGGGTTAATAAAGATTTAAACACTTTACTACTTTGCTCTTACGTTTTATTAATAAATCCAGACTCCAAAAAGACGTTAGAAAGGGTACCCATCTTAGAGTGCGTCGACCGAACACTCGGAACCGTCCCACGCCCTCGCACGACTCCCGGATCTAAAAGTCCCCAAAAGAAAACATCAGTAACACTAAACCACCCGAACAAAGAACCGAAGTAGAAACGCACGGGTGGACACAGAAACCAGGCGGCGGAGCTTGACAACCCCGCGCGGGCAAATTCCCCGCGCTGCAGAGTAGCCCCACGCGGGCACCAGCCCCGTGCGGGCGCGCGCTGCCTACGGTTAACCCCGCGCTGCCTGCGGGACGGCCCCGCGCGGCACTAGGCCGCGCGGGCGCGCGCTGCTTGCGGGCAGGCCCGCGCAGGCACTAGCCCGCGCGGCGCGTGCTACCTGCGGGCAGCCCCGTGCGGCACCAGCCCGCGCGGGCACGTGCTGCCTACTATTAACCCCGCGCTGCCTGAGGGGCGGCCCCGCGCGGGCACCAGCCCGAGCGGCGCGTGCTGCCTGCGGGCAGCCCTGCGCGGCACCAGCCCGCGCGGGCGCGCGCTGCGGCTAGGGTCTCGCGGCGGCGGCGCGCCAGTGCAACGCGGCGGCGGTGACGGCTAACGACGGCACCAACAAAACCCAACGGCGAAACCCTCGACGCAAAAACGCATAAAACTAAAAAACAAAACACCGAAACTAGCAAACGGGCTAACCTTGATCTCGCGGAGAAGAAGAGGAACAAGAAGGATAACTCGTTCCTCACAGGCGATGAGAATCCGATTCCGGTCCCCACCTCCGACACGCTTGATCAACGAAGAAGAAGGGAAATTCTCTCTGTTTTTCTTTCTCTCCGACTAGGGTTTTTTTTCCTTTTGCGTTTTCTTGAAGGAGATAAAATAAAAAAAATAAATGTCACGCCCCGGGGGTTTCATTAAGCGGAAGATGACCACTGAAAAGATTTGAATTTGCGTATATATTTTATTTTTTTGAAACCAAACTCCCCCGATGCGTGCCCAGACCCGCCGCATATACAAATTCACTCTGCGAACGGGCAGAGTCTCCTTTATATATGCACGGCGTCCTGACTACAACAACCATACAACTATCACTTTAACCACACTAGTTCAACAGTCGGATACATACAACCGTTTTTCATAAGTATTAAAAAGGCCAACTAATTTTGAAAGGATAAATCCACAAGTTTTAAAAACGGTGCCCACACGGCACCTAGGTTTTTCAAAACGGTTTTCGAAATCCATAAATCCACAGGGTTTTAAAATGGTGCCCACACGACACCCAGATTTTCAAAACGGTTTTCGCAATCCATAAATCCACAGGGTTTTAAAATGGTGCCCACCCGGCACCCATATTTTTAAAACAGTTTTCAAAATATTTTCTTTTTCCTTTCTTTTGTAGTTTGAAAGCGGCCAATCGGGAAAAGCAAAACAACCATTCACAAGGATAATAAACGACATTCCAACATCCACATCGACCCCACAAGGGTATCGCAATCCACATAGTAAACTACTAAAAGGTAATGAACTGAGCAAAATAAAAAGTAAATGCAGTCTATGGCCACGAAGAACCAAAAGTACTCCTGCCACGGCCTCACCGTCGCCCTAGCTCTCCTCCCGGAGGAACCTGTCACAGAGTGGGAAGTGAGCGACACAAGGTAAAAAAGATGCAATGCAGGAAGACTGTAACTAAAGTAAACCGTAAGAAAACCAGAGTAACCGCCCTCCGCATCGTGCGATCGACGTGTCCCCTACCCCTACATAACCTAAACCGGGCACCTGCCCCGACAACCCAGACCGAGCACCAACCTCAAGAAAGAAAACCAAACCGAGTACCAACCTCAAGAAAGAAAACAAAACCGAGCACCAACCTCGGGAAACCAGACCGAGCACCTACCTCGGTAAACCACGCCAAGCACCTACCCCGACTGGTCGCACCGCTCATACCTTGGCGCCTCAAACCCCACACCTACGAGGGCCCCCACTACGTCACCTCGTGGGTATACACGGGTCATCGACCACTTTTCCAGAAAAGCACACCCTTTGCGGTGGCCAAACCGCGGGTGCGCGTGCTGCACCCTCGAGCATCGTAACCAAGTACAACGAACAAAACCAATGATAATGAACCATAGAGATAGTTAAAGATTAACACAGTTAGTTGAGCAATCGAAATATATTTACAGTTTTCAAATCCCGACACTAAACCTCAGAACGAGTACCCACAACATGATGATCACAACAGTAACGAAAACGCGCATAAAGGGGTTCTAAGGGTATACCCACCTCGAACACGAAGAAGAAGACGATGCGGAAACTCCAGCTAAAACACTCCCACCTTGTGCCCGAAAAAGAACTACAGTAAGAATTATCGTTAAAAACATCGCCGCGATCAAAAACACTCAAAAACGGAGCAAAACGGGCCAAAAACGGAGCTTCTGGACTCTCAGGCTGCAAGCTGGTGCACGGGTCCAGGCGTGGACCGGGTCCACGATGCAAGGCAGCCGCGGCGCAGACCGGGAGCACGCCGCAGCGGTGGACTACTGCGGCATGGGCCGGGCCGCGCACGGGCAGAAGCGCGCGCCGGGTCCACACAATCGGGCTGCGGAGGCGTGCACCGGGTGCACGCCGGACCGGTAGACCGCGCGGCCTGGCTGTAGTAACCATGATTTTTAAAATCCAAAATCTAAGCTTAAATAATTTTCTGGATTATTTAAATAGCAAAAATTGGTAAATAGTAGTCCTATAGTCGCCCTAAAAATACCGACTTTTGATCGGGGCCTGATCTTGAAAATCCGAGATCGCCATTGCAATCGTCTTGTCGAAACATGAAAATTTCATATTCACTTGTCGACGATCTGACGGTCGGATCTTCCAGAAATCAGCGAAGAAGAAGCGGGCCCCACAACTTAAGTTGTGAATAGTAACCCTCTATTTTAATTCCCTCGCGACCACTAATGGCCAATTTACTGTCTTAAAACTCAATATAAGGGTATGAGTAGTCAAACCTAACTAATTTCGACGTTCTGAGCACAATGGCACTGACGGTTTTCGCATTTGGCGACCCGAGTGCATCGGAGTGCGTGCAGTACACCGCAAAACGTCGAATTAAATGGCCCGAGATTTTATTCAAGCGTCAGACAAAACAAACAAATACGCTACCTGACAGGTCTCGATGAGCCGGACGTCGTGGCAAAGTTCGTTTCGCAAAATGATGAGCGGTTTGTCTCGAAATGCGTGAAAAACACCCAAAAATTGGAGTAAATTGTAAGGAAACTTAATATTTTATGTGTTAAAGTGTTAGGAGCTTAAATTCCTTAGGGTGTTGGGTGCAAATTGTGTCTCCTGCGAAGACCCCAGAGTTGGGGATTGAGTGTGAACCCGGTTTGAGGAATAATTGCAATAGAATCTTTGCATTAAAGGGAATGTTGGCTGTTGGTCTCCTTGTGGGCATTCACGAGGAGTCAAGAAGGAATTCTAGGCGTCGTTCAGACCTTCTGCACTTCCCATACCCAGCCCGAATTGCTAGACAGCCTAGAGACACCATTCCTTAGAGAGAGAAATTTGAGAGTGAAAGAGAGGAAGGCAAAGTTGGAACCAAACTTCACCAAACCTTGCTTTGGTGTTTTGGAGGAGTTCCTGGGTGCCTGGGCTTCTTCCTGATCAAAGCCCGAAGTGTTGGGGTGGCTCGGAACACCCACCTGGAGGGCAACTCGAGTGAGAGAGAGAAAGAAGAAGCTTGGAACAAATCTCTTCCAAGTTGGAATTAGAGTGCTCTGAAGTTGTCCTTGGTGTCTGGGGACCTCCTGGGTTGCTGCTGTGGCCGCGCAAAGGAGAGGAAGAAAGATCCGGCTTCCTCCATCTTCTCCGAATTTCGGCCAAGGTAAGGATCCCCAAACCAAAGGTTGTATGCACCCCAGACCATCAACAGTAGCTTATTTAGGATCTAGGGATGCTCCATGCACAGCCCGAGCTCCCCATGTGTAGAGTTATTTAGGATCCACAAGGATCTAAATAGGTACTATCAAACACCTAGAGGGGGGTGAATAGGTGTAATATTATAAAAACCAATCTCAGTGCAAAAATAAAAAAATAATGCGGAAAATAAAAATCAGCACACCGAGATTTACGTGGAAACTCCAATCCAGGAGAAAAACCACGGGACCAACACGCAATAACAATCCACTAAGAATTGAAGAATAACAAGGTGATTACCGACTCCACGGACTTGACCCCTCCTTCAAGTTCTTCGGACCTTGCGCTGACCGGTTGGATGTCCACGCAATAACAATCCACTAAGAAACGAAGAATAACAAGGTGATTACCGTCTCCACGGTTTCAACCCCTCCTTCAATTTCTTCGGACCTTGCGCTCCACCGTTTGCACGTCCACTGCACACGTTCGAATCCACGAACGCCACTCGAATCCACGAGCACACGTTTCGAATCCACGAAACGCCTTCAACACACCGAATCCACGGTGCCACGTCGAATCCACGACGCAAACTCAGCCGGTAAAAATATTGGCTTCGATGGTGATCCTTTGCTTAGATTATCAATGAAGATCCATGGGAAAAATCTCTAAGCAAAGATTAGATCAATTCGACAAAAGAAAGATCTTGGAAGAACCGTCGAATTGACCTAAAAGAGGCTATAAAGAAGAACGATAAAAACCTAGCCTCTAGGGTTGCTCTCAAGTGTTTTATAAATTGATCGGTATTGAACCCACGTTCTTGAGAAACCCTAAATGTCTATTTATAGCCCTTGGAAACATATTAGAGTCGGTTTAGGAAACTTTTCCCGAGAGGGCATTGTGTACCGGTACCAAATATCGTGTTCCGGTACGCAATGGTGCAAAACACAGATTTTTCTATTGTGTTCCGGTACGCGAGTCCGTGTTCCGGTACGCAATGCAATTTACAGAAAATTCTGTGTCGGGTTAGAGGAACTTCAAGTGTGGTTCCGGTACGCAATGTAAAAACTGATTTTTCCAAGATAAACTTTATCCAAAACAAACCCAGTACCGGAGTCCAAACTTAAAACAAGTTATAAGTTAAAACCAAGTTCCTAAAACCAAGTCTAAACCGGTTTTCATTAATTTTCTGTTTCCAATGATTATAAATGAACTTTAATCACCATGAGCTATATTTAATCATACCTGAGAGTTGACTTGGGCTCATGTTGAATCTTCAATGAGTCTTCGAAGGCTGATTTGACAAATTGATCCCTTTAAGACTCCGACTCAACTTACTGACTTGACTCACGAAATGTGCCAACACCAAAAAGCCGTAACAATCTCCCCCTTTGGCAATTTCGTGACAAAACCCAAAAATACATAAAAAACTCTCAAGTCACTCATCTTAAACCAAAAGATCGAAATTCAATATCATCACCAGAACATTGATTTTCTTTGCGTGAAAGATCCAATAAATACAAAATACATTTGAACCAAACAGTCCTAGAACAAACTCTATGACTTAGGACTTGGAGTCTTAAAGTGATGTAATTCCTGCAAAAACAAAACTCCAAACACAATCAAATGTTAGTCGTTAGAAATTAAAATCCTACATTTGATCCGTCTTCCTTTTGGTTCTTTTGTTTTTCGGCTCTTTCAATGTCTCCCCCTATTTTGAGCATCTCCAACATGTTCTCCCTATTTTGAGCATCTCCAACATGTTCTCCATGTTCTCCCCGTTTGTGATCGTGTTCTCCCCCTACGATCATTTCCGTTCTCCCCCTTTTTGTCACAAATTGTCAAACAGTTAATAGAAACAAAAAGAGAACATACTAGAAGGATAAGTTCTTAGTTACATGCCCATTAGAGTTCTTGTTCAACACAAAGTGAAAAGAAACTAAAAAGCAAAAACAAGAAGGTAAAGAGATCACTCATCCTGATCTGAATCTTCATCGTCCTCATGTGATGTAGGTCCGTGAGATGTACTCGGTGCAGTTGCTCCAGTGACCACATCATCATGTTTGCATCCAAGAATATCGAAGATTTTCTTTAAGCTATCCTCAAGTTTCTTGAAGCCTCGCTCCATCCTTTGCTCCATCCTTTTCTTTAGTGAACGAACATCCCGATGCAGGGTTTGAAGAGTTACAACCTCATCTGGTTCAGGAGATTCTTGACGAGGTGGTGCACTCACTGTCGCTTCACTTGCATAGGCTTTTGTATGCCCAAAAGTCTTCAAAGTGCTAATTGACTTGGCTAAAGTGATTCCATCAATTGCCCCCAAGCCATAATCATATTTGGCACAAGTAATGTCCACTCCGTGATCTTCCAGAATACGCGTAATCAAGATCGGATACGGTAGAAGGTCACGTTGTCTAGATCCTTCAATGACATGCACCATCTGCTGCCAAATGAGAAATGGAATGTTGGTGTTAATTCCATTTGCACTTTCCGGGTGACCAAGGAGAAAGAGAAGTAACAATCGATCCCATCGAATCCTTTTGGTCCCCAGTGTGGGCAATAGGTTGTAGCATACGATTAAGGACAAAATATGATACTCTGGTTTTAGGTCCTTTGATTCAACATATGATCTGTTCGTGTGCGTCCCTGTCTTGCAAATAGAGTCCACAACCATATCCCAATGGGTATCATGTAGGAAGTTTCCATCAGTATAATAAAGACCAGTAGTGTCAACAGCTAATCCAAGGTTTGCACCAATTACTGCTGGAGTAATGTCAAACTTGACGCCTCTAACTGTTGTTTCAAAGACGAAGGCCCGGTGTCATGATCCTTTTGAAGTATGTTACCTTGCATGTAGAATTCCCTAATGATCTCCACACAAAAACCCATCTTAGGTTGAACGCTGCCAAGTGGCCGAATATGGCTTCGTTCCAAAATCCTTGCAAAGTCTGGCACCTCTCGACATAGCTCATTAAAGTTCACGTGTCGCTCTCCAATGCATGTGCGGTTTGCAAATCTAGCACGGCGTTTTGCACTCACATGCAGTTCACTTTCATCAACATTAGATCTCCGTTGAGAGCGGTCGCGTATTACCGGTCCACCGGTACTTCTACGCGGAGGAGAATCCGCACCTTCTTTTTCCTTGGAGCCATAGGTGCTTTCCCTTTTCCTTGAACTGTTTCTTCTTCATATTCTGAGGAATTTTCAGAATCTGAGCTTGTCGAACCTTCCTCTCGTGATCGTTTAGTAGTCTTCTTCTTTCCAGAACCACGACCACGTCCACTTCCAGTGGCCATAAAGATCACTAGTGCAAGAAGCCATGAAAATGCCATTTCCTACAAAGAACACAATGCACTATGATTTGATCTTATAGAAAGGTTTAAACATGTCTAAGAAACATTCTAAACATGTCACAAGTGATCATTCATCATTTAAAATTCATTTACATCAAAAAGCCCTAATTCTCAATTTTCTATGTCAAGAACACATGAAAATGTTAGATTCAATCAAATAAGCATGGAAACATGAATCTAATTAGATAAAAAGCAACCAAATATGTTCTAAACATGAATTAAGAGTGATTTAAGCAAGAGATTTCATTTGAAGCAAAGATCTACTCAAAAATCTCTAAAAACAACATCAAAACCTAAAACTAGGGTTTTGAAATTCAAGAAACCAAGATTTAAGTAGAAACTTACAAATGAGAGCAACAAATCTCTTAAACTTGATGGAAAATCCCTTAGAGGTGTTTTAGAGAGAGAGAGGGAGGGTTTTGAAGTGGGAGAGATGAAATAAAAACATTGTTGTTTCGGAATATAAGGAATTCCAGATCGCGTACCGGTACAAGAAGTCGCGTACCGGTACGTAGTGTAAAAACCGAAAAACCTTCGTTCGGGTTCCGGATTGTAAAACAGGGGGTAATCCGGATCCGCAATGTAGTTCCGGTACTAAAAGAGTAGTACCGGTACGCAAGTGAAAAACCAGAAAAATTCACATTCGGGATCCGGATTGGATTTTCTAATCCGGATTGAATTTTCAGGTACTAAAAAAACAGGTACCGGAACAACAGAGCCAAAAAGCAAAATTTCTTGAAACAAATCCAAATTTTGATATCTTTTCAAATACCGATTTGTATACCATCAAGAAATCCATTTAAGTGCTTTGAAAAACAATGAATTCACATAGATGTCATTCAATCCAATTAATTTCACAAAATTAAAAAGATTTACTCCAAAATCATGAAAAATGAAGGTAAAACATTATAAACCGTTTTTCATGTTATATTCATCAAACACAAGTCATCAAAAATAATCTTGAGATCCAAACTCTATCAAGATGTAACGGATTTACAAAGATGACTTACGGAGATTTTCCAAATGACATCAATCTTGAATTCTACCCTTTCAAATTTGAGATAAGCACTAAAATACCTAAGGGTGGCTCTTTGAGCATCTTTTTAACTATCCCACCTTATACCAACCAGGAGATTGTTCAAAATAAGAACTTTGAATATAAATCTCCAATGCTTCAACTAAAAAATCTCATAAAATATTTTCCAGGCATCCATAACATGTGGTAGCTCTTTCCAACATGTGGTGGTAGTTTTCACACTCCTTTCGGATGTAACTCTTTCCACATCTTTTACAATTCATTTATTTACCCTTGTAAGAAGGCAATCTCTTACGTGAAAGAATTAAATCCCAAATTTCAGTCTATCGGTTGTCTCACATTTGTCACAATGAATTCACACAACCGAGATAGAATGAGCATCTAAAGATCACACATGATTTCTAAAATTTGATGCTTATAATATCAAAAACTCCTATAATGAAGTATCTTCAAGAATTATGATTATGGAGTAAAGTTGATAATTCATATAAAATTAAATTGGAGTGATTGAAAGTGAAACCCTTTTTATTCAATGCACTTGTTCGTTAAAACCCTTTTGTTCAAAAAGAAAATATAAAACCAAGAGCATTGAAAAACATGTAATGCAAAGATTAAGAAAAATATGAAGGAAAAACCAATCAAAGCATTACATACAGTCATAAGCTAATTAGAACTTAAGACAAGGAAAGATATCACCTTTCCGAATCCAAAATCGCTGGATTTTGGGTTGTCTTGATTCGTTGTGGCCGGGGGTTGTCCGCTTTGACTGTTGATCCACCTTAGGTCTTTGCCTCGCGATGATCCACTTGTATGATCGAAGTTGTGGCTCGGACCTTTGGTGGGTTGAGTGAACTCCATTGACTTGATGTGTCTTTTGAATCCTTTGAGTCCGCTCCGTAGATGAAGTTGCCGAAGAATTTTTCTTTCTCTTTTTCGGGCAAACCTTCACCAAATGTCCTTCAAGTCCACAAAGGTGACATGTTCTTCCTTTCAATTTCGTTGTGGAAGTTGAAGCCTTCACAGTTTGGTTCTTTTTAATCCCAAACCAACCTTGCTTGTTTGACCTAATCCGGACATACTTTCTAGTTTCTTGGAATCCATTGAAAGCCTTTGTATGTCGGATTTAAGTTGATGTACTTGTTTGGTCAATGCTTGGTTGGTGACATGAATCTCTTCAAACTGTTTTTCAAGAAAATCAATCTTGTTAATATGGGAATTAACAATTGTTTCCGATTGATTTATCTTTTCTTGGAGGATTTTATTATTCTCCAATAACCGTCCTTTTTCCTCCTCGAGATCATTAAGTTTGATCTTTAAAGCTTGATTCTCGTCTTGAACTTCTTGTCGTTGCTTCCTCAACTTCTTGTTAAGTTTGGCCACCTTCTTTGATTCCGCAAGAAGTTGTTGGTATGCCTCAATGAGTTCTTCTTCGTCCGACTCCCCCTCACTTGATGACTCTCCGCCGGTTGTTGATGTTTCATGCAAAATTAAAGGAATAGAGTCAGTGATTAAAGATGATAAACACAAATTAGAAGAGGGAGTTTGAGAGGCATGAAAAGCAACAAAATTTTCTTTCTCCTCTTCACTTGAGGTCGATTCATTGGAAAAAGAATCGTCCCAAGTTTTTGCTTGCAAAGCCTTCTTTTTATATAATTTCGGAGAAGGACAATCCGTTGAAATATGGCCGTAGCCTTTGCATCTATAACATCGGATTTCCCCTTCGAAATCATCTTTTTCTTTTTCTTTAGAAGGTTTTGCAACGCCTTTGAGTTTAGAGGATTTAGAACCCGATGATCCTTTAGATGAATTTGTGGATGAAGATCCATCGGTTCGATTCTTCCAAAATTTCCGACGAAATTTCTTTGTGATCCGCGCCAGTTGTTCTTCAAAATCGGCAAAAGAGATTTCATCGTCGGAACTCGATTCGTCATCTTCTTCCTTTGTTGATTTGAATGCAATACCTGTAAGCTTAGAAGAAGACTTGGAAGAATTTTGATTAGTAGGAAAAGTCATCTCATAAGTTTGCAAAGCACCTACTAATTCCTCTACACTCATCTCATCCGGATGACTAACGGTTTCAATGGCGGTAACCTTTGCCCTAAACCGTTCCGGAAGAGTCCGAAGAATCTTTCTTACAATTTTCGACTCCGGGATCTTTTCTCCCAAATTAGCACATGTATTAATTACATCTTGAAGTCTAGTGTAATAATCTGTAAACAATTCATGCTCTTCCATATGAATAGAGTCAAATTGACTTGTAAGCATCTGGAGCTTTTGAATTTTTACAAGATTAGTACCTTCATGTGTAATTTTGAGAATATCCCAAATTTCCTTCGCGGTTTCACACGCGGAAATTCTCGAAAATTCAGTCGAGGAAAGAGAATTAAATAGAGCGTTCATACCTTTCCCATTGTAAGAAGATCTTTCGATTTCCTCTTTGGACCATCTAGAGCGAGGTTTTGGGGTAGTAGAATTTCCTACTTCCTCAACCGGATGCACCCAACCGTATTCAACGGTTTGCCATACCCGCTCATCAATAGAGATGAGAAAAGCTCTCATCCGCATTTTCCAATATGCATAATTGGTCCCATCAAAAAGAGGAGGTCTAAAAATATTACCACTTTCACCCATCATGATAGATAAACCTAAAACCCGCTCTGATACCAATTGTAGAGTTATTTAGGATCCACAAGGATCTAAATAGGTACTATCAAACACCTAGAGGGGGGTGAATAGGTGTAATATTATAAAAACCAATCTCAGTGCAAAAATAAAAAATAATGCGGAAAATAAAAATCAACACACCGAGATTTACGTGGAAACTCCAATCCAGGAGAAAAACCACGGGACCAACACGCAATAACAATCCACTAAGAATTGAAGAATAACAAGGTGATTACCGACTCCACGGACTTGACCCCTCCTTCAAGTTCTTCGGACCTTGCGCTGACCGGTTGGATGTCCACGCAATAACAATCCACTAAGAAACGAAGAATAACAAGGTGATTACCGTCTCCACGGTTTCAACCCCTCCTTCAACTTCTTCGGACCTTGCGCTCCACCGTTTGCACGTCCACTGCACACGTTCGAATCCACGAACGCCACTCGAATCCACGAGCACACGTTTCGAATCCACGAAACGCCTTCAACACACCGAATCCACGGTGCCACGTCGAATCCACGACGCAAACTCAGCCGGTAAAAATATTGGCTTCGATGGTGATCCTTTGCTTAGATTATCAATGAAGATCCATGGGAAAAATCTCTAAGCAAAGATTAGATCAATTCGACAAAAGAAAGATCTTGGAAGAACCGTCGAATTGACCTAAAAGAGGCTATAAAGAAGAACGATAAAAACCTAGCCTCTAGGGTTGCTCTCAAGTGTTTTATAAATTGATCGGTATTGAACCCACGTTCTTGAGAAACCCTAAATGTCTATTTATAGCCCTTGGAAACATATTAGAGTCGGTTTAGGAAACTTTTCCCGAGAGGGCATTGTGTACCGGTACCAAATATCGTGTTCCGGTACGCAATGGTGCAAAACACAGATTTTTCTATTGTGTTCCGGTACGCGAGTCCGTGTTCCGGTACGCAATGCAATTTACAGAAAATTCTGTGTCGGGTTAGAGGAACTTCAAGTGTGGTTCCGGTACGCAATGTAAAAACTGATTTTTCCAAGATAAACTTTATCCAAAACAAACCCAGTACCGGAGTCCAAACTTAACACAAGTTATAAGTTAAAACCAAGTTCCTAAAACCAAGTCTAAACCGGTTTTCATTAATTTTCTGTTTCCAATGATTATAAATGAACTTTAATCACCATGAGCTATATTTAATCATACCTGAGAGTTGACTTGGGCTCATGTTGAATCTTCAATGAGTCTTCGAAGGCTGATTTGACAAATTGATCCCTTTAAGACTCCGACTCAACTTACTGACTTGACTCACGAAATGTGCCAACACCAAAAAGCCGTAACACCATGCACGTTGCATGACCGGCGGGAGCAAAAGTTGGCCGGAAACCTAATATAGCTCCGCCTTGGAAGAGCTTAGCAACCAATGGATCAAAATGGATTCTAAAATGAAGGGAAATTACTGCAGGTCATGTACTTTATATCTGCAAAGTTGGAATGAATATGGTTAAGTACTTAAGAAGAAAAGTGAAACCCTAGTTTTTTCAGGTTTTGTTTATTGGCCGAGCTCCTTGCTCCGGCTCCGGCGAGCCTCCCCAGCGCCGGCCACCTATCCAGGAGCCTTCCTGGGAGTGAGAGGAATGCCCCCATGCATTTGCATGGCACCCATGCAGCACCAAATTGGTGCGGCCATGGGTGACCCGAAATGAAGCCTTATAGCCGCCGCCGGCGCTCCGGTCATCTCCGGCCGGGGAGAGGTGGTCGGGAAGCTTCATATGACCCCATGGAAGCTTTCCATCCATGTTGTAGGGCTTCAAAGCTGCTCTGTAAAAATCCGCCATTAGAGGTGTTGAGCTCAAATCTGAGCTTGGCTCCCCGCCGTCGCCGCCGCACCTCGTCGCCGGGCACGGGTTCAGGTAGGTTGGTTGTGATGTATAGAAGCTTGTTGGTCAAGTTGTTGAGCCCCAGAACCTTTGTTTGGTTGGTCACGAATTTCAAGAATGTGGGCATCATCTTCTTCCTTGAGCCCGGCCAACCGAGGGGTTGCAACTTGCTCCAAGTTGAGGGGAAAGATTCCTGGAACTTAGTAGATCATTTTGATCCAAGAAATTCTGCTCCAGGTTCCTTTGTTGCAGAGAACCAAGCTCAAATTTTGGTTATGTTACATATGGTATAGTGTGCATGTTAGATGTTTGTATTAATGCCTCAATGAAATTTTAGTTGGAATTAGACCTTGATGTAAATATGAAAGTTGCTTCAAAATGTCCCCTGAGCTTGGTGCTCACTTCAGATCAAACTTATTCTGTGTGGATTAACATTTGGAGCATTGTGAACCTTTAAGTGAACTTGGCTTTGGTTCTGGTTGAACCAGCACATCTGGACTTCAAATAGAGTGAGCCCTGGTATCCTAGAAATATTTAGATCAACTTTGATATACAAACTTTTGCTGTTTGATGAATAGAATAAAAGTTATAGTTAAATCAACCTAAAAATGAAATGTTGGAACAAAACTATGTTCTAGGTTGTTTGCGAAGCCGCGATAGTATATTCCTGGCTAATTTGGGGTCACTGGACGCGATGCTCGCGTTAGATTTAGGTTTCGGTGATCCGGAGAAACAAAAATACAAAATGGCTATGTTAGAGGAGTGTTTATGGCCCGAAGTTTTCCTCGGGTTCCGTGCTGCCGCAAATGGGTGAGCACGGTGTTCAGCAAGTTAAATGTCACCCGCTGGAAGTGACGGTTTGTAAAAATAAGCTTCCAGTTGAAAGAACGAGCGAAAACAGTGCTCAATTGACACTATTATTTAAATAATTAAAGGTTTTAAATTGATCTGGAGAAAATCTGGGTTTATGTTAAGGTTAGTGGGACAAAGTTGATCCCTGATCATTATTTTGATTCAGGTTTACGCAGTGACTCTAGTTCTGAGCATACAGTGGATACAGTTGTCGCCTGCAATTTGACAGGTGGGTTATCTTCGGTCCGGGCTTTATCATTTCGGCTCTCTGTGTACGGTATTGGTTGGACCCCTGTTTTTGTTAACCTAGATTATATTTGAGCCTGTCTGCCTTTGATTGAGTTATATTACTATTTGTTGCTTTGCCTGATTGGTCATTACCTAGTTGCACTTCTATGCTTGATTATCAGTATCTATATCCTGATTCATGTTCTAGTTGATGTTGATTAAATTCCAGCCTATGGGTTGAGACTCAGTTGATTCCGATATTGCATCCTTGATTGGATTTGTTTCGGCTTGTTGTTAATCAAGTGTTTACATCATTACTCTATACATTGCCATGCTTGCTTGGTCATCTGATATTTGAGCCTGCTTGCCTGTTGTTCACCTGTTATGCTGCTAAATACATGATCTTTTTAAATAAATGTTTTACCGAGCTTCGTAGGGTAGTCTGAGTCTGTTCTTGTTTGATAGGACAAGGGCAACGCTCTACGAGGTTCGGGACCTAAAACCTGTTTTCAAATGTTTTCTTAAAAGCATGTGTTTAGTCTGCATAATAGGTTGGTCTGTTTGATTGGTAGTTAGTTGCTTCCAGATCCTAAGATGTGATTCCTGGATATTGGTTATACCTGAAATACAGTACTTTCTGATTATATCTGATCCATGATATTTAGTTGCTGCTTATTCTTGCATATGAGTTGAGACTCAGTTGATTCTGATATTGCATCCCAGTGGGGATTTCCCGGCTTGTTGCCAATTACCCGGTCAGTGGACCGAGAGCTTGAGTGTTTGCATTATGATTGAGCCTGCTTTCTTGTTGATCAAATATTACACTGCTGAACACATAATTTTAATTAACTAAATGTTTTACTGAACGTCGTAGGGTCGCCTGAGTCTGTTCTTGTTTGATAGGACAAAGGCATTGCTCTTCGAAGTTTGGGCCTAAAAACCTGTTTTCAAATAGTTTTCTCAAAAATATGTGTTTAGTTTTGTATGTTTGGTTGGTCTGAACGATTGAGTTGAGATTTGCTGTTGATCTTATGTTGAGTTGAGATTTGCCTTTGATCTTGCATAAGAGTTGAGATTTAGTTGATTTTTCCTGCATGAGAGTTGAGATTCAGTTGACTTTGTTATTGCATCCCAGTGGGGATTTCCCGGCTTGTTGCCGATTACCCGGTCTGTGGACCGTGAGCTTGAGCATTCGCATGATTGATCGCCACGCACCGCTGTACTTCACGAACATTGCCGGAGTCGCTCCCCATGGATATTGTTCTTTACCGGTAAAGTGGCCTAGAGAAAGGCCCGTGAGCCCCCTGATAGCACTTGTGGGTGCGGGGTTATGTCAGCCAGATAGGTGCCAGATCGTGGCATGAGCCTGAGGTTCTGTGAGACCAATAGTGGCATTGATTGGGTACTTGATATTCTTGTGATTGATGCATAGCTTTTATATTTCCATTGATTCCATGATTTGATGTTTTATTATCCACCTATACATGTCGAGACTTGATATGATGCCTTTACTTATAGTATCATGATTATTGAGTTGCTTATCCTACCTGTGATTTCATGATTATATATATCTGTTGACCTCCATGTAGTTGAACTATTTATTCTAACCTCTGTGACTTTTTACTATCCTCTAGTATTGTATACCAGTAGGTACGATCTGCTATTTCTCGGCTCGTCGTGCCCACTGGGATACACTCCGGTGTGTCTCACACCCTCGGGTGACTGTTTTTCAGGTCGAACGGGTGTTGGGATGTCGGGACGAATTGGCGAGGTATCGATATAGAGGTTGTCCCTGGACAGCTGAAAAGTTATGTCATAGATGTTGAGAGAAAGGAAATTGTATTTCAGTTGTATATTTGTAAAGATAATTGTAGAGTTAACTTGTAATATTTGTTTAGAGTTGTACGTAGTTAGTACTCTGATGTTGTTGCCAAGCTAGCCGTGCATATATAGAAAAGGCTCAATTCCATAGGGGATTGGGACTCTTCTATATATGTGGCGGTCTGTCATTGCCCTAGCTGTTTTTGTAACTCTGATTTAAAAAAAAAAAAAAAAAAAATTATACACTGGTTTTTGAACTCGGGGCGTGACACTGGCGCACGCATTCGTGCGCCGGGTCCGCGCCCCTGGGCCCGAGAGCCGTGCGCCGGGTGCACGCCGGGTCCGGTGGACCGCGTGGCCTGGCGCACGCATCCGTGCGCCGGGTCCGCGCCCCTGGGTCCGGAAGCCGTGCGCCGGGTGCACGCCGGGTCTGGTGGACCGCGTGGCCTGATTCTGCCGGATGAACAGTAACTCGACCCCTTTTCCGGCTCCGGTTGCGACCCCGCGACCCCGGCGACTGCGGCGACGACCCCGTGGACACGATAACGGTGGCGGCGGCCTCCCGTTTAACAACGGCGGCGGCGGCCTCCCGTTTAGTACCAAACTCGCCTCACATGCGACATGACAAGAAAGAAAACCTCACACCGAAAAACCGGAAAGACCCGAACCGCTCACCTCGTTTTCGCCGGTAAGGGAGGAGAAGGAGGATCGTCCCGTTCTCGTTCGCCGGATTCCGCAGGAAGTGCGATCGTCCTTCCTTCTCCCCGTCTCGTCGCCTCGGTTCCTCACGCCAATCGAGAGAGAGGGAAACTGGGAACGGGGGTTTTCCGCACGTGCTCAGAAAGACCTAACGCATGACAAATGAGAAGTGGGAATGAACCCAAAATCCCCAACTCAAGAATAAAGTCGATCGGGGTGCGGACCAGGGGTCCAATTTACCTCGGAAAGCGTGCCGATCGCCCGCACGCCTTCTGATGCACCCGGAACTGCTAGCAATCTTCAAAAATTTATTCTGGGAGATCCCGGGGTCGGAATTCGGATCCGATCGCGCCACCATTCTCCATTTCGCGAGCTCTAACACCTAAAAATACCCGCGAGCCCCGACGGTCTGCCTAGAAATTTTCGAACTTTCAACCCCCCTAACAACTAAAAAGATTCAATTAAGACCAAAACGAAAAACCGGAAGGTCGAGGTATTACAAAAATAATTAAAATAAACCAATAACATAAATAAGATAAAAGAAACTGATCATAGAAAGATCCCGTCCAATCGCCTCGAAAAGCATGCCGACCACTCAGCACGGATTCCGATGCACCACTCAAAGGCAAACGCTTTGACCCCCATCCCGGGAGATCCGTAAATCGGAATCCGAATCCGTTCGCTTTGCCGTCCTCCGTTTTCCGAGCTCAATTCGCAAAAAAATACTCGCGGTCCAGGCCAGTCCATTGCAGAAAACACAGTGAAAAGTTTTTCTAACAATCCCGTCATAAAAAGAAGGTATACAAAGGCATTGGAACGCCAGGACTCTACATCACTCACCACTTAAAAGAAGTTTCGTCCTCGAAACTTAATCCTGGTCGGCAACGAATAAATTTAGGTAGCACTCGCTCATCTTTGACTCCAGTTCCCAAGTCGCTTCACATTCTTCCTGGTTGCTCCACAGCACCTTCACATAGGGAATCGTCCGGTTGCGCAATCCTTTTTCTCCTCTCATGCTAAGATCCGCACCGGTGTTCCGTCGAAGCTCAGGTCCTCTCTAAGCTCAAAAGCAGTGACCATCCATCACCCAAATCAAGTACGCAGGCTCGGAGCACATCTTCGAGAATCCGGTTCACTTGCTCGGACTGTCCGTCGGTCTGGGGGTGAAACGCCGTGCTGAAGTGTGGTTTAGTCTCTAGAGCTCGTTGTAGACTTTGCCAAAGGTTCGACACCAGCCGAGTGTCTCTAGTCCACGTCGTACAGATGGGTGCAAAAAGAGTCGACTTCGTCAGTCGATCCACTGTGACTCAAACTGCATCGTGCCCTTGATGCGATGCAAAAAACCCGTGACGAATTCCATGCTGGTTCGTTCCCATTTCCACTCTGGTACAGGTAGAGATTGTAGTTTTCCCCGCTGGGCGCTGATGTTCGAACTTTACTTGTTAACCATCTAAACAGCGAGCAGTGAACTGTGTTACATCCCCCTTTGGTTTAGTCCACCAAAAATTTTGCTTGAGGTTCTTGTACATCTTCGTGTCACCTGGATGCGCCGCATAGGGAGCGCAGTGCGCCTCTGACAGTATCTCTTTCTTCCACTCTGGCAGCTCGGGCACGCAATTTCGCCCTCGAAACGTATTGCGTCGTTCGCACTCGCCGAAAAGTCGCTCGCGTGGTCCGGGGGGTCTTGTCTCGAATAAGCTGTATCTGTGCGCCTGTTTTCTGACCTTCTAGGGTTTCTCAAAAAGGGTTGGCTTGACCATCAAGGACAAAAGTCGCGTGACAGTACCGGTCCTGCTGAGTACTCGCGCTCATCGGTTTCCCCCTCGATTTGACCCTTCTTGCTCAAAACGTCCGCTACTACACTTGCTTTTCCCGGGGTGATACTGAATGGACAAGCCGAGTCCTTCAGCAACTCCAACCAATGCCTCTGCCGCAAAATCAAATCCTTCTATGTGAACAAAACTTAAGACTCTGGCGATCCGAAAACACATCACGATGAACTCCAAAAGGTGGTGTCTCCAAAGCTTTAAAACGAAGACGACTGCTGCCAGTTCCGGATCGTATGTCGGGCAGTTCCACTCACATTCTCTGTGATTCCCGTTGCTGACATAATATGCCCCAAAAAATCCACTTCGCGAAGTCAGAACTCACATTCTTAAACTTAGCAAACAGCTTCTGGTACCTGAGATTCCGGAGAAAAATCCGTAAGTGCTCCTTGCAGTTGATTGAAGAGGTCATCAATCCTGGACTTGTTCTTCACTGTAACCTTGTTTATCTCCCTGTAGTCGATGCGTAGGCGTAGGCTTCCATTCTTCTTTCGCACGAAAAGCACGGGTGCGCCCCAAGGCGACACACTCTGTCTGATGAACCCTTTATCCAAAAAATCTCCTAGTTGTGCCTTAGATTACCTCAGTTCCGCGAAAGCCATTCCGCAAGGCGCCTAAGTGATAGGTTGCATGTCTGGTAGAAGCTCGAAAAAGAGGATGACCTCTCGCCCGGGGGTATTCCCGGCAAATCAGTCAGGAGGACGTCAGAAGAAACCCCTACAACGGGGGTGTCAGTAAGCGATGCAAAGGTCGAGTCGCTAGGCTCACTGAAGCTAAGTAGCTATACACCCGCCGGATACCTCGTGAACTAGTCCGTGCCCAGCACCTCGTCGTATTCCTGCTTCCCGACTCGGAATTCCCAGTCATGACGCCACCGGTCCGCACACTACCTCAGCCGGCGCTGAGCAGTCAGCAACAAAGTCTCGCGATGCGTCGAGGTACCCCAGTCATACCGCCCAACCCATACCAATGATCCCTTAAAAGTCCAAAACATCTAACCCGACGACGAGGAAAACAAACCACACAACGCCCTCACAAGGCTCCAAGAGGTGCCAACAAAACAAGCTGGGTTACTAACTACCATAAATTCTCCCCTGAAAACAACGAACTCACCTGTCACCAACACGGACCGCTCCCCTCCGTCACCAACACGGGACACTTCGACCCGTCACCAACACAGGCCACAAGCTCGGAGCATAACCACCGGACCACCCGTTCCGATTGCCCGTCCTACCGAGGCGACGGTCAAGACTAACGTTAGGTTTCAGCTCTAAGACCTACCACAAGGTCTACCCCACAGAAAGAGCTGCGTACAGAGCCTTCTAGCCGAAAGTGGCCAGGGACAAACTCCGAGTAGTCGCCAGATTCCCCCTTGACTCACACCTGCCCCAAAAGGTCAACGACCCAAAACGCACCCAAACTAAGCCTCAAGGTTATGCCTTAGTCCTGGGAAGCCGGCGACAAAATCGACAAGGTAAAGTCCTACCTCCGTCCTGGCACCGACGGGGTGCGACGCTCTAAATAGTCACTAACTCTCGGTCCCAGTCTGTTGCCCCTCCAAGTACCGGGCATCGAATCGAGCGGTAAGCCTCCAGACCAACCGCGACACTCCCAACCAGGAGAAAAAACCTAAGCTCTAGGTCCACTCAAAAATGACCTCCAGGTACTGCAGACTATCCATCTGAAACCTAAAGGGTCGGAAGAAGACAAGCAACGAAAATAGCGAGAAGAACCCTGTCAAAAGTTGCCTAGGTTCACTAAACGCACTCGAGGGATCACGCGCCAACCCACCAATAGGACAACCTAACCGGCCCTCTAGCGCAGAACACAGGAACCCGACCCAGAGCTACCTGGCACCACCCAGCGTCAAAAGCTAAACCCCCCAATAAAAAGTCGCCACCTACGCACACTTGTGCTAAACAAGGCACGACCTCTCTAACCAAAAACGAGCCCAAACGAAGAAGATTTACTAGCCCCAGTGGTCTCCCTTTCTAACCCAAAGGAGCCCCTGAGACCCCATCACGACGATCTCTACAACCATCGCAGTGTCTACGGTACAAAGCCGAACTATGGGTAACAACCATAGGGGAAGAATCCTCATTCCCACCCATACCTTGCCTATGGTGTAAAGAGAATTGGCCGACTACCTGCTATAATCTAACACCAGAAGACCTAGAAGGTACAAGTTTAAACAAACGACTGTCCAGATACCCACGACCGACAAACGGCCGACCCACTAACAAACACCGGTGGGTTGCACTACCACCCGTCACTGTTATAGACGACGACCCGAACGTCGGCAGAGGAAGGGGTTCGGGAAAAAAAAAACAAAAGTCGGCGCAACGATCTGCCGTGCCAACCGCCGCACCAAGTGCATAAACACCGTAAGCAGACCCACCGTGATCTATGCTGGTTGCCTAATCCATTGATTCATAGCAACCATCATGGCCCCGGTGGCAGCCGGCCTCGACCCCAACCTCCAAATCAACCCGACTACACTAGCACAACACCCGAGCTAAACCGGAAAACAAAACTCTACAGTCCCGCACTCTCGCATCTCTATGCAATTATACCCTGATCATTTCATTAGTTAGTAGCCAGTGGTAATGTGCTCCTGTGGATGTTGGACAGCGACTACTGTGGTTAAAGTTGTTTCTCTCTGATACCATCTTAATCTGTCACTCCCCGGGGGTTTCATTAAGCGGAAGACGACCACTGAAAAGATTTGAATTTGCGTATATATTTTATTTTTTTGAAACCAAACTACCCCGATGCGTGCCCAGACCCGCCGCATATACAAATTCACTCTGCGAACGGGCAGAGTCTCCTTTATATATGCACGGCGTCCTGACTACAACAACCATACAACTATCACTTTAACCACACTAGTTCAACAGTCGGATACATACAACCGTTTTCCATATGTATTAAAGAGGCCAACTAATTTTGAAAGGATAAATCCACAAGTTTTAAAAACGGTGCCCACACGGTACCCAGGTTTTTCAAAACGGTTTTCGAAATCCATAAATCCACAGGGTTTTAAAATGGTGCCCACACGACACCCAGATTTTCAAAACGGTTTTCACAATCCATAAATCCACAGGGTTTTAAAATGGTGCCCACCCGGCACCCACATTTTTAAAACAGTTTTCGAAATATTTTCTTTTTCCTTTCTTTTGTAGTTTGAAAGCGGCCAATCGGGAAAAGCAAAACAACCATTCACAAGGATAATAAACGACATTCCAACATCCACATCGACCCCACAAGGGTATCGCAATCCACATAGTAAACTACTGACAGGTAATGAACTGAGCAAAATAAAAAGTAAATGCAGTCTATGGCCTCGAAGGACCAAAAGTACTCCTGTCACGGCCTCACCGTCGCCCTAGCTCTCCCCCCGGAGGAACCTGTCACAGAGTGGGAAGTCAGCGACACAAGGTATAAAAGATGCAATGTAGGAAGACTGTAACTAAAGCAAACCGTAAGAAAACCAGAGTAACCGCCCTCCGCATCGTGCGATCGACGGTGTCCCCTCCCCCTACATAACCTAAACCGGGCACCTGCCCCGACAACCCAGACCGAGCACCAACCTCAACAAAGAAAACCAAACCGAGTACCAACCTCAAGAAAGAAAACAAAACCGAGCACCAACCTCGGGAAACCAGACCGAGCACCTACCTCGGTAAACCACGCCGAGCACCTACCCCGACGGGTTGCACCGCTCACACCTTGGCGCCTCAAACCCCACACCTACGGGGGCCCCCACTACGTCACCTAGTGGGTATACACGGGTCATCGACCACTTTTTCGGAAAAGCACACCCTTTGCGGTGGCCAAACCGCGGGTGCGCGTGCTGCAGCCTCGAGCATCGTAACCAAGTACAACGAACAAAACCAATGATAATGAACCATAGAGATAGTTAAAGATTAACACAGTTAGTTGAGCAATCGAAATATATTTACAGTTTTCAAATCCCGACACTAAACCTCAGAACGAGTACCCACAACATGATGATCACAACAGTAACGAAAACGCGCATAAAGGGGTTCTAAGGATATACCCACCTCGAACACGAAGAAGAAGACGAAGCGGAAATTCCAGCTATAACACTCCCACCTTGTGCCCGAAAAAGAACTACAGTAAGAATTATCGTTAAAAACATCGTCGCGGTCAAAAACACTCAAAAACGGCACGAAACGGGCCAAAAACGGAGCTTCTGGACTCTCAGGCTAAAAGCTGGTGCACGGGTCCAGGCGTGGACCGGGTCCACGACGCAAGGCAGCCGCGGCACAAACCGGGAGCACGCCGCAGCGGTGGACCGCTGCGGCATGGGCCGGGCCGCGCACGGGCAGAAGCGCGCGCCGGGTCCACACAATCGGGCTGCGGAGGCGTACACCAGGTGCACGCCGGACCGGTGGACCGCGCGACCTGGCGCACGCATTCGTGCGCCGGGTCCACGCCCTGGGCCCGGGAGCCGTGCGCCGGGTGCACGCCGGTTCCGGTCGACCGCGTGGCCTGGCGCACGCATCCGTGCGCCGGGTCCGCTCCCCTGGGTCCGGAAGCCGTGCGCCGGGTGCACGCCGGGTCTGGTGGACCGCGTGGCCTGATTCTGCCGGATGAACAGTAACTCGACCCCTTTTCCGGCTCCGGTTGCGACCCCGGGACTGCGGCGACTGCGGCGACGACCCCGTGGACACGATAACGGCGGCGGTGGCCTCCCGTTTAGTACCAAACTCACCTCGCACGTGACACGACAAGAAAGAAAACCTCACACTGAAAAACCGGAAAGACCCGAACCGCTCACCTCGTTTTCGCCGGTAAGGGAGGAGAAGGAGGATCGTCCCGTTCTCGTTCGTCGGATTCCGCAGGAAGTGCGATCGTCCTTCCTTCTTCCCGTCTCGTCGCCTCAGTTTTTCACGCCAACCGAGAGAGGGGGAAACTGGGAACGGGGGTTTTCCGCACGCGCTCAGAAAGACCTAACGCACGACAAATGAGAAGTGGGAATGAACCCAAAATCCCCAACTCAAGAATAAAGTCGATCGGAGTGCGGACCAGGGGTCCAATTTACCTCGAAAAGCGTGCCGATCGCCCGCACGTCTTCTGATGCACCCGGAACTGCTAGTAATCTTCAAAAATTTATTCTGGGAGATCCTGGGGTCGGAATTCGGATCTGATCGCGCCACCGTTCTCCATTTCGCGAGCTCTGACACCTAAAAATACTCGCGAGCCCCGACGGTCTGCCCAGAAATTCTCGAACTTTCAACCCCCCCTAACAACTAAAAAGATTCAATTAAGACCAAAACGGAAAACCGGAAGGTCGAGGTATTACAAAAATAATTAAAATAAACCAATAACATAAATAAGATAAATGAAACTGATCATAGAAAGATCCCGTCCGATCGCCTCGAAAAGCGTGCCGGCCACTCAGCACGGATTCCGATGCACCACTCAAAGGCAAACGCTTTGACCCCCATTCCGGGAGATCCATAAATCGGAATCCGAATCCGTTCGCTTTGCCGTCCTCAGTTTTCTGAGCTCAATTCGCAGAAAAATACTCGCGGTCCAGGCCAGTCCATTGCAGAAAACACAGTGAAAAGTTTTCCTAACAATCCCGTCATAAAAAGAAGGTATACAAAGGCATTAGAACGCCAGGACTCTACAATAAATATAAATAATATTTTCTCTTGTACATACTAAAATAAATAAAAACCCTTAGTCGTTTAAAAAATAGAGCGAGAGATTTCAATCTCCTCAAAAAGCATGCCGATCACATAGCACGGATTCTGATGCACACTACGAAAAATGAGACATTCAAAACCCCTTTTCGGAAGATTCGTAAATCGGATTTCAAATCCGATCATTTTGCCGTTCACTATTTTGCGAGCTCTATCACAGAAAAATACCTGCAACCACAGACGTTCTACCCAAGAAAACTCGATAATTCATCCCTTAACAACTAATTTATTCAAAAGGAATTAAAAAGAAAAACAAGAAAGGTCGTGATACTACATCACTCACCCCTTAAAAGAAGTTTCGTCCTCGAAACTTAACATCAGCCCATGCTAAACAACTCTGGAAAACACTCTCTCATCTTCATTTCTAATTCCCAAGTCGCTTCGCGCTCTTCATGATTGCTCCATAGCACATTCACATAGGGAATAATCCGGTTGCGCAATATTTTGTCTTCACGAGCCAAGATTCGTACTGGTGATTCATCAAAGCTCAAGTCCTCTCGAAGCTCAATTGCAGTAACATCGAGAACATGCGACGAACCAGGGAGGTATTTTCGGAGCATCGAAACATGAAACACGTTGTGCATCCGATCGAGATTTAGCGGCAAGGCTAAATGATAAGCTACCGGGACAACGCGCTCCAAGATTTCAAAAGGTCCAACGAACCGTGGGCTCAACTTGCCTCTCAAACCGAACCGTTTAATCCCCTTGGATGGCGAAATCCAGAGCAATACGTGCTCCCCTACCTGAAATTCCAAGACACGTCGTCCCCGATCTGCATAGCTTTTCTGCCGACTCTAGGCGGTCAACAACCGCTGCCTGATAAGGCGCAACTTTTCCTCGGTCTCCTCCACTAAGTCCGAACCCAAGAACTTCTGCTCCCCTAAGTTATCCCAACAAATAGGAGATCGACATCGACGCCCATACAAGGCTTCGTACGGCGCCATCTGAATGCTAGCCTGGTAACTGTTGTTGTAGGCAAACTCCACGAGAGGTAGATAACGTGACCATCCTTCACCCAAGTCAAGTACGCATGCTCGGAGCATGTCCTCGAGAATCTGGATCACCCGTTCTGATTGTCCGTCGGTCTGGGGGTGAAAAGCCGTGCTGAACTGTAGTTTGGTCCCCAAAGCCCGCTGCAAACTCTGCCAAAAATTCGACACAAATCGAGTGTCCCTGTCCGAAGTAATCGATGTCGGCACCCTATACAATCTCACAATCTCGTTGATGTAGACTTGTGCCAAACGGTCTCGGGTCCACGTCGTATGAATGGGTAGGAAATGAGCCGACTTCGTCAATCGATCCACTATTACCCAGACCGCGTCGTGTCCTTGTTGTGATCGTGGAAAACCAGTGACGAAATCCATGGTGATCCGCTCCCATTTCCACTCTGCTCCCATTTCCACTCTGGCACTAGTAGAGGTTGCAGTTTCTCCGTCGGGCGCTGATGTTCGGCTTTTACCTGTTGACAAATCAAATAGTGTGCCACGAACCGCGTTACGTCCCCCTTCAGTTTAGGCCACCAAAAAGTCTGCTTAAGGTCCCTGTACATCTTCGTGCCACCAGGATGCGCCGCATAGGGAGCATAGTGCGCCTCTGACAATATCTCTTCCTTCAGATCAGGCAGATTGGGCACACAAATACGTCCTTGGAACCGCATTGTATCGTCTGCACCAACCGAAAAGTCGCCCTCTTGGTCCGAAGAAAGCTTATCCCGCACAAGCTGTAGTTGAGCGTCTGTCTTTTGACCTTCTAGGATTTTTTCAAACAAGGTAGGCTTGACTACCAAGGACAAAAGTCGCGTAACCATACCCGCCGGTACAACCTCCAATCTCATTTGCGAGAAATCCGCGATTAATCTGTCCTGTTGAGTAATCGCGCTCACCGATAACTCCTCGTTTTGACCCTTCCTCCTCAAGGCATCGGCTACTACATTTGCCTTTCCGGGGTGATATTGAATGGACAAATCGTAGTCATTCAGCAACTCCAACCAACGTCTTTGCCGTAAGTTCAAATCCTTCTGCGTGAATAAATATTTAAGGCTCTGGAGATCCGAAAACACATTGCAATGAGCTCCATAAAGGTAATGCCTCCAAAGTTTTAAAGCGAACACGACCGCTACGTGTGAGGACTCGAATCTCCACACTGTGGTTTACTGTTGGTTTGGAGGCTTCAGGGAGTGCGTGTGTGCGTGCCGGGCCCCAGAATTGAGTTTCTGGTAAAATTTGGAGCTTGTCTTCTTTCTGGAAGTCCATTTTGGGTATGTGGGGTGTTTGCGCGCTTATTGGAGCCAAGAATGTGAACCGGAACGAAAATTGGATCAAGTCTACTCTTCCGGAAATTTTTGGGAAATTTTAGAAGTGGAATTTGGCCGAACGGACCTCAGATTTGGATTCAGCGCGCGAAAACGAGCGAAATGGACTATTTACTTGAATTTTTCGGAGCCCGGACGCAAAAACACGGATTTCGAGGTATGGGTTACTGTTCCGGCGGCCGGAGAGGCACCGGCGGCGGCGGAGCGCGGCGGCGGGCGGCGGCGCAGGCACGCGGTCCACCGCGGGGCGCGTGCACCGGGTGCGGGCCACGTGGCGCGCTACGGTTGGCCGGCGCAGCGGGCGCGGTCCACGGGCCTTGGCGGGGTGCACGGTAGACCGAGGGTTGGCCACGTGGCATCTTGTGAGTCGTCGGTGCACGCGGCGCGGTCCACGGAATTGTTGTGAAGGCGTGGACCGGGTGCATGGGACACGTGTCACGCCCTCATTGGCAGGTGCAGCACGCGCGGTGCACCGGGCGCGCGGTAGGTGCCTCGGGCCGCGTGCCCACGTGCGACCCACGTCGCGCTGCCGGGCGGGCAGCGGGTCAACCGGGCGGACACGTGGCGCCCGCTCATTGGCGGGCGCCACCGCCTTACTGTGCCCGGGGGCGGACACGTGGCAGCCGGTGGGTGGCCCAGCAACGGTGTTCGCTGTTCTGGCAACACGTGGTAGGCCCAGAGGCGGGTCGGACGGATTGTGGATCCCGTCCGACGGCATGTATTGGGCCGGGCCGCACTGTGCGCGCCCGAAAACCTTGGGCCGGGCCGCACTGTGCGCGCCCGAAAGTTTTCGGGCGCCCGAAAAGTCGGGCCCGAGCCCATTTGACTTGATTTTTTTTGGGCCTTTTCTTTGGGGCCTATATATAGGCCACCTTGGGCTGGCATTTTCACCTTTATTTCGTGGGAACCAGCTCTTGAGATCTTTATGAAAAATCTTCCTCTCCCTCTTTTCTATCTCCTGGTGAAATTTCAGAATATCTGGAAGCCGTGACGACTGTGTTTCCTACCTCGTAGTGCGGAGCGACGTTCTACAGTTTGTGGCCCACTACCGTCGCATTTTCTTCTGGGAGACCTGCAGAGCTACCCCGACCATATTTTTGGACGATTTCTTCGCCAGCGGTTGCACAAGAGGTATATCTACGTTTTCCGTGTTGATCATTTTTCCCAGAGATGAGGTTTTTTGAGGGTTTGGGGTACATTTTTACGCCCCTTTGCTACAGTTTGGAATCTTGACAGCAGCAACTTCGTGGAATTTTATCTTCACTTCTGGATATCGGATTTCGACGATTCAAGAGCCTATCGACATCTACTCTTCGCGAGGATCGTCGTGATATTTTTATTGGAATTTTGGAAAATTTATTTTCAGGTGAAATTCGCGTGTGAACAGTAACTGTGTATGCAGATTTTTGGAATGTGTTTGTTATGTGTTAATTGGTTGTAATTGTGCGTTGTTGTTGTACCCAGGACTGTAAGAGCACTTTTTCTGTGCTCCTGGCTCTGTGGATCTGGGAGATTGTCGATTGCTGAACTATTTATCTGTACCGTCCCGGACAGTTAGCGTGTTCAGGTGGGTGATCCTGCTTTCAAATTCTATGGACTGCACTCTAAGTCTACAAATATAGTAACATGCATAGTATATGGGCTAGATAACATGTGTAAACAGTATGTTGAAAACCACTGTAGCTAATTGCTAAATCTGTCGATCTCTTGATAAACTCTGCAACTTGGGAACTTAACTTAGCATAATTGCCCGTTATTTAATGATCATGCGCCATTAAACTACAGTGACTTGAACATACATCAGATTTAATTATCACCTTAGCTTTTCCACAGTGGTAGTACTCTTGTCACTCTGGTCATAGTGATTTTTCCCGAGTCGTGGGCCGGGAGGTTTATTAGCTGGGAATTGCATTTGCACTCGCGTCTGGGGACCGAGTGTCGTCTATAGCAGTCTGTAGACCAGTTTGCATAGTGATAGTGATAGTGGATCTGGGATCTTTGGGACATGGTCATAGTGACAGTGTGGATTCTTAGCCAGTGAGTGAGATAGTGATTGGATCATAGCCTGCATGTGCCATATTTGTGCTTGACAGTGTTGCGCATTTATTTGACTCGAGCGGGTCGCTCCCCTCGAGTGCCACTCCGGAGTAGGCGAGACCGGGTTGTAGTACCGGCTTTGAGATTGAGCTAGATACCGGGTTGGAGTACCGGACATACCTACAGCAGTAGGTAGGCGCAGGTTTGACTGGACCCGTTGTGGCAGTCGGTTTGGATTGGGTGTTCCGAGTTGAGTATCAGTTGTGGCATATCGTCCTCCTGTTCTTCCCCTTGAGCATTGTAGATAGGGGCATAGTAGTAGTAGATGTTTACTTTCCAGCCTTTCATACTGCATTTCTTTTGTTACTTTTTATCTCTAGTAGACTTAGTGGGCAGGCCGTCGGGCTTGTTGGCGGCACCCACTGAGAACTACTGTGGGAGGTAGTTCTCACACCCGTCGTGGTGTCTTTTCCCCAGGGACTTCAGCTCCAGTTCCTGCGGTGCCAGTTGCTGATCCTGCTCTTCCAGACCGAGGTAAGGGAGTCGCGAGATAGATCCCTTCCCCCTTCAGCTTCAGTGTTGTAGAGGTACCCTTATATTTTGGTTGTGTGATGTTTGAGAGATTATGTAGTGAGGTATCGAGTTGTACTTTTCTTCTTTCTTTGAGAGACTTTTGTATTTGTTGGTGAGGACTTATTGTATTATGAGAGTTGTGCTTATCTTATTTCAGCTTTTACTTTTACAGCTCTGATATCTGCTAGTGTAGATGTTCTTTTGCAGGTTAGACGCTACGTCTCTACGGGGCTTCCTGTAGGGGCGGCGGATCTGTTGGCGAGCCCGGGGTACAGTGCCGACCCCGGGGCGTGACAGATTAGAGTGGTATCAGAGCTTAGGGTGTAGGTCTTGAGGACTTAGGAACCCTAGGCTTATGGTTAAACCCTAGGATGACCCACGTGAGAGCCGAGATTTTTAGCGAAAGTCTGAATTGGGTTCCCAACTCTCCCGAGTGGATAGGGACGAGTGATAGACATGCCTTCCTTCTGTGGCGACTATGTTGGCTGCAGACAACATAGTGCTTCGGGAAGGGGGACATGCCTTTTGACTTTCGCTAGATTGGGTCGAGTGTTGCTTTGGTTTTGATTGTGTGTTTTGTCCCTCAGGTGGGGATGCCTCCTCGACGTTCGATGGTGACGCGCTCGCAGCCTTCGTCCTCTGAGCCCGAGCAGGAGGACTCGGGGCGAGGACCTCAGGCTGAGATTCAGGAGCTCCGTGCCCAGATGGCACAGTTGGCTGAGGCGGCTAGACGCCAGGAGGAGGCAGTGGCGCGGCTGACGCTCTTGCTGGAGCAGAGAGCACAGCCGGCAGTGGCACCCCCTGAGGCTTCGCCGGTGCCTTCTTCCCCTGTTGTGGCACCCCCTGTGGTGCAGCCGGCGTCAGCGATTCCTGCTGAGCCGGTTTCGAGTAGGCCACCGGCCGGGGCGACGGGAGCGTTGACTGAGGCAGAGCAGCGGGAGGTTGTAGATTTGCTGATGAGATTTCGGCGGTTCGATCCGCCCCGCTTTTCGGGCATGAGTGCTGAGCCTTGGGCAGCCGAGACTTGGATTACCACCATGGAGCGCCACTTCGAGAGCTTATTTGTGGATGAGAGGTATCGGGTTATTTTGGCTACCCATTTTCTGGAAAGCAACGCCGAGGCGTGGTGGCGGCGTGTGCGACCAGCTGGTCCACCTGGGACGCAGCTTCTTTCTTGGACCGAGTTTCGGAGCATGTTGCTGGGAGCATTCTTTCCTGAGAGCGTCCGACAGCGACTAGAGGAGCAGTTGAAGAATCTCCGCCAGGGAGATAGGCCTGTGCACATGTACATAGCGGAATTCAACCAACTATTGGCATGTGTACCTCATGTGGCCAGGGACGAGAGCCATCGTGTTTACATGTTCGAGAGAGGACTTCGCCGAGACATTTACCAGTTTGTCCGCTCCCGCCGACTGCAGACCTTGGAGGCCTCGATGGAGCAGGCTTTGTATGTGGAGAGTGGAGAGGCCGTGATGGATGAGGTATCTCCGGCCCCTGTAGCGACTTCTGGGGCGAAGCGCCCGGCATCTCCGGAGGAGGGGCAGTCTAGCAGGCAGGGACCCCCGAGACCTCCACGTTCCCACTCGCAGGGCCAGGGGTACCGGGGACATCAGAGATCGGGAGCGTCCCGCCAGACACAGCAGCAGTATCGACCCCCACGACAGCAGCAGTTCTCACAGCAGGCTTCCCAGCAGCAGCGCCCAGATCGGTGTGTTATCTGTGGAGGCCCACACCTACCGACTCAGTGCCCGCAGAGACAGGGCCATTGTTTTCGCTGCGGGCAGGCCGGTCACTTTGCGAGCGTGTGCCCTAGAGCCGGCCATCCAGCTCCTTCATCTGCATCTGCACCGTTTGTCCCTTTCCAGCCAGCCGATCCTTCTGCGGCCTATAGCAGGCCGGATGTTGCCTCATCTTCTTCCCGACAGCCAGAGCGACGTCCCCCGGCACCGAGCGGTCGTATTTATGCCGCTCCGGTTGAGGTCACTTCAGCAGCCGAGCAGGTCGTTGCAGGTATTATTCTGATCTAAGCATTCCGTGCTCAGGTTTCTTTTGATACCGGTGCATCTCATTTATTCTTCAGTAGAGTTTTTTGCATCTATCTGCATGGTATCAGGGCATGTGCATTTTGGCATAATTAAGGGGTAGGGATCTTGTGACCTGCATTAGCGTTCGGATTCATCCTAGTATCTTCCAGCAGAGGCGAATTTTTTTTGGCGTGATCAGAACAAGTGAACTTTGAAAGGCACGCCGATTGTTGTGTTGGTTCAGTTGCAGCTCCCCGACTCAGATTGAGCACTTGGGATGGACCTGTGGGTGCGGTATCGTGCAACATTTGATTGCGAACGGAGAACAGTGGCCTTTCCGCGAGTTGGACGACAGGAGATCATTTCTACTGGTTACCGAGGCATCCTTCCTGCAGCAGTGGCTTCAGCGGCTTTGGGTTAGGTGCGACTTGTCGAGCGTAGGTGACGCCTAGGTCTAGAGGGTTGTCTCTAGGGGTCTTGGATAGAGTGGTGTTTCTTTTCAGGGGCACGGGTAGACCGTAGCTTCCGTTTTGTTGCCGCAGCAGGAACGGCATCAACCCTCCTCTCCCTCTTTTCTCACTCTTGTGCTGAAATTCGCGAACAGGATGAAAGATACGAAAGACTACTCCAGAAATGGGGACGGTGCCCGGACCTGTTCTTGTTGGATTAGGGCAAGGGCACTGGTCTCTCGGAACTTTCGAACTTTTCGCTAATTTCAGTTGTTTTTCTAATTTGAGAGTTGGAGGTTGATGACCTTCCTACTGGTGGGGCCCTTTCTTTTTCTGATAAGTTTTGCAGCGTAATTCGAATAGTTTGGATGCGTGGAGTTGGCTGTTTTTCTTCGTCCCCGGTGATTGGAAAATTCCTGAGTTTTCCGCGGTTGGACGCGCTTTGTGGAGAGTTTATAGCGATTGGGGAGTTGGAGTTTGTGTTAGATGCTTACCTTTGGGCTTGGAGACTCCCTTTTGAGCCGTGTTTGTTTCGAGGACGAAACTTTCTTTTAGTGGGGGAGGATGTGAGGACTCGAATCTCCACACTGTGGTTTACTGTTGGTTTGGAGGCTTCAGGGAGTGCGTGTGTGCGTGCCGGGCCCCAAAATTGAGTTTCTGGTAAAATTTGGAGCTTGTCTTCTTTCTGGAAGTCCATTTTGGGTATGTGGGGTGTTTGCGCGCTTATTGGAGCCAAGAATGTGAACCGGAACGGAAATTGGATCAAGTCTACTCTTCCGGAAATTTTTGGAAAATTTTAGAAGTGGAATTTGGCCGAACGGACCTCGGATTTGGATTCAGCGCGCGAAAACAAGCGAAATGGACTATTTACTTGAATTTTTCGGAGCCCGGACGCGAAAACACGGATTTCGAGGTATGGGTTACTGTTCCGGCGGCCGGAGAGGCACCGGCGGCGGCGGAGCGCGGCGGAGCGCGGCGGCGGGCGGCGGCGCAGGCACGCGGTCCACCGCGGGGCGCGTGCACCAGGTGCGGCCCACGTGGCGCGCTACGGTTGGCCGGCGCAGCGGGCGCGGTCCACGGGCCTTGGCGGGGTGCACGGTGGACCGAGGGTTGGCCACGTGGCATCTTGTGAGTCGTCGGTGCACGCGGCGCGGTCCACGGAATTGTTGTGAAGGCGTGGACCGGGTGCATGGGACACGTGTCACGCCCTCATTGGCAGGTGCAGCACGCGCGGTGCACCGGGCGCGCGGTAGGTGCCTCGGGCCGCGTGCCCACGTGCGACCCACGTCGCGCTGCCGGGCGGGCAGCGGGTCAACCGGGCGGACACGTGGCGCCCGCTCATTGGCGGGCGCCACCGCCTTACTGTGCCCGGGGGCGGACACGTGGCAGCCGGTGGGTGGCCCAGCAACGGTGTTCGCTGTTCTGGCAACACGTGGCAGGCCCAGAGGCGGGTCGGACGGATTGTGGATCCCGTCCGACGGCATGTATTGGGCCGGGCCGCACTGTGCGCGCCCGAAAACCTTGGGCCGGGCCGCACTGTGCGCGCCCGAAAGTTTTCGGGCGCCCGAAAAGTCGGGCCCGAGCCCATTTGACTTGATTTTTTTGGGCCTTTTCTTTGGGGCCTATATATAGGCCACCTTGGGCTGGCATTTTCACCTTTATTTCGTGGGAACCAGCTCTTGAGATCTTTATGAAAAATCTTCCTCTCCCTCTTTTCTATCTCCTGGTGAAATTTCAGAATATCTGGAAGCCGTGACGACTATGTTTCCTACCTCGTAGTGCGGAGCGACGTTCTACAGTTTGTGGCCCACTACCGTCGCATTTTCTTCTGGGAGACCTGCAGAGCTACCCCGACCATATTTTGGACGATTTCTTCGCCAGCGGTTGCACAAGAGGTATATCTACGTTTTCCATGTTGATCATTTTTCCCAGAGATGAGTTTTTTTGAGGGTTTGGGGTACAATTTTACGCCCCTTTGCTACAGTTTGGAATCTTGACAGCAGCAACTTCGCGGAATTTTATCTTCACTTCTGGATATCGGATTTCGACGATTCAAGAGCCTATCGACATCTACTCTTCGCGAGGATCGTCGTGATATTTTTATTGGAATTTTGGAAATTTATTTTCAGGTGAAATTCGCGTGTGAACAGTAACTGTGTATGCAGATTTTTGGAATGTGTTTGTTATGTGTTAATTGGTTGTAATTGTGCGTTGTTGTTGTACCCAGGACTGTAAGAGCACTTTTTATGTGCTCCTGGCTCTGTGGATCTGGGAGATTGTCGATTGCTGAACTATTTATCTGTACCGTCCCGGACAGTTAGCGTGTTCAGGTGGGTGATCCTGCTTTCAAATTCTATGGACTGCACTCTAAGTCTACAAATATAGTAACATGCATAGTATATGGGCTAGATAACATGTGTAAACAGTATGTTGAAAACCACTGTAGCTAATTGCTAAATCTGTCGATCTCTTGATAAACTCTGCAACTTGGGAACTTAACTTAGCATAATTGCCCGTTATTTAATGATCATGCGCCATTAAACTACAGTGACTTGAACATACATCAGATTTAATTATCACCTTAGCTTTTCCACAGTGGTAGTACTCTTGTCACTCTGGTCATAGTGATTTTTCCCCGAGTCGTGGGCCGGGAGGTTTATTAGCTGGGAATTGCATTTGCACTCGCGTCTGGGGACCGAGTGTCGTCTATAGCTGTCACGCCCCGGGTGCAAATCAGGACCCGGGCCCGTCTACAGATCCGCCGTGCACATGGGATTTCCCACGTACACGAAGCGCTGATAACCTGCTCAAATATTAAATGTACAATAAAAGAGCATAATACAGAGCTGAAATAGAAGAACCACATAGTATCTCAGACTGGAACTACAAATATCACTGTAATATGTACAATAATCTCCCAGCTCACTAAAATGATACACCGCTGGCGGAAGCAGACCCAAAATAAAAGAGGAGAATATCACAGTCTGAGTGGAGGGTACAACGTCTATCTACAGCTTTCAGTCCCCCAGGAGATCTATCTATTCAGCGATCCCCTTACCTCGATCAGCTGCCGATGGCCTAGCAGCTCCTGCAGATGACTCTGCAAAATAAAGGAGAAGAAAGAAACAGAAAACAATATTGGGGGTGAGAACTACCAGATAAACCAGCAGCCTCCCCTAGTGGGTAAAAACCTCAACTCTGACGCACCCACTAGGACTACTAGAGGCAAAAAGGGAAAAAGGGGAAGTGGTAGATACAAAAGATGCTGAAACAGAAAACTATGCTGTTAAACTGTATGCATGCATCAGAAATAGTATCTGACCAAATAAACCCAATCTAGTCGCCAGTAACAACTGGTCTGCTGCTCAGCGGAATCTGCCACACACGGCTCGAAAACCGGACGAGATCTTTTGGCGCACCGGCTCGCTCCAAACATAGTATCAGACCGGCACACACGGCTGGGCG
>CM054930.1:9442195-9524539 GCA_029168755.2 Tillandsia fasciculata | reverse complement strand
TCCCACGGAGATCTATCTATTCAGCGATCCCCTTACCTCGATCAGCTGCCGATGGCCTAGCAGCTCCCGCAGATGACTCTGCAAAATAAAGGAGAAGAAAGAAACAAAACAATAATGGGGGTGAGAACTACCAGATAAACCAGCAGCCTCCCCTAGTGGGTAAAACCTCAACTCTGACGCACCCACTAGGACTACTAGAGGCAAAAAGGAAAAGGTGAAGTGGTAAATACATAAGATGCTGAAACAGAAAACTATGCTGTTAAAACTGTATCATGCATCAGAAATAGTATCTGACCAAATAACGACCCAATCTATGGATACCAGTAACAACTGGTACTTCCTGCTCTGCTGCAGTCGGAATCTGCACACATGGCTCGAAACCGCGGGATCGGCCACACGCTCGCATCCAGACATAAGTATCAGACTCACACACGGCTGGGTCGCGAGCAAAGCACACCTCCGGAGTGGCACTCGAGGGGAGCGACCCACACGAGTAAAATATCTCTGTCATCAGTATCAAAAGTATCTCTGTAGCACATGTCTCAATATAGCAGGACTGGATCATAACTATGATCAAAGTGGGAAACTCCATCCACTATAGAAACCCAATCCCCAACTGATGCAATAAATAAACCAGACTCAACCCCAATCTGATGCAAGGATAAACATCTGGTCGACCGCCTACTGTCCGCGGTCACCGCAATACCCCACAAGTCCACAATCTAGGCACAACCTTGGCTACACTATCCCAAACCCCTGCTCACACCTTGAGCAACAAGCAATCTGGATGCAAAGGACAACAATGAAACATGTTCAAATCCCAATATGATAGTGTAGCAATAGAATAGTGGCCTTACCTGATGTCCGGGCATGCATGCAACTGTCTTATTTTTAAAGTTGTAAAATATAGTCAAAAGTTTAAAACAATTGATTTACTGAATAAAAGTTATTTGCATGCGAGATCATAGCCTTTGTCTCAATCACAGTGTCCCAATATAAGTCATCATATCATTTGTGGGTTATATAAATTTTAGGGGAGTTTGTCCCAAGGTCCTTGTCATTTGTCATATTAATTGTCCCATGGTTCTCATTAATTGTCCTGTTAGTAGTCCTGTTAGTAGTCCTGTTAGTAGTCCCAATGATTCTCATCAATTATCATGTTACTTTGTCCCAATTGTTCTCATTAATTGTCATATTTTAGGGGATTTCTAGTAATCCCAGTGAGCTTGTCAAAAATGAGGTAAGCAACAACCGCCCACCTTGAACAGCTCAAACAACACCCCAGGTAGTCTCCTGGTTGTCCACAGTCCTCAATTCCTGCAAATCAATGCTCCCGGTATAAATACAAATCCCAAAAAGCACAATATTTGCTGTTTTTCAAACAGCACGGAAAAGAGGAATTTTTCACCTCTAAAATGAGCTCCTAAAATCCCAGAAAAATCACGGTTGCGTTCCTCGCGAAGAGTAGATCAAAATCGACTCTTTAAACGCCTCGATCTGATGCTCCTACGTCAAGATAAAAATCGGAGAAGTCGGTGCTGTCCAAAAAACATCACAGTAAAAAGGGGGGTCAAAGAGGACTTGAAAACTGTGCCAAAAGTACGAAACGGAGCAAAATGATCAACACGGAAATCGAAGCCCTACCTCTTACGGTCGCGCTGCCGCAAAAATCGTCCAAAAATTCCACCTGGTTAGCCCGCAGTGAATTTTCGACGGAACTGCGACGGGAAATGGGCCTAAAAGAAAATCGTCGCAGTGCGCCGCGTCGCAGATATCTCACTATCTGTAACTCCTAAATTCCTGAGATTCTAGAGAGAGAAGAGAGAGAGAGAGGAAAAACTTTCGTATAGGAGTTTTCTCTGATTCTCTCTCTTGGCTCGGAATCCAAGGTGCAAAGAGAGGGGGTGGGGACCCCTATTTATAATGGGCCAAAATCCACACCAATCCGATCCGAACAGGAAACACCAAAACGGCCAACCAGGCGCGCCACGTGTCCACAAACAGGAAACAGCCCGTGCAAGGGCCAATGGATTCGCCACGTGTCCCACGTGGTGCACGTGCGGTCCGCGCTCCGGGTCTTCCGGAAATGTCGGCCAATAGGGTGCTGCCACGTGTCACATCCCCACACGCCTCTAGAAGCCGGCCAGCCAATCAGGGCTGCCACGTGGCAAGGGCAAGGTTCGGTGCTCCCGGTGCACGCCTGCCCATGGACCGCGCACCAGGCCCCTGCCCGCGCCTGCCCGCGCCTGCCCGCTGCCCGCGCCTGCCCCGCCGCGCGCCTGCCTCCGCTCCGCCGCTGCCCCGCCGCTGCGCCGCTGCCCGCCGCCGCCCGCCGCCGCTCGCCGGCGGCCGCCGGCCGCCGGAACAGTAATTCCGGCCGGCCGGTTACTGTTCCGGTGAACAGTACCGATGTGCCGAAAAAATAAAGTGAATATACCATTTTGACCGTTTTCGCGCGCTGAGTCCAATTCCGCCGTCCGTTTCGCCAAATTCTCATCCGAAATTTTGCAAAAGCTCCCGAAAAATCCCATTTGCTCCGATTTTCGCGCAGAGTCTAATTAAATATCCAATTTCGATTCTACAGGCTTCATTGCACTGTACAAGGTCCCCTAGTCTCTGCGGGAGTCCGGATCATCACATCCTCCCCCACTAAAAAGAGTTTCGTCCTCGAAACGAGACTAAACAATAATCCTCAGTCCGATGTCTCGAATAAGTAGGGGTGAGCATTCCTCATCTCCGACTCGAGCTCCCATGTAGCCTCGCGCTCGTCATGATTGCTCCATTGGATTTTCACATAGGGAATGGCCCGATTGCGCAATTCTCTTCACCTCTCGATCCAGAATTCGCAGTGGGCGCTCCTCATACCTCAAATCCTCGCTGATCTCCAGCGGTGTGAAGTCGATGACGTGCGATGGGTCGAAGACATACTTCCTCAAAGTAGAGACATGAAATACATCATGGACACCAGCAAGCCTCGGAGGAAGTGCAAGTCGGTAGGCAACTGGCCCGATACGCTCCAATACCTCAAAGGGTCCAATGTATCGGGGGCTAAGTTTCCCACGAATGCCGAACCTCCTGATTCCTTTGGACGGCGAGACTTTCAGGAATACATGATCACCAACCTGAAACTCTAAGTCTCGTCGCCGAACATCGGCATAACTCCTTTGTCGGCTTTGGGCGGTCTGAAGATGCTGTCGAATCACTCGGACCTTCTCTTCTGCCTCTATCAAGACATCTGGTCCCAAGGTCCGCCTCTCGCCCACGTCACTCCAATAAAGTGGTGATCGACACTTGCGTCCATACAATGCTTCAAACGGAGCCATCTGAATGCTCGCTTGAAAGCTATTGTTGTACGCGAACTCAGCTAAAGATAAGTGTCGAATCCACCCTCCGCCGAAATCCAAGACGCAAGCCCTCAAGCATGTCCTCCAGGATTTGTATCGTCCGCTCTGACTGCCCATCAGTCTGCGGATGAAAGCTGTACTGAACCTGAGTTCAGTCCCCAAGGCTGTCTGCAAACTCCTCCAGAAATGCGAAACAAACCTCGGGTCTCTATCTGATACAATGGAGGCTGGTACTCCATGTAATCTCACTATCTCATCCAGATATAACTGGGCTAGTCGCTCAAGTGGCCACGTAGTCTGCATGGGCAGAAAGTGCGCCGACTTGGTAAGTCGATCCACGACTACCCAGATAGCGTCTGCTCCTCCCTGTGCCCTCGGCAGTCCGACCACAAAATCCATCGTAATGTGGTCCCATTTCCACTGGGGAATTGGGAGACTCTGTAACTTGCCAGCTGGCACTCGATGCTCAGCTTTCACCTGCTGACAAGTTAAACACTGAGCCACAAATCTCCCGACATCCCTTTTCATGCCATTCCACCAGAAGTGTGCCTTGAGGTCCTTATACATCTTAGTCCCACCAGGATGTAGGGTATAAGGTGTATAATGGGCCTCTCGCAAATCTGCTCTCGGATCTCCGCATCCGCTGGCACACATGCTCGGTTCCTGTACCTTAGTACTCCCGAGGCATCTACCGTAAAGTCCCCAGACTGATTACTCGGAATTTGATCTCTAATCCTGGTCAAGTGGGGGTCCTCACTCTGTTTTTCCTTGATCCTGTCTAGCAGAGTGGGCTGCACGACTAAAGATGTCAGTCTAGCAGAGACCCCAGGGGACACAACCTCTATCTCGAGCCGTCTCATCTCCTCTAATAGCGGTGCCTGGTCTGTGATCAACATAGACAAACTTTGCACCGCCCTCCTACTCAAGGCATCAGCGACCACATTAGCTTTGCCTGGGTGGTAGAGAATATCTACATCATAATCTTTTAATAGCTCTAACCACCTACGCTGCCTTAAATTTAGCTCCTTTTGCGTGAACAGGTATTTTAGGCTCTTGTGGTCGGTGTAGATTTCACAGTGCTCCCCATATAGGTAATGACGCCAAAGTTTCAGTGCAAACACTACAGCAGCAAGCTCCAAGTCATGGGTAGGGTAATTCTTCTCGTAATCTTTGAGTTGCCTTGATGCATAAGCAATTACCCTCCCTTCTTGCATCAACACACAACCAAGTCCACTGTGTGATGCGTCGCTGTAGATCACATATCCTTTCCCCATAACAGGGAGGGAAAGGATAGGAGCGGTCATCAATCTATTCTTTAGCTCCTCAAAACTCCTCTGACAATCCTCACTCCAGATAAACTTTACTCCTTTACGCGTCAAGCGAGTGAGGGGTGTGGAAAGCTTCGCAAAGCCTTCCACAAACCGACGGTAATACCCAGCTAAACCCATAAAGCTACGTACCTCAGAAACCGTCGTCGGTCGGGGCCAATCCCGGACTGCCTCAATCTTCGCCGGGTCTACCGCCACACCTGCGGCGGAAATCACATGGCCCAAGAAAACTACCTCCCGAAGCCAAAACTCGCATTTGCCAGTTTGGCAAACAACTTCTTCTCTCGCAGAAGTTGCAGCACGATCCTTAAGTGCTCCTCATGCTCCGCATCACTTCGGGAGTAGACCAGGATATCATCAATGAAACTACCACGAATCGGTCTAAGTATGGTCGGAAGATCCGGTTCATTAAATCCATGAATGCGGCAGGGGCATTAGTTAGCCAAAAGGCATAACTGTAAATTCATAATGCCCGTACCGTGATCTAAATGCCGTTTTGGAATATCCTCGGCCTTCACCTTCAACTGGTGGTAACCGGATTGCAGATCTATCTTAGAGAAGACACAAGACCCTTGCAGCTGATCAAAAAGATCATCGATGCGCGGCAAAGGGTACTTGTTCTTGATGGTCACTTTGTTTAATTCCCTATAATCCACACAAAGTCGAAGTGACCCATCTTTCTTCTTCACGAATAGCACCGGCGCTCCCCAAGGCGATACACTCGGCCTAATAAAGCCCTTATCCATTAAATCTTGGAGTTGCGCCTTAAGCTCTCGTAACTCAGCCGGTGCCATCCGGTAAGGAGCCTTTGAGATTGGCGCAGTTCCTGGAACTACGTCAATCACAAACTCAATCTCCCTATCTGGCGGCATGCTAGTCAGCTCAGGTGGGAAAACATCCGGAAACTCGCGGACAATAGGGATATCCCCGAGTCCCGGCGCCGCCGTAGGCCCCTCAACAACACTAGCCAAAAAGGCTACACATCCTCGATGGATCATCTGCCTCGCTCGGGAAGTCGAAATCATAGAGGCAAAGAAAGCACTCTGACATCCCCGTATACCAACATCTCCTGGCCTGGCTCTCTAAAAGTGACGGTTCTTGCGGCACAATCAATAGTCGCAAAATACCGAGCCAGCCAGTCCATTCCGAGGATCACATCGAAGTCCTTCAGCTGTCTCAAGACCAACAGGTCTGCTGGCATAATCCAGGACTCGATTTGCATCGGGCAGGACCAACAACACTCTTCCACGTGCAAGGTGTGATCGGGAATCTGAACCTCTAATGCACGTGGCAAAAGTCCTACCTCTAACCCATGTAATGATGCAAATGATCTACTAATGAAAGAATGTGATGCTCCAGTATCAAATAAAGTACGAGTCCTAATGCCAGAAAGTAAGGTGATACCTGCCACCACATGATCTGCTGCCGAAGCGTCCTCTACTTGCGCAGCATACACTCGCCCACTCTGAGCTGTAGGGTGATAATCCGTGGGATGGGAAGAAGATGGTCTGCTTGCTGGAGCATAGGGGCGCTGAGCCGTCGACCGCTGCTGCGATGAAGATGGAGCAGATGCTGAAGAGGGGTGGCGGGGGCCGAAAAGGGGCACGAAGCTTGAATGTGCCCGGCTGTCCACATCTATAGCAGCGACCCCACCTTGGTCGCAGGTGTTGGAAAAATGCTGACCTCCGCAGAAGATACAATTGCCGGGGGCCGTGGTTGTCGGGGTTGCTGTTGAGACTGCCGCTGTCGCTGAGGCTGCCGCTGCGACCCACGTTGCGACGGCTGTGATCTTTGCTGCTGCTGCCGCTTCTGGGACTTCTGGGATCCACCAGGTCCTCGTTGCTCGGACCGTCCTTGGCCGGGGAACTGTGACGGCGGTGGTCGTGGCGGCCTCCACGAACTAGATTGTCCCCCAACCTCCGATGCCGGTCGCTTCGCCCCCGGGATCACAACGGGAGCTGGAGCTACCTCCCCCATTACTACCTCCCCGCACTCAACGTAGAGTGCCTGCTCCATCGAGGCCTCCAAGGTCTGCAACCTACGCGAGCGAACCAATTGAAAAAGGTCCCGGCGCAATCCTCGCTCGAACATGTAGATCCGGTGCGCCTCGTCCCTGGCCACGTTCGGTACACATGCCAACAATTGATTGAAATTGGCAATGTACTCGTGTACTGGCCGATCTCCTTGTCGGAGGTTTCTCAACTGTTCCTCCAACCTCTGCCGGACGCTTTCCGGAAAGAAAGCCCCAAGAAGGAGATTGCGGAATTCCGCCCAGGTCAGGAGCTGAGCCCCAGGCGGACCAGCCGGTCGAACACGCCGCCACCAAGCTTCGGCGTTGTGTTCCAAAAAGTTCGTTGCCAAAATTACCTGATATCGATCCTCGATAAACAACGTCTCAAAACGTCGCTCCATCGCCGTGATCCACGACTCTGCCTCCCACGGCTCAGTACTTTGCCCCGAAAAATGGGGTGGGTCAAACTGGCGGAACTTCATCAACAGGTCCACCACTCCCCGCTGCTCTGCCGGGGTCAGAGATCCTGTCAGCCCAGTCGGCTGTCCACCAGTACCCCGAGTAACAGGGGATGCCGGGGTCACCGGTACAACTGGAGGATTCACAGCAGGGGAAGAAGGTACGGGAGAATTCTCTGAGGGTGCTACAACAGGCTGAGCCCTCTGCTCTAACATTTGCGTCAGCCGTCCCATAGCCTCCTCCTGACGCCGAACAGCCTCTGACATCTGGGCCATCTGGGCCTGCAGCTCTTGCACCTCACTCTGCTGGCCCTGCCCGGACTCCTCCTGATCGGATTCAGGGGAATCAGGCTGAGAACGCGTCAACATCCTACGTCGCGGAGGCATCCTACCACAAGAAACCATACTCAGTATCGGGACCCCACACGACCCAATTTAGCGAAAGTCAAAGACATTCCCCTATTCCTGTGACTTTATGTTGTCTGCAGCCAACATAACTGTCCACCAGAAATAGGCTATGTCGGTCCATCTTCTCTCACTGGAAGAGTCAAACAAAATAAATCGACGACTTTCGCAAAATGCCACGTCTCTCATGCCCTATTATCCTAGGGTCTGCCAAAAGCCTAGGGTTTCCTAAGTCCCAACTGAACTATCCCTAAGCTCTGATACCAACTTAATCTGTCACGCCCCGGGTGCAAATCAGGACCCGGGCCCGTCTACAGATCCGCCGTGCACACGGGATTTCCCGCGTACACGAAGCGCTGGTAACCTGCTCAGATATTAAATGTACAATAAAAGAGCATAATACAGAGCTGAAATAGAAGAACCACATAGTATCTCAGACTGGAACTACAAATACACTGTAATATGTACAATAATCTCCCAGCTCACTAAAATAGTACACCCAGCTGGCGGAAGCCAGACCCAAAATAAAAGGAGAATATCACAGTCTGAGTGGAGGGTACAACGTCTATCTACAGCTTTCAGTCCCCCAGGAGATCTATCTATTCAGCGATCCCCTTACCTCGATCAGCTGCCGATGGCCTAGCAGCTCCCGCAGATGACTCTGCAAAATAAAGGAGAAGAAAGAAACAGAAAAACAATAATGGGGGTGAGAACTACCAGATAAACCAGCAGCCTCCCCTAGTGGGTAAAACCTCAACTCTGACGCACCCACTAGGACTACTAGAGGCAAAAAGGGAAAAAGGGGAAGTGGTAGATACAAAAGATGCTGAAACAGAAAACTATGCTGTTAAAACTGTATGCATGCATCAGAAATAGTATCTGACCAAATAAACCCAATCTAGTCGCCAGTAACAACTGGTACTGCCTGCTCAGCGGAATCTGCACACACGGCTCGAAACCGCGGGATCGGCTCACACGGCTCGCATCCCAACATAAGTATCAGACCGGCACACACGGCTGGGTCCGAGAAAGCACACCTCCGGAGTGGCACTCGAGGGGAGCGACCCACACGAGTAAAATATCTCTGTCATCAGTATCACAAGTATCTCTGTAGCACATGTCTCAATATAGCAGGACTGGATCATAACCATGATCAAAGTGGGAAACTCCATCCACTATAGAAACCCAATCCCCAACTGATGCAATAAATAAACCAAACTCAACCCCAATCTGATGCAAGGATAAGCATCTGGTCAACCGCCTACTGTCCGCGGTCACCGCAATACCCCACAAGTCCACAATCTAGCACAACCTTGGCTACACTATCCCAAACCCCTGCTCACACTTGAGCAACAACATATGAATGCAAAGGACAACAATGAAACATGTTCAAATCCCAATATGATAGTGTAGCAATGAATAGTGGCCTTACCTGATGTCCGGGCATGCATGCAACTGTCTTTATTTTTAAAAGTTGTAAAATAGTGTCAAAGGTTTAAAACAATTGATTTACTGAATAAAAGTCATTTGCATGCGAGATCATAGCCTTTGTCTCAATCACAGTGTCCCAATATAAGTCATCATATTATTTGTGGGGTTATATTAAATTTTAGGGGAGTTTGTCCCAGCGGTCCTTGTCATTTGTCATATTAATTTGTCCCAATGGTTCTCATTAATTGTCCTGTTAGTAGTCCTGTTAGTAGTCCTGTTAGTAGTCCTGTTAGTAGTCCTGTTAGTAGTCCCAATGATTCTCATCATTATCATGTTACTTTGTCCAATTGTTCTCGTTAATTGTCATATTTTAGGGGATTTCTAGTAATCCCAGTGAGCTTGTCAAAAATGAGGTAAGCAACAACCGCCCACCTTGAACAGCTCAAACAACACCCCAGGTAGTCTCCTGGTTGTCCGCAGTCCTCAATTCCTGCAAATCAATGCTCCCGGTATAAATACAAACCCCAAAAAGCACAATATTTGCTGTTTTTCAAACAGCACGGGAAAAGAGGAATTTTTCACCTCTAAACTGAGCTCCTAAAATCCCAGAAAAATCACGGTTGCGTTCCTCGCGAAAAGTTGATCAAAATCGACTCTTTAAACGTCTCGATCTGATGCTCCTACGTCAAGATAAAAATCGGAGAAGTCGGTGCTGTCCAAAAAACCATCACAGTAAAAAGGGGGGTCAAAGAGGACTTGAAAACTGTGCCAAAAGTACGAAACGGAGCAAAATAATCAACACGGAAATCGAAGCCCTACCTCTTACGGTCGCGCTGCCGCAAAAATCGTCCAAAAATTCCACCCGGTTAGCCCGCAGTGAATTTTCGACGGAACTGCGACGGGAAATGGGCCTAAAAGAAAATTCGTCGCAGTGCGCCACGTCGCAGATATCTCACTATCTGTAACTCCTAAATTCCTGAGATTCTAGAGAGAGAAAGATGAGAGAGAGAGGAAAAACTTTCGTATTGGGAGTTTTCTCTGATTCTCTCTCCTTGGCTCGGATTCCAAGGTGCAAAGAGAGGGGGTGGGGGACCCCTATTTATAATGGGCCAAAACTCCACACCAGATCCAGATCCGAACAGGAAACACCAAAACTGGCCATTCAGCGCGCGCCACGTGTCCACAAAACAGGGAACAGCCCGTGCAGGGCCAATGGGATTTCGCCACGTGTCCCACGTGGTCCACAGGGACGGTCCGCGCTCCGGGTCTTCCGGAAAACGTGGGCCAATGGGGGTGCTGCCACGTGCTACAGTCCCCACAGCCTTCTAGAAGCCGCCCAGCCAATCAGGGGCTGCCACGTGGCAAGGGCAAGGTTCGGTGCTCCCGGTGCACGCCAGGCCTGTGGACCGCGCACCAGGACCCCTGCCCGCGCCTGCCCGCGCCTGCCCGCGCTGCCCGCGCCTGCCCGCGCCGCGCGCCTCCGCATTCCGCCGCTGCCCCGCCGCTGCGCCGCTGCCCGCCGCCGTGCGCCGCCGCCCGCCGCCGCTCGCCGGCGGCCGCCGGCCGCCGGAACAGTAATTCCGGCCGGCCGGGTTACTGTTCCGGTGAACAGTGCCGATGTGCCGAAAAATAAAGTGAATACACCATTTCGACCGTTTTCGCGCGCTGAGTCCGATTCCACCGTCCGTTTCGCCAAATTCTCATCCGAAATTTTGCAAAAAGCTCCCGAAAAATCCCATTTGCTCCGATTTTCGCGCCAAGTCTAATTTAAATTTCCAATTTCGATTTTTCAGGCTTCATTGCACTGTACAAGGTCCCCTTAGTCTCTGCGGGAGTCCGGATCATCACAATAGCAGTCTGTAGACCAGTTTGCATAGTGATAGAGATAGTGGATCTGGGATCTTTGGGACATGGTCATAGTGACAGTGTGGATTCTTAGCCAGTGAGTGAGATAGTGATTGAATCATAGCCTGCATGTGCCATATTTGTTCTTGACAGTGTTGCGCATTTATTTGACTCGAGCGGGTCGCTCCCCTCGAGTGCCACTCCGGAGTAGGCGAGACCGGGTTGTAGTACCGGCTTTGAGATTGAGCTAGATACCGGGTTGGAGTACCGGACATACCTACAGCAGTAGGTAGGCGCAGGTTTGACTGGACCCGTTGTGGCAGTCGGTTTGGATTGGGTGTTCCGAGTTGAGTATCAGTTGTGGCATATCGTCCTCCTGTTCTTCCCCTTGAGCATTGTAGATAGGGGCATAGTAGTAGTAGACGTTTACTTTCCAGCCTTTCATACTGCATTTCTTTTGTTACTTTTTATCTCTAGTAGACTTAGTGGGCAGGCCGTCGGGCTTGTTGGCGGCACCCACTGAGAACTACTGTGGGAGGTAGTTCTCACACCCGTCGTGGTGTCTTTTCCCCAGGGACTTCAGCTCCAGTTCCTGCGGTGCCAGTTGCTGATCCTGCTCTTCCAGACCGAGGTAAGGGAGTCGCAAGATAGATCCCTTCCCCCTTCAGCTTCAGTGTTGTAGAGGTACCCTTATATTTTGGTTGTGTGATGTTTGAGAGATTATGTAGTGAGGTATCGAGTTGTACTTTTCTTCTTTCTTTGAGAGACTTTTGTATTTGTTGGTGAGGACTTATTGTATTATGAGAGTTGTGCTTATCTTATTTCAGCTTTTATTTTACAGCTCTGATATCTGCTAGTGTAGATGTTCTTTTGCAGGTTAGACGCTACGTCTCTACGGGGCTTCCTGTAGGGGCGGCGGATCTGTTGGCGAGCCCGGGGTACAGTGCCGACCCCGGGGCGTGACACTACGAGTTCCAGATCGTGCGTAGGGTAGTTTCGCTCATAATCCTTGAGTTGCCTTAATGCGTAGGCTATAACTTTCCCCTGTTGCATCAGCACACATCCAAGACCGTTCCATGATGCATCACAATAAACCTCAAATTCCTCACCGGGTGTCGGTAGTGCAAGCACGGGTGCCCGTGTTAACCTGTCTTTGAGTTCCTTGAAGCTCTCCTGGCATTGAGCCGTCCAAACAAATCTCTCCCCTTTTCGGGTTAAACGATTTAGAGGGGTGACAATTTTTGAGAAACCTTCCACGAAGCGTCTATAATATGCCGCCAAACCTAAGAAGCTTCGGATTTTCATTACTGTAGTCGGCCGGGGCCAGTTAGTTACTGACTCCACCTTCTTAGGATCCACCGCAACTCCCGTCGCTGAAACTATGTGTCCTAAAAAGTCCACCTCACGAAGCCAGAACTCACACTTCTTGAGCTTAGCAAACAGTTTCTGATCCCTGAGAGTCTGAAGAATTATCCGCAAATGCTCCTCATGTTCCTCATCTGTACGGGAGTAGATCAGGATGTCATCAATAAAGACCACTACAAATTGGTCCAAGAAAGGTTTGAATATCCTGTTCATCATATCCATGAATACCGCTGGAGCGTTCGTAAGCCCAAACGGCATAATTGTAAACTCATAGTGGCCGTATCGAGTCCGAAAAGCTGTTTTAGGTATATCCTCACCCCGAACTCTAAGCTGGTGATAGCCAAATTGCAGATTGATTTTTGAGAACACCGTTGCTCCTTCTACTTGGTCGAAATGGTCATCAATCCGAGGCAAGGGATACTTGTTTTTCACCATAACCTTGTTTATCTCCCGATAGTCGATACAAAGACGTAAACTTCCGTCCTTCTTCCGTACGAAAAGTACGGGTGCGGCCCAAGGCGACACACTCGATCTAATAAATCCAGAAGATCTTCTAGTTGTGCCTTGAGTTCCTTCAATTCCGCGAAAGCCATTCTATACGGTGCCTTTGTGATAGGTTACGTGCCTGGAAAAAGCTCGATGTAGGGGCAGGAGGGTGGCATGTTTTTAAAAATATTGCAGCCGTTATGGATGTCTTTTTGAACCTTCCCCCTGAGCCTTCAAAAGAACAATCTCTTTTCTTGAGATTGTAGTGAATGATGTGTTATGTTTTTGTTTTATAAATCTAATTTTTATCCTATACATCTCATATGGCTCCTTCCAAAACAACTTTGCATCCTTTTGGTAAGAATAAAGGCTTGATGTCCCCTCGGGTGATAGCCAAAGTTTGGATTGCCCTATGCAAGAGTCAGTCAAAAGTAGAGTATGTTCTTCTAACTGGAGTGAAATAATGGACTCTATAATGTTGAACTTAATGACAGAGGAGCATACTCTTGGAAACTTTGTGAATGAAGTTTTACCACATTGGCATGGATCATAATGGTTCATGACTTTAACGAGAGGACTAAGTTGAGATTTACCAAAGTTCATTTGCAAAATCATTTGAAAGTTTTGAAATGTTAGTTTGTGATTTATCAAACTTTAGCCAACAAAAGCAAATGGGGGTAGGACTACACACGGAATATTCCAGCTGCCGGTGACTAAAGTGATTGGGACGCGATCATAGCTGTATGTTATATTACAACTTTATTCCAAAATATTGTTTTTTGTTTACAATTCAACATTTACTTATAATTTTATTTGTTGACTCTATATTAGGACAATCTGGCATATAAAAAATGCAAAGATAAGGCATTTCCAGCATACCAAGCAATCGAGTTCTTATCCGGCAAAGCAACTACAACCGGAAGGCAAGGCTTTACTTCTCAAATAGATGCCGCCGATGCTCGTTCCACCTCTTCATCTTCACCGGCTACACACCGGCTTGATATGAAAAGCTTAGGCAAAAATTTGGAGGATGTTAATGATGCAAATTCAACTTCCCCCACACCAACTCCAGTTAAATTAACAACGCAGTGCACTGATAGTGCCTCCGGCCCAACTTCATCGATGAAAAGGGTTCGTGTGTCGCCACCAAATCCCACACCAACTTCAAACCGTCGAAGGAAACTTGACGGTCTATCTCATGCTATGTGTGAGCTTGTTGAATTAGGGAGAAAAAGAACGAAAATTGCACAAACCATAATGGAACGTGAGCTACAAGCACGCCCAAAAATACACTCAATAGAAGAGTGTATGGAGAGATTAAGTACTGTTGTCCATTCGTCTCCCGATGGTGTGCTCGCTGCCTGTGAGGCTTTGAAAGATGAGCGCAACTGCCTAATATTTATGACATTGAGTGGTGATCTTTTATATATGTGGATCGACCGACAAGTTTCGATGCAGCAGATGTTTGCGACACAACGACCTATTGCACCTACATTTCCACCTGTGGAATAGACAATAGGAGAGCATATTCGAGATGATGTAATAACTTTTTTCATTTATTGAACTTGACGATTTTACATATGCCTTTTTAGTTAATGTACTAATTATATTTGTTAGAACGTAGCTTTGAATGTTTGGTGACTTTGTGGCTATGTATTTCATTGCTTTAGCTTTAGTTCCAACTTGATGCTATGTGAAGTCTACCTTTACTTCCACCCGGTAACTATCCAAACTTGTATTTTTTTTCCTTTACTTGAGCATACCTTCCAATATGAGGCCATATGAAAATGCGACTACGTGAACACTGATTTTTTTTTTTTTTAACTTCCAAACTGTAGCTATCTAAACTTGAATTTTTTTTGTTTTTTTTCACTTTAGCTTACCTTCCAATCTGAGGCTATATGAACCTGCGGCTATGTGAACTCTGGGTTTTTTGTTTGCAATTTAACTTTCAACCGGTAGCTATCTAAACTTTTTTTTTCTTTATTTTAGCGTACCTTCCAGTCTGAGGTTATATGATTTTCATCAAGTTCTCTGAATTCTTTTATTATTTGCAATATGAGACTATGTGATATTTATTTTTTACTTACTTAAGTCGAACCGGAGGAATGAGGCTATGCAAACATGAAATTATTTTTCTTATTATTGCTTTACTTTAAACTTGAGGCTATGTGAAGACTATAATTTTTTCTTACTTCATCATCAATTACAATCTGTGGCTATGTAAACATTTTTTTCATTGATTTACCTTTAGTTCTAATCTGCTGTTATGTGAACTCTGATTTTTTATATTTGCAGCTTAACTTCCATAGCTATCTAAACTTATTTTTTGCATTTACTAAAATATACTATAAAATATAAAATATTATTTTCTTTAGGTAAGATATAATTTATTATTTCTAATTAAATTGATTCAAATTTAATATAATATTTAAATTAATTTTTCTATAAAAAAAAAAGGTAAGAACAAAGTTGGTGTTTTCATAAAAATTTTATCTTCTATTTTTACTATTCTCTACTATTTCATCATTTTAACCAAACTCAATTTTAACTATTTTAGACAATACCAACTTTTCAACCAAATACAATATAATTTTTATACTTCATTATTCACTACACCAATACTGGCTTTTAGCGGCACTTTAAACTGCCGGGAAATAACAAAAAAGTGCCGGTAATTATTTTTCCCGGCACTTTTTTGTGGCAGTCAAAAGTGCCGGCTAAAACTCCGTCGGCAATTCTTTTACCGGCACTTATACCAAACCGCCAGCATATAAGGTTTTGGCGGCACTTACAAGTGCCAGCATAGAAGGTAAAGTCGGCACTTGCAAGTGCCAGCAAAAACTCTCTATTCCGGCACTTATACCAAACCGCCAGCATATAAGGTTTTGGCGGCACTTACAAGTGCCAGCATAGAAGGTAAAGCCGGCACTTGCAAGTGCCAGCAAAAACTCTCTATTCCGGCACTTATACCAAACCGCCAGCATATAAGGTTTTGGCGGCACTTACAAGTGCCAGCATAGAAGGTAAAGCCGGCACTTGCAAGTGCCAGCAAACACTCTCTATTCCGGCACTTATACCAAACCGCCAGCATAGAAGGTTTTGGCGGCACTTACAAGTGCCAGCAAAACCGCCAGCATAGAAGGTAAAGCCGGCACTTGCAAGTGCCAGCAAAAACTCTATATTCCGGCACTCCAAACCGCCAGCATATAAGGTTTTGGCGGCATTTACAAGTGCCAGGAAAACAATCTGTATCGGCACTCCAAACCGCCAGCATACCTAATTAAACAATCATTTCCCGGCACTCAAAAACGCCAGCCTATATATTAGTTTTAATGGCACTCATAGGTAGGTGCCAAAATAATTTTAAAATTATAAATAATAGTTTAATTAGGTAAAATAATTATTTCATAGCAACACAAAGATTTTGAAAAGATATATAAAAACACGCAAATGATTACATGCAATTAAGCACAATAAATTTTAGTCATAGGCAAAATACCATCAATTTATAAAATTTCAAGAATATATATATCATCTAATCAACATCCATAATAGACAAAAAATACCATCAATTTATAAAATTTCAAGTATATATCATGTAATCAACATTCAATAGACAAAAAATACCATCAATTTAATTAATTGCAACAACAAAATTGTATCGGCATATATACTTCAAATACATATTTGAGTCCTATACAAAATGAAGGAAAGGAAGAGATCAACATTGCAATTAGTCACCAGATTACTTCTCCTTAACTTAATCAAACCTGCATTAGAAAAAAAAAATTATATTAATCGACTGTGAAACAACAAAAGATTTAATTAGCATACTATTTTCAATCTATATGAGAAGAAAAAATTCTAATAAATGAACCTAATCATTTCAGTATGTATGGATTAAAAAATTTATTTAGACTTACCAATCCAAGCCTTCAAAAAGCCCCTCTCCTTTTATAGCAGTAGTTTTGAAAATAGCCCACTGACGATTTTTGATCTTGTGAAGTTCCAAAGATTCAGTTATGGCAGCATCATCATGGAGATCCTGCATAAGAAAGCACAAGTAACAATCGTATGGAAAACCTAAGTTAGATAATTAACTTCAATTTGCACTTGCAGATTACTGTGGCACATTTCATATATATTGGTATATAAGAAGTGAAAGACATTTTTGATAATAACTTTGCATAGTATAGAACAATAAATACGACCAATGAAAAACCATTTCCATACCAAATGTTCCTCAACAAATTCTGGAACATTTAAGGAACGGTTAAAACATTTCCGACATAGACAATAAATCTTTCCATTAATAGAGGCTTTCTCATTTACTAATTTAACAAAATTAGCAACTCCATCAAGATAATCCTTAGTATTCCTCGGCTTATTAATCCAACTTTTATCCATCATTCAGAATTATATCTTAGAATATATGTAAGAAAAACCACATAGTAAGGGATAAAATGAGTTTGAAATGCTGAAAAAGACAAACTTATTATAATGCACAAATGTAAAAGGCATGTTGGAGCGGTGCTCATTGATAGCAGACCCCTTGATGCAGAAATTTGCATCCTTATATGAACCAAACCAAAAACTTTTTGCTTGCTTTGATTTTTCACTTATTATCAGCATGACCAACAATATACTTACCTATATAACTTAAGCATAACTAAATCTTTACAATGTCATCTGTAATTCGAAGTAGTATGCACACAAATCTTTTTTGTGTTATAAGAGGCATACAAATCAAAAGAATGGTGAATCATCTATTATCAGCTATCTTTCAGTAATGAATTTTATACTCAACCACTTCAGCTATCTTCCTTCCTTTCATTCTAAGGTGGCCAAGTACTAATAAAAATGAAGTGTTTATCTACTATATCAATCAGTCCCATAAAAAAAAAATAGGATCGAGATGCCAACTTAAACTAATTATTAGAATCTTAACATTATAGTGTGCTGCTGCTCAAGCAGTGTGCTGCTGCTCAAGCAGCAGCACAAGCTGCTGCTTGAGCAGCAGCTTTGTGCTGCTGCTCAAGCAGCAGCACATGCTGCTGCTTGAGCAGCTCAACTCAAGCAGCAGCTTGTGCTGCTGCTTGAGCAGCAGCTTTGTGCTGCTGCTCAAGCAGCAGCACAATGCTGCTGCTTGAGCAGCATTGAGCTGCTGCTCAAGCAGCAGCTTGTGCTGCTGCTTGAGCAGCAGCTTTGTGCTGCTGCTCAAGCAGCAGCACAAGCTGCTGCTTGAGCAGCAGCTCAATGCTGCTCAAGCAGCAGCATTGTGCTGCTGCTTGAGCAGCAGCATTGAGCTGCTGCTCAAGCAGCAGCTTGTGCTGCTGCTTGAGCAGCAGCTTTGTGCTGCTGCTCAAGCAGCAGCACAATGCTGCTGCTTGAGCAGCATTGAGCTGCTGCTCAAGCAGCAGCTTGTGCTGCTGCTTGAGCAGCAGCACACTGCTGCTTGAGCAGCAGCATTGTGCTGCTGCTCAAGCAGCAGCACATGCTGCTGCTGCTGCTGCTCAAGCAGCAGCATTGTGCTGCTGCTTGAGCAGCAGCTTTGTGCAGCTGCTCAAGCAGCAGCACAATGCTGCTGCTTGAGCAGCAGTGTGCTGCTGCTCAAGCAGCAGCACAAGCTGCTGCTTGAGCAGCAGCTTTGTGCTGCTGCTCAAGCAGCAGCACATGCTGCTGCTTGAGCAGCATTGAGCTATTTTGCAAATTCGGCGTATTTCGCCGCATTTTGCTGCTCAAGAATTTTGCAATTTTGAAATTCACCGCATTTCGCTGCTCAAGAGCTTTGCAATTTTGAAATATGGCCTCGAAAAAGCTTGCCGATAACAAAAATCAGAATTTCTGAAATTCGCTAAAATTTTTAGAAAAAAGCCATTAATCTACTTACAATAAAGCTAAAATCTTTACAAATAAAAACTTAAAAAAATATTAATCTACTTACAATAAAATTAGCACATTCTTCATTCATCGGAGCTCCATTTTTGTGAACATGAGTAATCTTAAATAGTTCCGCCCTAGTTGGTACTACTCCAGTTTCCTTTCGCTGTTAACAATAAAAATGATTATAATTCAGTGAATTCGTGTTATAGCATATATATGAATTTAGAGGAGAATAAGTGAATAAAGTGATTTACCTTTTCTTCACGAATACGAGCAAAACTTCTAGAGCCAGCAGTGTGAGTAGTAATTTGTTTAGAGCGATTACTCTTGTTTCTTAAACTACGCGTCTGTATACAACATCAACTTGGTTAAAAGAAACATCTATATAGCTAACTAGAAAACATTCACTTGGTTAAAAGAAAAAATCAAGAGTGAAATTGATAAAGAATGAAAAATTGTTTAAAGCACCTGTCCTTCTTCAGTATCCCAAAATTCAATCAATTGTCTCCATTGCTCCGGGAGGACTCTAGAATCGCGATCAACAATACGTTCTTCATAAGTATTGTGAGCATCATAGTGCTTTTCTCTTAAGCTCACATTTGAAGTCCTTCCATTTTTTTCCCAAGAGCTTTCATAACCCATAACCAGTTATCATCTCCAAGATTATACTTTAACTATAAGAAATTCACAAATTTATTTACTAATAGATGTTTATGTATTAAAAATATAAAGATAAATCAACTAATAAATTGATACCTTAATAATGTTCCACATTATCTTTTTATTATCCAAAGGCATGTGCCTCCAATCCTTATATGTTAATGGTGCATCTTTTCCACTTCTAGCAACAGTGCCTAAGAAGTTTGTGAATTGCGCAGCTTTATCACCAATAGGCTGATCAAATTCATTAAAAGTAAGTGCCAACAGATCACCATCATGCCTAGCCCATATTTTATGCATGCGAGTAGGACCTCTCCGATTACTGGACTTTTTAGAAGAATCTGTTTTCAAATAATCATAAGAGATAGCTAAGAAATAAATATTCAATAGTGATCAATTGATTTTCTAAGCTAAATTCCTAAAGTTTGATGAACATAACTAACTTAGGGATTAATGAGTACCCATATTTTCTTCAAGTTGGTCATCATCCGATATAAACTGCTTGTCATTATCAATTCCCAAATCAAAAAAATTCTCCCGAAGGTCACCTCCAGATTGCCCCATCGAGTGATTACTTGATGGTGTATTTTTCTGACTAGGATCACGAAAGTCTTTTGTTGCAATTCGAGGACCAAGTATAGAACGTCCTGGCTGAAATCTTGTACGCCCCATAGTCAAATGCTAAGCCTCCTGCAAAGCAGTTAAAAAAAGATATATTATATCATCTTTTAGAATCAGTAAAATACTTATGTACTATTTAATAGAAGTATTAAAAAACTAAAAACATTAAGAAATAAGCACCTACACATGAATTTTCAGTATCATTGAGTAATTTGTTATCTAAACAATAAAGAATAAAGTTGAGAAATTTAGAATTCAATAGAATAAACAAAGTCCTAATTGCTATGAATGTATAAACAAGCACTCTATTTATCATGAAATATGAATAATGAGACATTATTCAATTATATATAAAGCAAATTAACAAGCAATCAATATATACTTTTTTGTTAAATTAAAAATTGCTTATTAAAGTAAGAATCATTGAAATTGAATTCAATTTACAAGAGATTGAAGTCAAAGGATTGAATCAACCTTATAACTGAAAATCAATCACCAGCTCCATCAGGCTCTAAGTCTTCACTTTGTATGGCATCTGTTGGCCGAGTAATATCTAAAGGTGTATTAATAGTTGTTCCAGGTATATCTGTCCTCGCCCAATTACCAGTGTCAATATCATCACTAGTGGTGTTGTCTCCATTTAAATTACTCTCTAAACCATTTGGGTAGTACATCTCCATATCATCTCCACACTCTTCCTCTTTTGCAGACATGTCAAACAAGTCTCTAGGTTTTGTACCAACTACAACATGCCAATCTTCCTCTAAGGGGTCTTGTACATAAAACACCTGTTCAACTTGTGATGCTAGTACAAATGGTTCATTTGCTATATTCTCATTATTATATAATAATCGATTGAAGTTAACGAGTGTAAATCCAAATTTGTCCTTCTTAATTCCTCTGCCTTCAGAACGCACATCTACCCAATCACATTTAAACAACACAACTTTTGCCTTTTCATTATAATATAGTTCAATGATCTCTTTAAGAACTCCATAGTAAGCAACATCTCCTTTGATAGGATTTTGATCCTTTGCACTAGAAAAACTTGAGGTGCTTGCAACGACAACAACACCACTATTTTGTGTTCTTCGTCTCTCCTCAACATCTTTCGTATGAAATCTATATCCATTAACAATATATCCTTTATATCTTCTTACTGTCATTAGAGGACCTGCTGCCAACCATCGAATTTCCTCTAGTGGCTCCACATTCTCTTCTCTTGTCAAATTATGAACCTATTAAACAAAGACAAGCTAATTAATGTCTTAATTTTATCTATACATTAGTTAAGCAATTAAGTTCAAAGTGAAGTATACTTACATGTGATCTAAACCATTCATGAAAAGTTTCATTATGAATACGCTCGACATCACGCCTTCGCGCTCGATGATTATGTGCCTTGATTTCTTGAATATGTTTTCTGTAAATAAATAAGCCTAACTAAATACACTATTAAATTTAAAAACTACAATTGACTTATAATTAATATTCAAGTTTAAGAACTTACTCAAGATACGAGCTTATAGAATCGAAATTAAATAGCACATATCGATGAGCTTGTACCCATGTTGTATAATCCAAAGTTATAGTTTCGCCATTATCTAGTGCACGACCAATATGAGAAAATAAGGTTTTCTTATTCAAGTCAGTAGCATTAGGATCATCATTTCTCACGGGACGGTTGAACCGAGTTTCAACACCATGTAAATAGCGAGAGCAAAATGTTAGGCTCTCCTCAATTAAATAGCCTTCCGCAATCGAGCCTTCTGGATGTCTTCTATTTCGTACATATGACTTCAATCTCAAAAGAAACCTAAATATATAAAAATAAGAGTCAAAATAGAATAAATGACAACAAAAAATGAGTAATTTATTAAATTACAAGTCAAATCTTAATATCATAATATACCTCTCAATTGGATACATCCAACGGTATTGCACTGGACCAGCAAGTTTGGCCTCACTAGCAAGGTGAATTGGCAAATGGACCATGATGTCGAAAAAGGATGGAGGAAATATTCTCTCAAGATGGCATATTGTCAATGCTATTCGATCTTCTAATTCTTGTATATCCTTCACCTTAATAGATTTACAGCACAATTCCCTAAAAAAGCTACTTAGCTCTATCAAGGCCAAGCTAACATTTTCTGGCAAGATCCTTCTAACAGCTAATGGGAGCAAATGCTGCATCAACACATGACTATCATGACTCTTGAGCCCCAAAATTTTTAGCTCCTTAATATGTACACGATTTGAGATATTTGATGCATACCCATCAGGAAATTTAACTCCCTTTAATAATTTACAAAAAATTTCCTTTTCCTTTCTACTCATGGAGAAGCATGACGGGGGTAGATATGTTTTGGTTCCATTTGATACTGGATGAAGATCTTGTCTTATTCCCATTTCTTGAAGGTCAAGACGAGACTTGAATGTATCTTTTGATTTTCCTTCTGAATTTAGTAATGTATAAACTACATTATCAGTACAATTCTTTTCAATATGCATAACATCAAAGTTATGACGTACTAGAAGAGTTTCCCAATACGGCAATTCAAAAAAAATGCTCCGCTTCTTCCAATTATGTGAAGGTTGAATATCTTCAGCTCGCTTACGTTTTCCACTTCTTATATTACAATTATGCTTTCCCAATATAACGTTAACATCTTTGACTTGCTCTAAAACATCACAACCAGAAAGTGGAGTTGGTGCAGCTCTATGTTCCTGCTTACCATTGAAAGATGTGACATCACGTCGAAATTTATGTTCATTATCCAGGAATCTACGATGTCCCATGTAACAGAATTTTCTTCCATGCTTTAAATATTCAGAGCAAGTTTCACTATTACAATAAGGACAAGCAAGTCGCCCTTTTGTGCTCCATCCCGAAAGACAAGCATAGCCTGGAAAATCACTAATGGTCCACAAAATTGCGGCACGCATTTGAAATGTTTGTTTGCAAGATACATCGTATGTTTTGATGCCTTCATCCCATAACTCCTTTAATTCATCTATCAATGGCTGCATGTAAACATCAATATCATTCCCAGGGGCAGATGGACCAGGAATAAGTAATGAGAGTATAAAGTATGGTTGCTTCATGCACATCCAAGGGGGCAAATTATAAGGAATTAAAACAACAGGCCATGTGCTATGAGCAATACTCATTGTGCTAAATGGATTAAAGCCATCACTTGCCAGCCCTAGCCTAACATTCCGCGGGTCCGATGAAAACAATTGATGCTTGTAGTCAAAATCTTTCCATGCAGGAGAGTCAGCAGGATGTCTAAGTACTCCATCTTTTGTACGCCCGTCGTTATGCCATCTCATATCTGCTGCTGTTTTTGAAGACATAAATAACCTTTGTAGTCTTGGTTTTAGTGGAAAGTACCTCAATACTTTTGCAGAAACCTTTTGTTCATGATTCTTTCTTGATTTTTTATTTTTTACTTTACTTTCAACAGTTTTCCACCTTGAGACACCACAAACATGGCATAAAGATGCATTAGCAAATTCCTTCCGATATAGCATACAATTATTTGGGCATGCATCAATTTTCTCGTAGCCTAGACCCAAATCTTTAATGATTTTGTCAGTCTCATAAAAGGTACTTGGCAAAGTTTCACCGGCTGGTAATACTTCTTTCAACAATTTTAAGAGCATTTCAAAGCTTTTATTGCTCCATCCCCCTAAGCATTTTATTTGTAATAGTCTCACAATAAATGAGAGTTTTGAGAACTTCTTACAACCTGGATATATTTCTTGATTAGCATCTTTCACTAATTTATAAAATTTTTTAGTCTCTTCATCTGGCTCCGCTGTCAAATCTTCAATATCTAAATCTCCCACATCTAAATCTAACTCTGGATTAAAAAATGCATCGTGTAAAAGATCGTTCATTTCATCACTGATTTGTTCATTCTGAATGTTGACATTCTCATTAGGTTTTGTTTGGATAGTATCTTCTCCATGAAATATCCATCTTGTATAACCTTGCATAAATCCATCACATAAGAGATGTTCATAGACAACTTCCTCTTCTTTCCAAAAGCAATTAGTGCATTTTCTACATGGGCAAAGGATCATACTTTCTTTAGATGCATTGTCAAATGCAAATTTGAGGAATTGATTCAATCCTTGTTGGTAATCATCACTTGACCTAAATACATTAATTAAATGGTACAAATAAATATTACTTAATTTTATATACTAACATAACTTAATATTCATAACTTTAGAAATATTAATTAGAACATTACCTTGGCTTAAGAATCCATGTCTTATCCATATCCTAGACAAGTAATTTAGGTATTCTTGACAATAGAATTACCTGTATATGCATAAAAGTTAGTATTTTAAGTTCAGTTACATTGACGTCATTATTAAGAGCTAAAATATATAAATTTTTCATAAAACTTATGAATTCTAATAATTGACCAACTTCTTAAAAGTTTTCAACATTGTATTGTCACACGGCTTTTCCGCCACACATCACTATCATCTAATCGTTCTTAAAATGACTTCTTTGCCCTAACTTCTAGAGCATGATCTAATGCTAAAAGCAATCATTAAGCACCTAACCAAATACTAAAGTAAAAACTGTGTCCCTAATGAAAAGCTTAATGCAATAAGACAACAAAAACCGGTTATGACACTAAAACAGAATACATGATAGGTACCAGAAAGATCCAAAAAATTATCACAAGACTACAGTTCATAAAGAAAGAAACTTACCAAACACCCCAGCAACACTTGAAGCATTCCAATACAAACACTTCAATTTGGAGCATTAAGACTTAAGACTAGATTTAAGGCATAGAATTTGGAGCACCAAAATTTGGATCTAGTTCTTGAGGGATATGAATCTGGATCCCGATCTTGTCTCAATATATATATATATATATATATATATATATATATATATATATATATATATATATATATATATATATATATATATATATTGTATTGTGAAACTTCAATTTGATTTCCATGTTGGATCACAAGTTCTCTTATGTCAGAAAAAAAAAAAATTGACGCACTATGCTATATATGTCATAAAAACTGATGAAGAAAAAGAAATTGATGTCCCGCACGAACCTGGACAGAGTTTCGAGCTTCTAATGTTGGAGAAGGCGCTCGAATCTGGACAGAGCTCCGAGTGTCGTTGGAGAAGACGCTTGAACCAGGACAGAGCTCCGAGCGTCGTTGGAGAAGACGCTCGAACCTGGACAGAGCTCCGACCGTCGTTGGAGAAGACGCTCCACAAAGTTTCGATCTTCAGCCTGAGAGCATCGACGACACCGCGTGCGTGGAAATGCCAGTAGTCGCAAAGCTTCTGCCAGAAAAATAGGGTGCGCGGCAGCACTACTTCAAAATAAAAAATAAACAAAATCAAAAATCAAATAATAAATAATAAGAATTAAATAATAAAAAAAAGTTAATGGTTCCAATTTGCCCCAAATTTTGGGGTCTGTGACTGGAAATCTATTTTTTCTTTTTTCAATTTGAAATAGCTTTTCAATAGAAAGAGAAGATGAATATGTAAGATAATCAGATGGCATAGGCTCATTTTTGATTAAACAGGGATATACCCTATTTGAACAGTACATAGCAGGACCGGAGTAAAAAGAAAGAAAAGACCCACCACTACTCCAATTACAAGAGGTGAACCCACTCCCGAACCACAAAAAAGATCGATTCGCAAAAACAAAACGAGTGGTCACCCAATTACACAAGCAACAAAAGGGAAGAAGCACAGCTGTCGCCCCAAGCGAACTCCAGACCCCAGCCCCAAGCAAACTTAACAGAGATGCACAACCCGAACAAAAGATACGACACGACTGTAAGTTAATACAAAACCGAATATAAGAAGCGAAGATCAACGGCGTTGTAATCCCTTGTTCCCGGTTAAAAGCAACTCCAGCCAGATGTTAGATAATTCTTCGAACCATCTACCAATAGAAATCTAACCAAAAAATTTCTGCATTAACAGCCAACTTCCCTAGTCCCTGTCAAACTCCTGCCTAGTACTCGGCAATAATAAACTCAGATTAGATGAAGAAGTTAATGTTTGACATCAACTACACTCTCATTGCATTAGTGTCCTAATCGATTAGTCCCACAGATCATTGATCACATTTTCAACCACGTAAACTGGAATTCACAAACAATCTCATCCCACCATTCGTAGAATACCCAAAGGAGCAGCGAAAAGACTAAACGAAGACTTCAATTTCCATCAAAGAGAAACGAAGAACGACTAGAAAGAGCAAAAATTTCAACTTTCGCTGTGGCGCAAAGTTGCAAAGAGCTTTTGGACCCCAACAGAAGCTTCCACTTCGGCTTTTTTTTTTTTTTTTTTTTCTCTGCAGCGGAAGCAGATTTATGAAAATATGGGGGAATATGGAATATGGGGAATGAAAGAATCAGATTTATGAAAATAAATTCATTAATTATGTTTAGTGGGTGCTTGATGAGGACACCCCGCGCTGATGGTGGTGGAGGGGGGAAGCTAGAGGAAATTACCTTAATTATCTGCGGCAGGTGGTGGAGGCGCGCGGTACAGGTGGCCGCAGGGGAGGCTGTGGCGGCCGGGGGTGCGGACAGGGAGAGGCCGCTTGCGCGCGGGATGGATGGCCGCAGGGGAGGCGGTGGCCGAGGCGGCGGTGGCGCGCGGTAGAGGTGGCCGCAGGGAGACGGTGGCCGGGGGAGCTAGCGCGCGGACAGGGAGAAGCCTCGCGTGCGCGGTTGGGGAAGTAGCTAGGAATTTTTTTGGGATTTTTTTTTCTTTCTGAAGCGCGATAGCTATACCTAGCGGGAAAAAAATTTCCCCTGCGCGCTATCGCGACCGGGAATTAAAATTTTCCTTTGCTGGCGTTTGGTAGATACTAATTAGGTTTTAGTGGCATTTTTTTTAAATGCCATTAAAAAAATGCCAGTAAAAATTTTTTAGGTATTTTTAATATACTTTTTTTTTAAATTAAATAAATAAATAAAATAAAATAAATATAATTTTTTTTTAACGGCATTTTTAAAAAACTGCCGGTAAAAATTTATTTTTGGTGGCTTTTTTCCTAAATGCCACCACAAAAGTGCCGGCAATAATAACTTTTGGTGTAGTGATTCCAAACTAACAAATTATCTTAAATATAAAAAATTCATACCTACTAAATTTAAACTCGAACAAAATGTTGCCTAAGTAAGCACCACTTGTGTGTATAGCACTATATATGAGATGAGATGCTTAAAACAAAAGCAGGGCTCATTTAGAATATTCACACACTTTAACTCGCTTTTACTTTTTCTATTGAAGTGAGCGTTCTCTTCTACATTTCACCCTAAAATTTTTTAACAATCTGTCGTCTTATAAATTATCTAATTATAATAATAATAAAAAATTTCAACACATTAAATTATATAGATAAGTGTTTAAAAAAATAAAAAAAAATGGCAACGTTTGGCATTGTGATGCCAAACGAGACCTAAATTATCTAATTCTTTATTTAATTTCTCTCATTTTTCTCGCAATATATACTGCATCAACTCTTCTTGATCACATGCTATATGCATCCATCTATTGATGATTACGCGAAAAACTACGATTACAAGCTCGTCACAACACTAAACAAACACTAAACTTTCACGTTCATTAGTATATATATAATACACATCTACATTAATTAATTTATACCATGTTTCCTTCATTTTTAGTAGAGGGGAGTAGCTCGACCCCTTTTGTATTTTCCCCACCACCTTTCTCCTCATTCACCACCACCTCTAATGGTTTAAAAGTGTAATGCATTGCACACACAACATAGAACACAAGATTGAACACCTGCAACCCAGTTACAAGCCAATAGTAGTAATCCAATTTACCCCTGTTGATGTTATCCTGTAGCCAATCCCCTCTCTTCTTTGTGACATCATGCACAAGAGTCACCAACAATGTACCCATATAGTTCCCTGCCGATATCGCCAGCCAGAAGAGCGCCGCCGCGGTGCTCCGCATGCTCTCCGGCGCCTGGTCGTAGAGGAACTCCATGTGGCCGACCGATGTGAACGCGTCCGCGATCCCATGTATCGCGTACTGCGGCACCAGGTAGAAGACGCTGATCGGAACGATGACTTGCGGGCTGTCCAGGAGCCCGTGGTCGGCGGCCACGGCTTTCCTCTTGGTCTCGACGAGCGCCGCTGCAACGTTCGCGAAGAGGGCGATGGCGAGGCCGATGCCCATGCGCTGCAGGTAGTTGATACCTGTTTGATATAATAAATTAGTAAGATACTGTTCACAGTTTAAACTTTTAAACACAATTATTGCTCCATATGATTACAAATTAAACAAGAATTTCAAAGTTCAAATTTTACTAGACTCTTAATTTAATTCAATTCTTTTCTATTTAAGTTATGTTCATTTCGTGTTCAATTATTTCATATGCTATCAATCCCGAAAATTCATATATCTCGGGCTAAAATTAAGTCCACCATATTTTATATTCTAGAATATGGTTTAACTCCTAAATAAATAAAGTCAGAATTTAAGTTTGGAAGTCAAAAATATATAATATATTTAATTTAAAAAAATTAGAAAATAAATTATAATTCAAGTTCGGAATATAAGCTAGGCACAAGTTTTTTTTAAAAAAAATTATATTATCTCCTAAAATTTATAACATTTTAATTTTCGGTATACCATAATAATTTGGAGTCTTTACGCAATTTTGAAAAAATTGAGGAGGCCTATGGTTATTGGCCTCTCAACAAGTCCGTCACTGCTAACAGAAAACGATGAAACTCGATCACACCGTGTTGATCGAGCACCGCTAATTTTATTTAAAACAAAATTAGTTATTACACAAAAATATATTGGCTTTGACTAGTGCAAAAATATATTTGCATGATTTTGGAGTTCGTATTAATATATATAATAATACTTTAAATCTTAAAAAAGCAAGATTACAGGAATATATAAAAAGTTAATTTAAAAAACTATACGGTAGTATTGAGCAGCAGTTTAAATTTTTAGGTCCGTTTGGATCGAAGATAAATTTTAAAAGTATATATTTTTTTATACCTAAAATAGATATAAATTTAAAAATAAATAGGCACAAGATTAATTTTGCATTTGAATAAAAATTGTGTTATTTTTTATAATAAAAAAATAACGTTTGAATAGTTAAATTTAAAATAGTAAGAATAAAAGTAATTATAATTTTAAAATAATAATATTTTATCTAATTAATTAATATAAAATATTAATTTAATAATAATTAATATTTGTATAAATTAAAATTTATATTTTAGTATTTAAATAATACCGTTTAATTTTTGTAATTTATTAAAAATTAAAGTTAAAAATTTAAAAATTTGTATAAATTTTAAAATTTTAAAATTAATAAATTTTAAAATTTTATAAATTTATTAAAAATTAAAGTTAAAAATTTTAAAAGTTATAAAATTTTAAATTTTTTTAAATTTAAAAATTAAAAAATTTAAATTTTAATTATATCGAAAATTGTGTAAAAGATGATATAAAATTTTAAATTTTAAATTTGTATAACTTAAAAAATTTTTATAAAAATTAAAAATTGAAAAATTTGTATATAAAAAATTTTAATAAATTTCAAACTTTTAAAATTTTAAATTTTTTTAAATTTTTAGATTTATTAAAAAATTTTTAAAAAAATAAAATTTTAAATTTTAATTTTTTTTAATTTTTAGATTTATAAAAAAATAAAATTTATAAAATAAAAAAAAATTAAATTCAAAATTTTATAAATTTTAATATTTAATAAATTTTAATTTAAATTAAAAAAATAAAAAAATAATAAAAATAAGATTGTTTTCAGATGAGAACAATTTTGCTCCCACGCATAAGAAAAATTATTATCCATCATTCTTACCGAACTATTTTAAAATAATCTATTAAAAAAGAATAATAATTCTTTTTTTTATAAATATTTTTTTATTTTATTTTTTTATGCAGAATAAAAGGGAAATAACCTCTTTATCCCATCTTCTCCCCCAACCAAACAGGACAAGAGAAAATAATTGTTGTAGAATACCGGAAGGATGGCCAGTGAAGCGACGGGCAAGGGGGACGAAGACGCGGTCATAGAAGCTGAGGGTGAGGAGCATCATGACGACAGAGAAGATGGAGAGCGTGGCCGGAGGGATCTGGAAGTGCGGGGAGAGGTGGCGGTCCATGGTACGCGCTTGCTGGATGGTGAAGGTGTAGTTGTGCGAGGCGGAGGTAATGAGGAGGATGCCGACGGACCAGATCGGGAGCATTCGGATGATCGATTTCAGCTCCTCGACACGGTGGACCGTCGACACCCGCCACAGCTGCGGTCTGCCGTCTAGCATGTCGCCATCCTCCACGATCGCGGCCCGGTCCAGGAACCTGCAATCATATTTGCACGGAGAAATGAATTTGTGAACCACCAATCTATGTGAACTTATATACGTGTGTTTGATGAATTAATGTTATCGCGGAATATAACATGAAACTTCTTCTTTTGTGATTTATTCGTCACGTTATTTGTACAAAATTGTGCGGGGACGGTCTATAGAAAAACTAATGAGGTTTGACGTGATAATCTGATTGAAATATAATCAAAGTTGAGTTACTCAATTGTGAAAAATTAAATTCTACAAAACTAAATGTCAAGAAACGAAATTGAAATTCGGACCAAAATTGAACACCAAATTTGTAACTAAATAGCTACGATCGAGAGATAGTAATTACGTGAATTGGTTCGTATGGAGAAGCCTCCCGGTGGTGGAGATGTCGGCGTCGAGCTCCTTATCCTCGTAGAGAAGACTGGGATCCTCTGGCGGAACAACATTCCTCTTCCTGAAGGCGGCAGCGGCAACCTGCACCACCCGGATCAGCGGGCTGCCGCCGGGCTTCATCTTGACGTACAGCGGGTAGCCTATCACGAAGGTTATTACGGAGACGAACATGGCGACGGTCGGGATCCCGAAACCCCACCCCCATCCGACGTTCTCCTGCACGTACACCACCACCGTCAGCGCCAGCAGCACTGCCGCCCCCATCCAGAAGAAGTACAGATTGAAGAAGTTCCATCCAGTCCTCCTAGCAAGAGTTTATTTTGTTAGTTGTACGTGATTGTTATATTTTGAAAATATTGCGACAAGATAATCGATGTTTTTCGCTTACTGGGTTGAAAATTTAGTGTGATCTTGATTTGTGGACGTAGGTTTTGCTGTTGCTGTGGTGGTTGTTGTTGCATGGAGGTCGAACTGGTCGGCGCCGAAAGCAACAACGCAGGGACGGATGCCGCCGGAGCCAACAGCGGTGAAGAGGAGGGAGGCGTAGAGGACGAGGAGCTGGAGTGGGGAGGCAGGGGAGGAAGGGGAGCGGGGGCGGAAGGCGGGGACGATGGTTGAAACGGTGAGGCTGAGCATGCCGAGCTGGTAGATGAGGGAGCCGACGGTGATAGTCCAGAAGCGGCCCGCAAAGGAGTCGGCAATGAGCGCACCAATGATCGGCGTCAGGCTCGCCGTGCCGCCGAAGTTTGTCAGCGTGTTCGACGCCTCCACCAGCGGCAGGTGCAGCTGCTGGGTCAAGTACGTGATCATGTTCGCGTTGAACCCCGTCGTCGCAAAGCGATCACACACTTCGTTTGCTGCAGCAAAGTAACAAAAAAATATAAAAGAAAATTTATTAGAAAGATTATATTAAATAAATTTAGATATCAGAATTAGTAATTCAGTGATAACTTTTGCTATATAATATTTTTTTTTTTTTTTGGTGTAAGCATAAATTAGGAGTTTGATTTCTACTCTGGAAGGTCTTATCATCTATGGTGCGATTTCAGTTTGTGTAATTATGCAAAATATTATAGTTATATGTTTATCAGTTATTCCAAAAAATTTACTTAAAAGCTATCGATGGTACAAGGCATTATTTGACTATGCTCTTCAACTATTAAATACTATAAGCTTTTTGGAGACTCTATTTAGATGTTACAGTAAAAAATTCAGTAAAAAAAATATTATTTGTATATTTTAAATAAAAATTATATTTTACATATTATTTATTTTATAGTAGAACAAATTTCACTAGTCACATGATTTGTAAAAAACTTTCATCTTTGGATAAATAGAATATACATTATAGTATTGCTAATTCAATAATAATTTATATAGGTTACTATACAATTAATAGCACTAAATCATTAATAATATTAGATTTTTGGTTCTTAAATAAAGGGATGTGCAGTTAAAATAATAATAATATTTTAGAATTTAGTGGATGATTGGTAGAATAATATAATATAAGAAACAAAAATGGTGGAAGGAATAAATTTAACGACAGGAAATTTAGTAGTACAAAATATTTTTTACTATGAATATGATAGTATAGTAGTAGAACTCATAATTTATTGCGTTTTAAAATTTTTTTTTGTGATTAGTTAGTAATTTAATTTTTATTTATTAAAAAAATTAATATTTATAATTTGCTAGGATAGTATATTTTACTTTTATAATTATTTATTTTACTCTGAAAGAAAAAAAAATGAATGCTTACTATAATATTCATTCTAAACATATTTATTAACATTTTTTATCCCCAAATATTATATACCATTTTAGTGAATCAAAAAAAATATTTCAAATAAAATATTCATGCATAAAAAAAAAAAATTAAATTAACAAATTGCACTGAATAAAATAGTCACGAATCCCAACAAAATATTTGTAAAAATTATCATTTGTCTAAAAAAAATTTAAGCTATAAAATGATTATACTTTAAATTTTTTAATATTTAACACTTTCTTTTATATCTAAGTTTCATACACTTTAATAAATTCAAAACCTGAACTAAAACTAAATATGAGAAAATTAGTATTTTAATATTTTTTATCATGAACAAAATTTTAATTTTAGATCTAATCAGATCATTCGGCAGAATGATTTCAATTTCATAGAGAAGAATGATACAGATGAATTGATAATGACTCATCAGGTCATTACAATCGCTACGACTATATTGAACCTATGTTTATTCAATTGTTAATCATTATTTGTTAGCAAAATCGTGCCCGATTTAAGACCAAGAAAGGGGGTTGGGATAAACGAGCTCTCATCACTATCGCAGCGACGTGGTGGGCTATTTGGTTGGAAAGAAACCGGCGGATCTTCGACAACAAGAGCCGCCCCCCCCGGGAGACACTTGCCGATATCAGACGCTACCGATCTAACTGGATCAGTTTCTGTGACTAGTGGTTTTTTTTTTTTTTTTTTTTTTTTTTTTTTGGGGCCCGATTGCACTGTTGCAGTCACTAGTTACCCCTCCCCTGTGCTAAGTTCAACCTCACCTTGAATGAAGCGGCAGCATGCTGCCTTTCTCTTAAAAAAAAAAAAATAATAAAAAAAATAAATAGCTATGTTATCTCTTTTTATCAAAATAGCTGCAAAATCAGGTATTGCTTTACCAAATCATTGGTATTCAATGATATGTACAGGACTCTGGTTAAAGTTTTAGTAGATTAAAAATCCTGATTCTAAAAAAAAAGTAAAAAATTCAAGTATCACATTGTCCTGTTTAAAAAATATATATGGAGTTTAATAAGGAGACCGATTAAAGTTATAGCGTTATAATTAAAGTAAATTAACATTCCACGTTAATGAATATGCGCCAAAAGTTCAGTGAACTACGAGTTTAATTTACTCCAGAAGATAAAGAAAGAATGTATGGGTGAATGCTTAAATTAATTAGCCGAGCTAAGGAATCTGTGATTTTATTCTTAAATGATCTTAATTAGATGAGAGAGGAAAGGAATAATAATACATCCATAAACTTCTAGCTAAACAAAGTTATTCATTTATCTATTTTGAGGAGAAACAAAAAAACATTGTTTTTAATTCTATTTAGTAACCAGAACATAGTAATTTCAGGAATATTTACTTGAATTTGTTTAAAACATTTTTTGATCATAGTTAGATCTTAAACAAGCATTTAAGTATTGTGTTGTTGATGGATTTGTTCAAGTTGGACAAAAAAAAGTAAAAAAACAAGACCAAATAATTCAGTCCAAATTGTAAAATTTGAATTGTTCAGCTTAGATCTAATCCCATTTGGGAGAACAGTAAACCTCAAGAGAATTTCGCAACTTAGGAATTGAACCAAAGTTAATATGAGTTCATGCTTAATTAAGAAACTAAACCTCTTCAACTTCAAATCTTGTTAATTGAAATACCAGCAACAGATCTATATTAAAGTCCAATCAATAATGTTATGTCCCAGTCTCTTCCAATTGATAATTAGGCCATTAACTAAATGAAAACATAAGAAGGAAAACTAATGTTAAAATTAGTGACAACATAGATTATATAATTGTAAATGAACATGCCAGTTTTATATTTGTCCATTGATGTGACTCGAAAGATTTGGAAGGAAAAAGAAAAAAAAGGGAGTAATAAGCAAAATTAATCTTGAAGTGTTGTTAAAAAAAAAAATAATAATAGTCATATATAGTTCACCTAGTATGAATGGCATGGTCTTGAAACCACCCTGCATCCTCTTCTTCTTTCCTCCTTCATCCTCAGCCATTGTTAAGAACTGACACAAGTGTCCAAAAATGCACAGTGAGTTATGGACCAATGTAGCCCCTCTCTCTCTATACCTCTATCGTCTGCGTGTGAGGGGATGGAGCCATACATATAGATATATATAGAAAACTGCATAGCTATTGTGTAGTGCGTATGCCCTCGCCTATAGCTCCCAAAAGCTACTTTACTGAGATGCCCCTCCTTGCGAAATGGGAAGAACAAAAGGACAACAAAATCATTAACCCAATATCTCTTTGTCACCTCCGGTTCTAATTGTTTTTTTTTTTTTTTTTTAAAATATAATTTAAAAAGAGCAATACTACTTGTACATCCCATATGAAGTGTACATCACACACCCCATCCCATCCAAGGGTGGGGACTAACCTACTTCGAAATGACCGATAAAATTCACCCTATTCTTGGAGGGATAGGGTGTAAAATGTACACCCCACTTGGGGGTGTACAAAAAGTATTTCTCATTTAAAAATTGAGCCAGCAAAAAATATATTTAATTTTTTTTTTTTTAAGAAATACTATCTTACTCACAAAAGGAATAGATTCGGTACCGATATAAAAACTTTTCTATCCAAACACGCAGATCTCACTATTATAAATGAAAATATTTGGTGGCGACCAAAGTTGCCACCATAAGTCCAAAAGTCACCGCCAAATGATTATGGCGACGATAATATAATCGCCGCATGTCACAGCTTAAAAGTCTGTCGGAAAAAATTTATAGCCGCTAAAAGGTTGAATAAAAGACGGCGGCAATAATCACGGCTAAATATTTTAATAAAAAACGACGATAAAGGCTAAATGTTTTAATAAAAGACAACGACATTTTATCGCGGGTAAATGTTGTAATAAAAGACGGTCACGGCTAAATGTTTTAATAACAGACGGCGACAAGATGTCGCCGCCAATTATTTGAGTTAAAAATGGCAACAATTATCACCGCCAATTGACAATGACTAATTTGACAGAAAATTTTATTATTTAATTTTTGGTAGCGATTTATAATCACCATTAATTGTCCGTTGTAAAAATACCATCTTTCAAATACTGGAAGCCGCAAAATCTCCAAATCAAATTAAATATGAACACCATGACTCTAATAATAAATTCTCTCTAATATATTTGGTCATAAGATTCATACAATAAATAAGATTGGATCAAATTGTAAATATTTTGAAGAATAACTATGATCATAAAGAAACAATCAGCAACTAATATAGTCTTAGAAAAACAAAGTTCGAGTATCATTGTAATATTATAATCATCCAACTCACACCCAAAAAATAAAAAGTTGAGATAAAAATATAATATTTTTTTCGGTCCACATTTCATATAGTATCAAATGTAAATTTATCATAATATACCAAAGTTCGTAAAGTTGCTTTAATATATATTGCCAAAATGTCACCAAAATATTTTGTCATCACTCTCTTATAAACCTGTAAAAAAAAAAAGAAAAAATTATAATCAACTCCTTTATAAACATATAGATAAAATAAAAAAAAAAAATTTACATACTAAACAAGCTAACTAAACAATACTAAACAAAGAGAAAATAAGATACATACTAACTAAACTGAACAATACTAAACTGAACAATACAGCAAAAGCAGTCTGTAGGACATTTGGGGACGCTCTCCCTAAGTATCATCTAAAAAGCAACCAAAATTTTGATGCAATCTTAAATTTTGCAGGAGTTTGGCTAATACAAGTTGAAAGTACAAATATTCAACGACAGAGAACACTCCCATTTAATACCAATAATAATGCACTGCTATCCATCAAATGCTTTGTCTTTTAAGAAGTCATTTCTATTGTAATGCATTGTGATGTTAATAGATATATAGCTTATCACTAAAGTTGTCCATAGGCATAACTCATAATTAATCTAAGTTCACAACACCCAAACAATATCCATGCATCATCTTGAACCCAATTCAAGACTGACTACATTTTGAGCCCAGCCGAAAATTTTGTTTTCAGGATGTTGCTCAACCTTGCATCAGCAAGTACTGCTTAAACACCATTTGGTTTCAAATAAAAATACAGCTATGTCAAAAAAAAAAAAAAACTGCACCCTTCCAAATAAAAGTAAAAATATATCTTGAACCCAAGTCAAGCCTTACTACATTTTGAGATAAAAATGGCGTCGTAGGACTAATGAGAGTCTACAAAATAACAAATGACATTGTCCAGACTATACATTGTCCAGACTATACAAAATAACTTGAAGATCATACTCTCATTTTCTTTCTTTTTTTTAGAGAAATGTAGCACGCTATCTGTTTTATTCAATTGAAAATTAAATTTAGAAACATGGGTGAGACAGCAAGATCTCTAAGAGATGAAAAAAAAAAAAAAAAAAAAAAAATCATGCTTTCTATTATTTTCTATTGTAATGCATTGAGATGTTAGTAGAGAGAAGGTTAGACATTTTTTTTTTTGAGAGAAAGGTAGCATGCTACCCGTTTCGTTTATTTTTAAAATAAACTCAGATATCAACCACCAAGTCTTTTTGCCACTTGCGCCAAGGACAATTGATGAGAAGGTTAGGCATTGTCCCTTTTAAGTTATCTTGCAACTATACCATGCTTTCTGTTTTTGCCAAGCAAACATATAAAAATCACTTTTACATATTTATGTCAACTTTTTTAGTCATGACATCGGAACAGTCTCATAGCAAAAATAACTTCAACCAGATGCTTGATTTAAACCTTGGAAAATAGCTTTCACTCAAACTAGATTTTAGACTAAAAGCTACAGCAACTCAAACATACCCAGAATGGTTGATCTTTAGTTTTAGACAAAAAAAAATAGAGTGGATTAGATGGATCAAGGATGTTACCAGGCAACTTGGACAAGTGCTGCTAACTTACAGGGAATAGAAATTTAATAACAACATATCTCTACAAGTTCAAAATAGAATATTCAGCACTTAAAATGTACAGAATAACTAATTAAATCTCTAGTATATTCAGCACTTAAAATGTCCAGCACAACTAATTAAATCTCTGTAAACTTTTACAGGTTTTATTCTTTGCAAAAACTGCGCCCTTTTTCCAGACTATACAAAATAACTGATTTTGAAAATGAGAGTCTGATCTTCAAATCTTGGATGGTTAGATAGGTTTTACTCTGCAATTTCACACATAACTTACAGAGAGCCTGCCTGTGCATTACATGGATAGAAACAAATGGCGTCGTAGGACTAATGTGGAAGTTACAATTCTAGAATAATTGAACATGGCCAGAACAAAGGCCAGCACAATATGAAAATTGATAAATTCCCATAAAACTTATAAATCACATTTTACATTTTCTTTGTTAGACTAATTTGAACTACACAAAAGTTCAACAAATTTCTTAGCATATCTTTTGCTGAGAACTCAATCTATTACAGAAGATAAAAAAGAGATATGGTGAACAAGAAGAAAGGCCAGCTAGTGTATGTAAATAGTAAACTATGGATGTATGGGTAAGATCTCCTTGAATACTTCAATTTTTTTCCCTGGGTATATTTTGATTGTTTGAATAGATAGAGTGCAAGTCATGGACAATCTGGATGTGCGAAATATGATTCACTATAGCAAGTTGTTCCCTAAGACCATCAGATCTTTTCCACTGAGCCTTCTCACAATAGTAGAGTACAAGATTTCATGAATATTAATCACTTATAGTTCCTGTCAAATACTTGTTCGTAAATTTCCCTGATCATTGTTCTAAAACTTCCTCCATGTTGTTCTAAATCTTTCAAATGTTGAATTGACTCATTCAACTTCAATAGAAGCCTTTCCCAGTTAGTTGTTAAATCAATGGCAAGCGCCTTATAAGTTATAATGCATGTTCAAAATGACACTTGTACACCATGTCACGCCCCGGATGGTCTAAGAATAAGCGGAAAAGCGTATATATTTTTTTTTGAATAATCGACCTCGCCCACCGGTGCGCGTCAGACCGCCACATATACAAATTCACTCTGAAAACGGGCAGAGTCTCCTTTGTATATGCACGGCGTCACAATTACATTAACTTCTTTAACCACACAGTCACAGTGAAAAGATAAGGGAGAGTAATCCCATTTATTCACATCACAACTTTCATTCGTGACATCAAGAGATAAAACTACGGGTTTGCAAACGGTGTCCACACGACACCCAGTTTTCCAAAATGTTTACACATTCACAATAAAGCGGCTACATCTTTTTGAAAGGATAAATCCAGAGGTTTTCAAGATTGTGCCCACACGACACTTGATTTTTGGAAAGCATTTTCGAAACCCTTGTTTAATGTAAAACGGCCGCATGAGAGTTCATAATAGTATGTCAAATCCACAGTATCCACTAATTAACCATCCAACATCCAATATGATCCACAATCAAGCAAATGAAACTAACAGTTAAACGAGGAAGAGAAATGAGATAAACCAAAACAAGAATGATGTAGTAAAGCCTCATACGGCTATGATCCTCTAGATGCTGCCTCTCCACCGTCCCGGTTACTACACCTAGTCGGACCTGTCACAGTGTGGGAAAGTCAGTGACAAATAAAGTAGATGATTCAAACATTTAACAGTAATTTTAAAGCAAACCGAATACACCGAAACTTTTCGCTCGTCCCCTCATGAGTCACCACATCCCTTGTTTTAATTACATGGTACCTGTCGGGAAGTCTAATGATCCCCCCTCGTGAACAATTACTTTACTTACGTGATGCCTTTAACCCCTTCACGGTGCTACTGCTGCACTTATAGCTGGCGTGAAGAGGTCCCCACTCGACACCTTTCACTTTTGTGGGGTACACGGGTCATCCAGACCACTTCTCCGGAAAAGTACACCCATGCGGTGGCCAAACCGCCTGTGTACGTGTAAGCATCTAAGAACATGATAGCCGAAACCGGCGTGTAACAATCACCGCGACACACAGTCGCCATAGTTAATAATAGAAGAAACGGTAAATATTCATGCGAAAGGTTTAATCAGTTGAAACATCTCATCTACTTTATTAGACAGGTTATTATACTTTTTTACGATGACATATTGCACTTATTGCAAGGGTACCCACCTGGTTGCGGGAAGATCGGAACACCTGGATCTTTGACACACTCCCGCTGCGCACTTGGACCTAAAGAAGTCCCCAAAAACGATAATTAATAAAGCGCACTAACACCGCGAAAAACGAAAATCCAAAACTAACCCCGTGACGAAAACCCAAAAACGGCGCTCTTACAACACTTGACGGCTCCCCGCGCGCCCACCCACGCGGGCGTCGTCGCCCGCGGTGTTTGCCCGAGCGGATGCCGCCGCCCGCGGATGCCCCCCGCGGCACGAAGGCGCGCGGTGTGCGTCCGCGGGCGGTGCCCGCGCGGCGCCCGCCGACCCGCGGGTGCCCCGCGCGGCGCACGGCCGCGGGGTGTGCGCTCGCGGGTGGCCCGCGGGCGCCTCGCGCGGCACGAGGCCGCGCGGTGCGCGCCCGGGGGCGGCGCCCGCGCGGCGCCCGCCCGCCCGCGGCGCCCCGTGCGGCACGAGGCCGCGCGGTGCGCGCCCGCGGGCAGCTCCCGCGCGGCGCCCGCGCGTCGTCCGCCCGCCCGCGCGGTGCCCTAGATCGCGCGGCGGCGGCGGCGGGGTTGGCGATGACGATGGGGACGGGGACGGCGACGATGACAACGGAAAAAGACAGGAAAAATCCCAACAATACAACAAAACGAATTCTACTTACCGGAAATTCCGACGGGGAAGACGACCGATCTTACTCCTAATTCCGGTACGTTGCTCGGGGTGATCGGACTCCTCCGTCTTCTTCCTTTTTCTTCCTTCGGTTAGGGTTCCGTCTTTTTCTTCTCTTTTCTTTTCTCCCTCGTTCTCTCCGGCTAGGGTTTTCTTTTTTTTTCTTTTTGCAAAAAGTGGGATTTTCCTTTTCGTACGTTCAACTAAATCCCACTTTTTAATATCTGCCACCGAATAATTAATTCTTTAATTAATTAATCATGTGAGATAAACCCATATTTCCTCGGAAAGCGTGCAGGATATTCTGCACCGATTTCGATGCACGCTAAGTCACCGCAACTCTAAAAAAACCCTATTCCGGGAGATCCCTTGGTCGGATTTCAGATCCGATTGCACTGTCGGTCATCATTTTTCGAGACCTTTTACAGAAAAATATCCATGCCACACATCGACCGACTTACAAAAACTCGGTAATGCAAAATCACTAAAAGAAGCACTTTATTAAAGGAAGGTAAAAGTCACTAGAAAAGTCGTGTCATTACACACCAAGACCACCATAAAAGTTGAACTTGAACTAAGAAAAACTGATCTATAATTCATAAAGAGTGATTCAAAGTTGTCTTTCTCTGTACACGAACTCTCTGTACATGAAGACGATAAAAAGGTACTTAGCCAATTTCAGTAACAAACATTGATCTATAACTCAGAGATGTTTTTATCACTTCATACTAAGAATAAAACAGTATTTTCTGTTACCTTGCCAAAAGTTTCTCTTTGCAGTGAGCTGTGTTTTGAACCAAACTCCTGTTCTCTAAAAACATAGATGATGAAAAATTTCTGATCAAAGACATGACAGCAACGTAGATAAAACCAAGTTATGAAGCAAAAATTTACCCAGTCAACATGGCAGTGGCTGACAATTGGTATCTTTTTGAAATAACTAATCTGTAACAACTTCGAAGATGTCTTATTCGACAATTAAAACTCTTAAATCATGTAATTAATGGGTGGATAACCTCTATAATGAATTTAAACCTAGTCATTCCTTGCTCTTTAGAGTACAGGAAGTACAGGAATTTTACGCAATTCTCTAAAATCAAATTCTATGGTAGAAATATCTGAGCTAACAAGGAATAACAATGAATCAACATTTATACGGTGCTTAATATGCAGCAACATAGCATAACTATAATTGTATCTATTTATACCCGCATTGTAAGTACTTATTATGATTTACCACAATTAACAACATAAATCTAGAATTGTTATAACCCATTGTATGTAAAGCGAAAATATTGCTGCTTTGCACATGCAAGAAACCATTATTTGAACATATTGGAACCAAAAAGAGTAAACAACATAGAGAAAACCCCACAAATACTAAAAGTTGAACTCAACTCCTAAATTACCTGGCATAATTACATGTTGCGGATTTATTCCTTCTTTTGAATTTGGATTGAGTCAAATTTAAGTAACCGATTAAGTTGGTTATATGATATAGATTAGGTGTATGGAAAATATTATTTGATTTTGAAGATAATTTCGGTTGGTGCAAGATTTATATCTATCTATACATGTCCTAATCTAATTAGGATTGGTTGACTCTTTGACCAGCTTCATTATGCATTATATATATGCATGGATCGACATCGGCAAATTAAAGAAGGAGAGAGAGAGGCGGCCGATGGGCCAAGTTAATTAGAATGCATCTCGGGTTAATTAATTAATGCATGAAGATGCCGGGAAGTACGACCTAATTAAGAGTATCGGTTCTCTTGAGGTTGTACGGCATGCCGGAGACTAATTAATTAACACCCTAATTAATTAAAAGGTGGCTGGGGATTCAAGCATGTATGTCACGCCCCGGGAGCAATTTAAAAGCGGAAAGCGATCCTATTTTTTTTTTTTTTTAAACTCCCACCCAGGCACGTGCACAGACCCGCCACATATACAAGATCTCCCTTGTATATGCACGGCGTCCTTATGTACTTCACATAGCTCGAAGAAAACAGCAACCACCTTTGCGTTAAAAGTTACGAAGGTCAGAGTATGATTTGAAAACACTAATATCTCGTTTCATAAAACGGCGCATACCTGGTGCCTTAATATGTTCGAAAGGATAAATCCCATGGTTTAAAAACAGTGCCCACACGACACTTAATTTTCTAAAGCCATTTTCGCAATTCCTTTTTGAGTATGAAAACCCACGTCCACACGACGCGTCCATAAACCATATTTTGAAAGCATAGTTCTATAAAATATATTCATTTGACAAAAACATAAGGTCTGTCTCAACATCCATACCATCCACAATATACATGTCCACATGCACAGCATTCGACCATAAAGGAAATAACCAACTAAAAACGAAATAAGGAAAAGGAACCTGACCGAGGTAATCTCACACCTCACCAAATAGCTTGCTCACCATCGTCCTTATCCCCAGACCCGACCAAACCTGTCTGTCACGCCCCGGAGGTTCTAAAAGAGCGGAAAACGTATCCATTTTTTTTTTTTTCTTAAATGAACCTCGCCTCCGATGCACACCAGACCCGCCACATATACAAATTCACTCCCCAAACGGGCGGAGCCTCATTTGTATATGCACGGCGTTTCGAGCAAGACAAATACTTTAACCATGCAAACAATGAACGACAATGAGGAGAGACTATACTTAACCATACAGTCACATTTATCACATTGAAACTACACCATAAACCCATAGGTTTGAAAGTCGATGTCCACTCGACACCCGGTTTTCCAAAACATTTTCGCAAACTCTTTTAAGCGGCCACATTACTTGAAAGGATAAATCCACGGGTTTTGAAATCAGTGCCCACACGACACTCGGTTTGAAAACGCTTTTGAAACCATGTTTGCATTTGAAATGAGCCGCATTCATACATCTCAACATTCACAGATATGAAAAGACATTCCTACACTAAGTCCTCAGTCCAACATCCACGATAAACAATGCACAAGTAATCACAGCTAGACTAACCAAACACAATAAAAGATAACCATAAAACAATAAAGTTTAATAGCCTCAAGGGCTAGGGTCCTCTAACCGTTGCCTCACCGTCGTCCCGGTTCCCACCCCTGCTCGGACCTGTCACAGTGTGGGTAGTCAGTGACTGATAAAGTAGATATAAACAGTAAATGCAATAACTGAAAAGACAAAACCGATACACCGGAGCATTTACTTCCCCCTAATGTACCCCTAAATCCTGTCACAAAACAAGCTGGGCACCAATCCCAGAATACCGAAACAAGCTGGGCTCCAACCCCAGAATACCGAAACAAGCTGGGCTCCAACCCCAGAATACCGAAATAAGCTGGGCTCCAACCCCAGAATACCGAAATAAGCTGGGCTCCAACCCCATATACCGTGCTCACTTTCTTGGTGCCTCTAACCCTTCCACTGCCCAAGTAGCAGTTTGCCTCTCCGTGAGGGGTCCCCATCATCGCTAGTCGTGGGGTACACGGGTAAACCATACCATCTTTCCGGAAAAATACACCCTGTGCGGTGGCCAAACCGCCGGTGTGCGTGTAAGCAATGTGAGTAAAAACGATGTTGCGACCTCAGCCGCTCTGCTCAGATTAATAGAATGATCATGCGACCGCAGCCGCCTCACTTAGAATATTAAATGTGATTCACATGCAATGGGGTTAGTTAATTTACCACAAAACATCTACTTTATCAAACAGAAAACTCGGGAACGACCCTACACCGATAATAATCAAAGGTACCCACCTGAACGAAGATAGACGACCGCGCCCATGTCCCTCCTAGGCAATCAGAACTTCACGCGGCCTAATAAAATAACCAAAAACACCTTTTAACACTTTTACCCTAAACAGGCAAAACAGTGGTCCCGACCACTGTAACAATAGACCGACGAAAAACCAAAATCACTGTGCCAAGCGGACCGTGTCGTCCAACCAAAAACCGTCGAACCAAAAACTGTCCCGAAAGAACTACATCGTTGTTAAAAATATCGTCGTGGTCAAAAACACTCAAAAACGATGCGAAACGGGCCGAAAACGGAGCTACCGGACTCTTCCGTTGGGGGCTGGTGCACGGAGCCGGGCTTGGACCGGGTCTGCAGCCAAGGGTGGCGGCGCCGCAGATCGGGCGCGCGCTGTGCTGTAGACCGCCGAGACCTGGGCCGGGCCGCGCACGGCAAGAGGCGCGCGCCGGGTTCACCAGTTCCCGGTCGCGGCGCAGCACCGGGTGCACGCCTAGGCGTGGACCGCGCCTGCGGGGCCGGTCTGGCGCACGAGGCCGTGCGCCGGGTCCGCGCCTCCAGGCCGCGGAGGCGTGCGCCGGGTGCACGCCCGGCGTGTGGACCGCGTGGCTTGGGGTCCGTACGGGGTGAACAGTAACACCCCGTTTCGCATTGTTTTCTCCGTTTTCGCCCCCGCGCGGCTCCGGCGACTACCCCGCGAACATGGTAACGACGGCGGCGGCCTCCCGTTTAACAACGGCGGCGGCGGCCTCCCGTTTAACAACGGCGGCGGCGGCCTCCCGTTAACTCCCCCATGCTCCGATAAAACACCCAAAATCACCCAAACAAAAACCCCGGATCGCTCCGACGCTAAAACCATTGATCGGAGGCCAAACGAAACGTCGATCGGTAACCCGATCAAACCTCCCATCAAGACCGGTTAAAAAAAACCATCGATTAAACCCGGTCAAAACACGAACAACTCACCGATGAAAATCAATCAAAAACCCATGATCAATTTACCGATTAAACCGATCTCGAAAGAACACGAAAAAAACCCACAATTAAACCGACGAAGGAGAGAAATAACGATTCCTAACCTTACACCGATGGAGGAGGCAACGCGATCCCGATCTCCGTTCTTCGCGGTGGTGAGAATCCGGATCCGCCCTCCGATGGCGGTGATGTCTCGTTCTCCGGTCTCCGGCACGTCGATCGGGGCGATCGGGTTCCTCCGCTTCTTTCTTCTCTATTTCTTTTTCCTCCGGTTAGGGTTTTCTTTTCCTTTCTCTTTTCTCTCTTTTCGAACTAGGGTTTCGGTTGGTTTTCGGCACACACAAAAGGGAAGGGTTTGAGGAGGCGATCTTTTAAGACTAGGGTTTTCCTTTCGGTATACGGGGAATTAATAAATCTTATTATTAATTTATTTCTTTTATTTTCCCTTTTCATACTTACGTACCGTCAAATCCACATCAGGTATTTCAATATCTAATTAATTAATTATTTAATTAATCCTTGAAGATAATTCTTAGAGATAATTCTCTAAAGATAATTCCTTATCTCCTCGAAAAGCGTGCATAATCACTTGCACGGATTTCGATGCACCTCCCGGCTACCGCGATCCTTACACCCCCTTTATGGGGGTTCCGTAAGTCGGAATCCGGATCCGGTCGCACCGCCGTTCTCCGTTTTTTGAGCTCTATCGCAGAAAAATATCCGCACCTCAAGGTTATCTACTTAAGTAAACCCGTTACTTCAATTTCTCCAAACATAATCTTTATTAGCAGGAGGGTAAAACGTTACCAAAAATCTGTGATATTACACTGTCACACAGTGGGAGTCAGTGACATGAAAGTAGAGATAAAACACAACTACAAGTACGATGCTAAAAGGTGCGGATAATAAATCAAACTGTAAAACCAGAGCATCCATAATCCCATCATGCAATCAATCATATCACCCCCGAGGAACTGAACTGAGCACCTTGCCATATCGGTCCGGGGACCTCAGGCAAAAGAAAACCTCCCCGCTCTCACCTTTGGTGCATTAAAACCCCCCATTGCACAAGTTCAGCACCGCAAATAACCGCAAGGGGCCCCCACTAACGTCACCTCGTGGGGTTCACGGGTCCTCAGACCACCTTTCCGAAAAAGTACGCCGACACGGTGGCCAAACCGCTGGTGTGCATGCAAGCGCCATGAGCATAGTAACCATAATAAAACGAGTGTCATAAACAATTGCGATACTCGTTGCTCCAAAAAGTATAAACACCGATACACGTGCATAACATGGGGTTAGTCATCACTCATAAAATTATTCAGATCCACATCCATGTTTCGCGACGAAAGTCGCCCAAGTGATGTATCATAATATATCATAAAGGAAACCAATAAAGTGTAAGGTCAGATATTACCAGTTTACCAGAGTTCCCAACTGCAAATCGGGGGATCAATCTCTACCCGTAAGTCATCCTGAATACGAGGCTCCTCTACGAGCTCCTGTAAATCCCCCCAGACCTACCCAGGGTCCACCAGTAGCACCAGATTTTACCTTACCGAAACCACCTTCCGACTTCCGAAAAGCCGCCACGATCACTCACAATATCCCTGAATATGATGCAACATAACAATAATGAATTATGCAACAAGGGGGTTCTATGAGTGCACCCACCTAAAACGGAGATAAACGACCGCGCCCGCGACCCTCCTAAGCATTTAACTCCACACGCTGGCCTAATAAAATATCCAAAAATACAAATCAACACATTACCCCAAACTGGCAAATTTAGTAGTCCCGACTACCCTGGACCTACCCAGGGTCCACCAGTAGCACCAGATTTTACCTTACCGAAACCACCTTCCGACTTCCGAAAAGCCGCCACGATCACTCACAATATCCCTGAATATGATGCAACATAACAATAATGAATTATGCAACAAAGGGGTTCTAAGAGTGCACCCACCTGAAACGGAGATAAACGACCGCGCCTGCGACCCTCCTAAGCATTTAACACCACACGCGGGCCTAATAAAATATCCAAAAACACAAATCAACATATTACCCCAAACTGGCAAATTTAGTAGTCCCGACTACTGTACCAGAAATCCCTTCTATCCCAAAACAGAAATTGCCTTCGGTGTCCCAATTGTCGCACTGATCGAAAACCTGATCAACTAATTCCCTGAACAATTTTACCATTGTTCGGATATGGGCAAACAGCCCACCGGACCCCATACAGCGACAACCGGCCACCCGGAAGGTAAAACATTCTAGCAATACCCCTAACGTCAAAAGATAGGAAAACCGTGCGAAAACCCGAAATTACCGAAAAAGGGGATTCTACATGTGTACCGAAAATACCAGATAAAATTCCGGTGGCGAAACAAAAGACCGGACTTAAAAAACGGTGCCCAGCAAAACCCAAAACAATAAACCGACGAAAGACTCCGTGTCCAAAAATCCCTCCGGTTGCAAAATCGTACCTCCGACGCGATCCGACTGTCGACGAGGCAATTGATGGAAATCAGGCTCCAACCGTTGCCTTGACGAAGTCCGCGACGAAAAGCAACCAAGCGGAGAAACATCTGACGAAAAACAAAAACAACTGCAAAACTAGTTTGAAGCTCGAAGTTTAGCTTTTCCGACTCAGTTTTGATCTGAACTCACTCTAAACTCTCTTAATCACATTTAAAATATTTTCAGCATGTTAAATCCTCACTTCCTCAATTTAGTCAAAGCCGGCACATGTGACGCCCCAACTTCCTAGGGGGTTACCCATCCTAGAACTACTCTAGCTCTCGCACGGTTAACCCTCTTAACCTCTTGGGCATGACTACCATCCAATATGTTATAGTCGTGTTAAGAGGTTTAGCCTTATTATATCTCATATATAGGACTATTTTAAATTCTGGGGTGTCACATTCTTCCCCGCTTATGCCCTGACATCCTCGTCAGGTTCAGCAGACACACTCACAAGCCCCAAGCGATGTGAGATTTGTCTCTCTAGCTTTAGCCGACCTTATGGGGAGCCGCGCTCTACCCGCTGTATAATCGAAGCTCAGCCGAGACTCATCTCATATTTCTGGCTTGTGATTGATTCTGATACCAACTATGACGCCGCAACTTCCCAGGGAGTCACACATCCAAGAGGTTTAGCCCTATTATAACTTATATATTGGATTATTTTAAATTCTGGGGTGCCACAGCACACCACACCGAATTCATCGAAGGTGCACCCGAACATTTCTGGACATCCAAATCGTACGTATGAAACCTTAACAACCACCCGCCACAAGTCAACAAAGCTCGATACACCGAAAGTGCCCACCAACTCACTTCGGAGCTACTACAGTAACAATCAAGTGTTTGAAAGTAGGGTCCAAAATGATTTTCAAAACTCCCGCAGCTCTGTACTGAACATCTGGACACCTGATTCTACTTTCGAGCGTCCGAAAGTACCCAAAACTTCAATTATGGCAGATTTTAGTGCTTTGAGTATGTTTACGCACAAATTTTGCGTCAAAACAAATCCAACTCATTCTGACATTCTACAGATGTGTTGACCAGCTATTGAGATTGTAGTCATTTCGACGGCTAGGTTTCAGAATTCCACACCGCGCCTCCATCAGTGCAGAACTATTAGTCATTTCTATGGCTGCTACTGTAGAATGGCTCCAGCATCATCACTTTTGCCCTAACAACAGACGAAACTCGAAATCCGATACATTCTTCTTTCGGCTCGCATGAGCAAAGATCTCTAGGCCTTCCCTCAAGTCTGAACCCGATCAGTAGGTTCCTCTTTGGTCTACGTTTGAACTCAAATCAGATAACGCCTTTGCATCGGAGGGGCAACTCGTGTTGACAGACAACCCGAATCGCTCCATGTGTTCACGTGCAAATCCTCCACCAACAAAAAGGTCTTCGTACACTATAAAAATAAGAGCTCTGATTAGTACAAACAATAACTAAATTAAACTTTTAAATTAATTCAAATTCTTTAATAGTATACATTGGCAATTAGGCTAGCATTCTTCCTATGTTGCAGAAGCCGAGGCCGGCCAAATCTGTAAACACTATATCTGTACGTTTTAGTAAATTAATAGAATTTTTTTTTAACTAACTCAAATTTTTAAAATTATGATTAGAACTTTAGTGCTAACTATCCAACCGTATATCTTTATAGATATGCATATTATAAGAAAAACAAACAAACCGAAAGAAATCCCTGGACGGAAGGAAGCATATTGATGTGGGTTAGGCCACGGTATGAAGACAAGGCAGGTAAACGTTGCAGATCAATGTACTAGTTTTGTATTTCATTTTGATTAATTCATTGCTGCGAATTGTCTAGAGAGAAAAAGGAGCCTTGTTTTGTAACCACGAATTGTTAAAGGTGACCACCACCATGTGTGTTTGTGAGAGATAATGCATGCATGTCTTTTCAAAATGGTGGGGGGTGGAGGAGGGAGAAGCGTGATTTGATTTTGTTCTCTCCATTGGAGGGATTCTACTTTGTGGTGGACATGGTCGGAAAGTGCTGGGGGAGAAGCTTGTGAGGAGATGATGACAAAATTGGTTTCATCCGAGATGACGTCATCTCTCTCTCTCTCTATATATAAACCTCGGCTCATGTACTATGCATAGTATTGAAGTTTTGATATTATAATTTTATTTTTAATTTTAGAATTTTAAATCAATGATTTATTTCTTTAAAAATGATCTAATATATTTTTAAAAAATTAAAAACAAATTATATTTTTTCGATATGGTTAACTTTATGATCAAATCATTTCAAAATAAAAAAAATTTAATAACTAGTGCGACGAATTTGTAGTTTAACGGTATAGAAGAATATAAATTTATTTAAATTTTGATAGAAAATATTTTAAACTATTTAAATTAAGATTAGTATCAATGATTTTGAATTCAAAAGTTCTATATTCAAATTTTAAAAATTATTCAATTTCCACCGTTCATTTTGATATTATGTAATTACTAAGTAATTGATGTCGAAAAGAATTAAAATTTTATTTCTAAAAATTTCATAAATTTTAAATTATATTTAACGGTGTGGATCGTTAATTTGAATACCTTAAAATAAAAAATGAGACTAGTATCGGAGTTCCAGTAGTATCGATAGTATATATATATATATATATAGGGTCCGGCTACTATACTCTTATGAGTAAAATACTTTTGTACTCATAAGTTTTCATCCCTTGGATGAAGGAATGTGCGGTTAGGATTATAGTAGTCCCTTTAATTTATACTATTTTTCCAACAACCTAGTAAACCCTAGAGGGACCACTATCATCCTAACCGCACATTCCTTCATCCAAGGATAAAAAAGTTATGAGTATAAAGAGATTTATACTCATAAAAGTATAGTAGCCCTACGCTATATATATATATATATATATATATATATATATATATATATATATAGAGCTTATATATATATATATATATACTTTCATAACGATAAGCCCAACTATACTTGTGAATTTATTACCATTGAATTTGTATTGAGATTTGTACTATTGTAAAGTCAACAGAAGAGAGAGAACGAGAAAGTGCAATAGCACAAATCTCAATACAAATTCAATGGTAAAAAATTTACATGTATAATTAGGTTTGTACTTTTGAAAGAATATATATATATATATATATAATATATATATATATATATATATATATATATATATATATATATATATATATAAAATTGAGCTCCTAATTTTAAAAGTATCAAGTCATTGGTACTGACAGGTTTTAGCCCTTGGATAAACAGATGTATGGTTAGGTTGATAGTGGCCCCCTTGGGTTAAGTGAGTGGTTGGTGGAATAGAATGATTTAAAAGATGAAATTAATCAAAGTGGTAAATCCAATGGTGGAAAGCTTACAAGCACCAATTGCTTGGTGCTTGTATAAGCTTAGTAGCCGGACTCTCTCTCTCTCTCTCTCTCTCTCTCTCTCTCTCTCTCTCTCTCTCTATGTGTGTATATATATAGAATTAGACTGAAATACTATCGATAGCACCAAGTCATTAGTACTACTAATTTTTTAGCCATTGGATTAAGAGATGTGCGGTTAGGATGACAGTGGTCCCCTAGAGTTTAGTGGGTGGTTGGTTGAATAGTAAAAAACCTAGGGGATCTGTGATGACCCGGATCTCCACAGAGCTTTTGCAGTGTGTTTGGCAGCTTCTAGAGGCCTAGGCTGTGTGTCGGAGGTGTTTGTGCGCATATCGGACCTCAGGATTGGACCCAGCGCGAAATTTGGATTAAGATTACTTAGTTGGGTGCCTTCGATAAATTTTAGAAATGGAATTGGGCAAAACGGACATCGGATTTGGATTTAGCACGCGAAAACGATGAAAATGGACTATTTACTTTATTTTTCGGAGTCCGGGTGTCCAGGCATGGATTTCGAGGCAAGGGGTACTGTTCCGGCGGACAGGGCAGCGCCGGCGGTGACGGGCAGGCGGCGGAGCACGGCGGCGTGGCGGCGGGCAGCGGCTGCGGGCAGAGGCGCGGGCCGCTTGGTCCACGGGCTTGGCGTGCACCGGGGGAAGGACGCGTGGCGGCTTCTGGTTGGCCGGTTCGCGAGGCGTGGTCTACGGGAGAGCGCGGGGAGCCGCGGACCAGGGCGGGGCCATGTGGCGGCTGCTGGTTGGCCGGTCCACGCGAGGAGCGGTGCAGGCGCGGTGCAGCGTAGGTGGTGTGCCACGTGGCGTCTTCCTATTGGCGCGGTGTGGACAGGTGGCGGCAGACCATTGGATGGTGCACTGGGTGCGGTCCACGGAGTGGGAGCGGCTGGTGCCTCGAGAAGCGTGCACGGTGTGGGCGCCGGCTGCGTGGCGTGCGCGCACATGGGCGCGCCAACCGAGGCGTTGACGCAAGGAGGCGGGCGCGTGGGCGCGACCACGTGTCGCGAGCGGGTTGGCCGAACTCGCTGTTTGCTGTTCGGGGCCACGTGGCGCAACAGGGTTGTTTCGGGCGCTGATGGTTCGGGGTACATTTTGGGCTACTGTGCTGCACTATTTGCGCCCGAAATTGTTTCGGGCGCCCGAATGTGGGGACCCATTCGGCATTTCTTGATTTGTTGGGTTTTGGCTATAAATAGCCCCCTTCCGCAGCTCTTTTGGCCCTTTTCCCGAGCTTCTCTCCCTGTGAGGTCTTTTGTAAAGTTGTTCTACCTTGTGTTCTTCATCATGTGGTGGATTCCCGGATTTTTTGGAGGTCGCGGCATCGGCATTTTCTGCGACGTGGCACACTTCGACGCTCCTTCATTTGTTGCTCCTTCCGTCGCTTTTCAGTGCGCAAGGCTCCCTGGACTACCCCAATAGACTTTTGAGCTGATTTTTGCGACAGCGCGTTCACGAGAGGTAAATCTTCGATTTCTGATCACTTCGCCTCATTTTGGGTTTTTGGCACAATTCCCGTGGTATCTTTTGATCCCTTGTACCGCTGTGAGGTATTAGACTGCGGTGGAGTATTGTTGGGATTTCTCGGCCTACGGGCATCGGAACGAGACGTATGAGGACTCGATCGACATCTACGCTTTGAGAGGAACGCACCCGTATTTTTATCGGAATTTTTGGAGGTCTTTCCGAAGGTGATATTTAAGCTTCTTTGGGACTGATTTCTGCAAAAATATGAGTTGTGAATTGATTGGCGTACTGCGATGTTCTATTTGTATCTTGGCCTACAGGTGTCGGAACGAGGAGTATAAATACTCGATTTGCATCTACTCGTCGCGAGGATCGCAACCGTGGTTTTTCTAGATTTTTCAGAGGACTCCACGCAGGTGAAAATCCCCTTTTCTCTGCTGGCTTGCATAACGGCAAATGCTGTTTGGGGTATTGATTGTGTTGTTGGCTGTGTTGTTGGTTTGAGCAGAGGCTTGTGCGACCGAGTACCGAGGGTGCGGTTTCGGCGGTTTTCAATTGTGGTGACGGCGCACTTCACCGACTTCGGCTTTGCCTGCGAAAAGCGATTCAGGTTGGTTGTTTCGTCTCCAGAACCGGTGGACGGTTCTCTAATTCTATTTGTTAGAATGCATGCATGTTTAGTGTACCAATATGTCATTGAGAGGTGAGCTTGGTAAATGGTATTTGTTTGAGGAATTGCAAGATATGATATTCATGTTATGCCTAATGGAAACTTGCAAGATAAGATATCCATGTTATGGCAATTGAGAGCTTACATAGGTGTAGTGTTCCCCTATGAGATTGAGAGCATGCATAATTTATTGTACGACCTATAGCATTGAGATAGAAAGCATATTTGTGAGAGATGAGGATTTTCTATTTATGCTATGCTTAATTACATGCTATTATTGGAACTTGACCTAGCACCCCATCATATGTTGCATGTTGAAACCAAACTAGTAGAGAACCTTCACTTGGGCTAGGTTCTTTTATGCTTTAGACATCCCACACTTTGCTTATTTCCTGGACTTAGATTCTCCTCGCCCGGGTAGTGGGCCGAATGGTCAGGTTACTGTGGGACTTTGTTGCACTCGTGCCTCGGGGCTGAGTGGAGTCTGGTAGCTGAGTTTAGACCAGTGCTAGTGTTGTTGGGAGCCGTTTGGGTAGACGGCGGTCTCGGGCCGTCGAGTATCTTCCGGTCAGTGTTGTTGGGAACTGTTCGGGTTGACGGTAGTCCCGGCTGGGGAGTATCTCCAGCCAGTGAGTTTCGCGTCATGAGTGGTTGTGTCGCTAGTGCCTCGGGATTCACGAGAGCTTTATTAGCTGCGTCGTTGAGAGTACTCCGACCTTTGTACATGATGTTGAGGACCCTGAGTTTATCCATTCTGAGAGAGAGCGTGGATTTAGACTAGAGCCTATATGTGCCACTGTTCGATACTCTATGCCGCGCCATTTTTCCTCAGTTGGGGTAGCTCCCCGTGAGATGCCGCAGTGGATGCGATGTTTGGCATATTGAGGCAGTTTCGCACGAGGGGCGAGTGATTCTGATTGGACCGGGTTGGTGTAGCGGGCGGTCAGATTGAGTTTTGGACCGGGTTGGTGTACCGGCGGTCAGATTGAATTTTGGACCGGGTTGGAGTACCGTAGAACTGTAATATCACGAACTGTCTTGTGTTCCTTTTAATCCCTTTTGAATAAATTAGTTGTTAAGGGATTAATTAGCGGGATTTCTTGGGTACAGCATTGGTGCGTGAGGGTATTTTTCGGTGTTAGAGCTCGAAAAATGGGGAACGGCAAAGCGATCGGATTTGAAATCGATTTGCAGATCTCCCGAAATGGGATTTTGAGGGTTTCAGTACTTGTAGGATGCACCGGAACCCGTGCTACGTGATCGGCACGCTTTTCGAGGATATGAAAATCTTTCTGTTATATACCGAATAAGGATTTTTATTTTGTACGTACGAGAGAAATAGATTTTTATTTAATTACCCTAGTTCGGGGAGAGGAGAAAAAAAAGAAAGCAGATTTCCCATCTTCCTCGATCAACGTGACAGAAGACGGGAACGAGACGTTACCGTCAACGGGGAGTGGATCCGGATCCTCACCATTGCGAGGAACGAGAATGGATCGTCTTCTCCGTTATATCAAGGTAAGCGGCGTTTATTCGTGTGTTTTCGTTGTTTTCGGTTTTGGGTTGCGCCGCTTTTTGGTCCGGGTCGCTTGTGCCGCCGCCGCGATGCCCTCGAGCACCGCCGCCGCGATGCCCTAGAGCGCCGCCGCCGCGGTGTACGGACGCGCCGCCGCCGCCGCGAGACGCCTCCCGCACTGCGCGCCGCGCGGGCTGGTGCCGCGCGGGTTGGTGCCGCGCCGCTTGCGTCGACGCGCGGGCTGGTGCCGCACGGGACCGCACCGCAGGCGGCGCCCGCGCGGGTTGGTGCCGCGCCGCTTGCGTCGACGCGCGGGCTGGTGCCGCACGGGACCGCACCGCAGGCGGCGCCCGCGCGGGTTGGTGCCGCGCCGCTTGCGTCGACGCGCGGGCTGGTGCCGCACGGGACCGCACCGCAGGCGGCGCCCGCGCGGGTTGGTGTCGCGCGGGCTGGTGCCGCACGGGGCCGCACCGCAGCCAGCGCCCACGCGGGTTGGTGCCGCGCTGGGCTGCGCCGCTTGCGGTGCCGCGCGGGCTGGTGTCGCGCGGGCTGGTGCCGCGCGGGGCCGCATCGCAAGCGGCGCCCGTGCGGGTTGGTGCCGCGTGAGGCCGCGCCGCTTGCGGCGCCGTGCGGGTTGGTGCCACGCGGGGCCGCACCGTAGGCGATGCCACGCGGGTTGGTGCCGCGCGGGGCCGCGCCCCTTACGGCACCGCGCGGGTTGGTGCCGCGCGGGGCCGCACCGCAGGTGGCGCCCGCGCGGGTTGGTGCCGCGCGGGGCCGCGCCCTTTGCGGCGCCGCGCGGGTTGGTGCCGCGCGGGGCCGCACCGCAGGTCGCGCCCGCGCGAGTCGATGCCGCGCTAGGTCGCGCCGTTTGTGGCGCCGCGCGGGCTGGTATCGCACGGGGCCGCCGCCGTCGCCGCAGCTCGGTTTTCCGCCTTTACTTTTACGTGTTCGGAACCTCGGTTCTTCATGGGCAAGTCAAGTCTTACCTTGTTTCTTTTTGGGGGACTCTTTTTAGGTCCGGGAATCATACGAAGGCGCGGGACGATTTCAGGTGTTTCGGTTGACGCTTTCTAAGGTGGGTGTACTCTTAGAACCCCTTTGTTGCATATTTCTTTATTATTATGTTGCACCATATTAAGAGATATTGTGAGTGATTGTGGCGGCTTTTCGAAAGTCGGAAGGTGGGTACCCTTTTCGTGCGTCCTTTTTAAAGTGAGGTCTCATCATGTTCTATGTAAAAGTAAAATAGATGTGCTGATGGTTTTCAACTAACCCCTTTTCGCATGAGTTTTCCTTTATTACTATCTGTTGCGACTGGTGTCGCGGTGCTCTATATCACACATCGACTTCGGTCTTTATGCTCATGGCTGCTTACGCGCACACCAGCGGTTTGGCCACCGCATCGGTGTACTTTTCCGGAGAGGTGGTACGTTGACCCGTGTACCGCACAAGGTGACGTGGTGGGGACCCCTTACGGTTACTTAAGGTGCTGCACAAGGACCGTAGAGGGGTTAAAGGCACCAAGGTGAGAGCAAGGTGTTTCTATTCGCTGGGTGTCTTTAGACCTTTTGGCAGGTGTTCCGTTCTGACTTACACGGGTATTGTGGATTCATGAGGGGGAGTTTCGGATGCTCTGGTTTATCGGTTTGCTTTCCTTTCAGTACTTATAGCATCTTATATGTTTTACATCTACCTCTTACTTTTTGGTCACTGACTTCCCACACTGTGACAGGTTCGGTCGTGGGTGGGATCCGGGAAGACAGTGAGGCCGCGACTCGAGGATTTTAGCCCGATTAGGGGCTGGTGACCTTTCTTTTACTTACGTTTTGATTATTTCGGTTAGTTGGCTTATGCGCGTGTGTTTTATTGTGGATGTTGGGTTTGAACTGTGTTTTATCGTGGATGAACGTTTCCCCTTAATAGTTATTGTTTCGGCCACTCTTTTCAAATCAAGTAAAAAGATTGCGAAAATGTTTAATAAAATTTATGTGTCGTGTGGACACCGTTTTACAACCTGTGGATTTATCCATTCAAAATGTAGGTGGCCGGCTTGGTTATTGCGCATGAGGATATTTTTCCCTCAACTTAACTTCTTGGCTAGTGTGGTTAAAGTTCGATTTATGCTTGCGACGCCGTGCATATACAAAGGAGACTCCGTCCGTTGGCGGGGTGAATTTGTATATGTGGCGGATCTGCGCACGCGCCCGGCGGGTGTACCTATAAAAAAAAAAAAAAATGTACACATTTTTCGCTTATTTTAAACCCCCGGGGCGTGACAGATTTTATGGTATCAGAGAAAAACAACTTTAACCACAGTAGTCGGTGACCAATATCCTCAGAAGTACATCACTACTAGCAACTGACCAACGAGATAGTCAAGGAATAGGTGCGTAGAGCGCGAGTGTGTTTGGGGGAAAGGGGATAGAGTTCCGGTTTGTTCGCAGGTTATGGTGTTAGACCAGTTAGGTCTAGGGTTGACTTGGTTTCTGTGTATTCAAGATAACAGCCCGAACTTAGTCTTCAATCAACGGCGCAGAAATGGATGCGACGGCTTCGATAGCTGCGGAGAACCGGCTACTCCGACAACAGTTGCACGACATGGCCAAGCAACTGTTAACGCTCTCAGAACGCACATACCTGTTGACGCAAACCGCCGGTGTGGCTGACCGCGTCCCCTTTGCAGTGAAGGACGAGCCCTACACAGCCCGTTTCCTCGTGGATGGTCTACGGAGCGACACTTTTCAAGTAATGCCAACAGCAGGATGGCCCACTTATCGAGAGGTAGCCGACTGGGCCGCCTTGGTGAAGAAGGATTTGGCCGTCGCCCGCGCCCGGCAGTAGGACTATAAGCGCAACCGGAAACAGAAACGGACCTAGATTCATCCTGGGGATGGCTTTCCCAATGGACGCCGACCGCGCCAGCGTCCGAAGACGAAGCAAGGGACCATGAGTACGCCGATAAGAGAACCGGAACCGCGGGAGAAGCCTTGCACCATCTGCGGAGGAGCACACCAGGTGATTGATTGTTCCTGGAGGCATGACCATTGCTTCGGATGTGGCAAGCCGGGACACTTCCACTCATTCTGCCTCCTGAACCCGGGAACAGTACCTTCAGCATCACGACACGTAGAGAGGGGCGCCGCCACCGCCCCGCGGGAGGATTTACGCGACGGCTCAGCTCGAGACGGGCTGCCCCGGAGGACGTAGTAGCAAGTATTAACCAACCCTTAGTTCTCTTTTTCGAGATAGGGCCGTGTTTGACACCCCGGAGCATCTCACTCTTTTATTTCTTTCACCCTTACCCATAGTTTCTAGAAGTGACACCCTTCGTAGTAATGGGCCCGTTAAGGCCCTGGGCCACCCTTCGTGGTAGGAAGCTTTGTTCCTTCCTGCCCGGTAAGGTTGGGCAGGCATTTATACCCCTGGAACTGGGGGAAATCCCGCTAGGGGATTCCAACATAGTACTCGGGTGGGTTTGGCTTACCAAGCACTAGGCGGTTATCGTTCACGAGAAATGCCTGGCGTGACCTCAGGAACCTGGCATCTCGGAACCTGTAGGATTAGCATATAGGAGTACTCATTTCTCATCTTTCTTTTCTGCATCGCGGGCAAGAAGACTGGTGGAGGGAGAACGTATGGTATTCATAGCTTCATGGTTTTGACCTCTCGGCTTTCAGCACAGCCAGCGGACACCATGATTTTAAGGGATTCTTCCAGATGTTTTTCCAACCGAACTCCCGGGGATGCCCCGAGCGAGAGATGGTTTTCCCTATCAAGTTTCTTCAGGACACGCAACCTATCACAAAGGCACCGTACCAAATGGCTTCCGTGGAATTGAAGGGAGCTCAAGGCACAACTAGAAGATCTTTTAGATAAGGGGTTCATCAGGCCAAGTGTGTCGCCTCGAGGCGCACCCGTTCTCTTCGTGCGAAAAAATGACGAGAGTTTACGTCTGTGCATTGACTATCGGGAGATAAATAAGGTTACCGTGAAAAATAAGTACCCCTTGCCTCGGACTGATGACTTGTTCGACCAACTACAAGGAGAGACAGTGTTTTCGAAGATAGATCTGAAGTCCAGCTATCACCAGCTTAGAGTTCGAGGTGAGGATATACCTAAAACAGCCTTTCGAACTCGATATGGTCATTACGAGTTTACGGTTATGCCATTTGGACTTACGAACGCCCCAGCGGTGTTCATGGATATAATGAATAGGATATTCAAACCTTTCTTGGACCAATTTGTAGTGGTCTTTATTGATGACATTTTGGTCTACTCTCGAACAGATGAGGAACATAAGGAGCATTTGCGAGTAATTCTTCAGACTCTCAGGGACCAGAAATTGTTTGCTAAGCTCAAGAAGTGTGAGTTCTGGCTTCGTGCAGTGGACTTCTTGGGACACATAGTCTCAGCGACGGGAATTGCGGTGGATCCTAAGAAGGTGGAGTCAGTAACTAACTGGCCCCGACCGACTACAGTAACGAAAATCCGCAGCTTCTTGGGTTTGGCAGGATATTATAGGCGCTTCGTGGAAGGTTTCTCAAAAAAATTGCCACCCCTCTAAATCATCTAACCCAGAAAGGGGAGAGATTTGTGTGGACGACTCAATGCCAGGAGAGCTTCGAGAAACTCAAGGACAGGCTAACACGGGTACCCGTGCTTACATTACCGACGCCCGGTGAGGACTTCGAGGTTTATTGTGATGCATCACGGAACGGTCTTGGAAGTGTGCTGATGCAACAGGGAAAAGTCATAGCCTACGCATCAAGACAACTCAAGGATTATGAGCAAAACTACCCTACGCACGATCTGGAACTCGCAGCGGTCGTTTTCGCTTTAATACTTTAGAGACACTACCTCTATGGAACTCATTGCAACGTGTTTTCGGATCACCAGAACCTTAAATATCTATTCACGCAGAAGGAATTGAACCTACGACAAAGACGCTGGTTGGAGTTGTTGAAGGACTACGATTTGTCCATTCAATACCACCCCGGGAAGGCAAACATAGTTGCCGATGCCTTGAGCAGGAAGGGTCAGACAAAAGGGTTACCAGTGAACGCTATCACTCAGCAAGACCGTTTAATCACGAATTTCTCGCGGATGAGATTGGAGGTTGTACCGGCAGGTGCAGTTTCGCGACTTTTGTCCTTGGTGGTCAAGCCTACCTTATTTGAGAAAAATCCAGGAAGGTCAAACGACTGATGCTCAACTACAGCTTGTACGGGACAAGATTCCTTCGGACCGGGAGGGCGACTTTTCGATTGGCACGGACAACGCAATATGATTCCGAGGACGAATTTGCGTGCCTGATCTGCCAGAGTTGAAGGATGATATATTATTAGAGGCGCACTATGCTCCATATGCGGCGCATCCTGGTAGCACAAAGATGTACAAAGACCTTAAGCAGACTTTTTGGTGGCCTAAATTAAAGGGGGATGTAACGCAGTTCGTGGCACACTGTTTGGTTTGCCAACAGGTAAAAGCCGAACCCCAGGGCCCGGCGGGAAAACTGCAACCACTACAGGTGCCAGAGTGGAAGTGGGAGCGAATAACCATGGATTTCGTCACTGGATTCCCGCGATCGCAGCAGGGTCACGACGCGATCTGGGTCATAGTGGATCGACTGACAAAGACGGCTCATTTCCTACCTATTCATACGACGTGGACACGTGATCGTTTAGCGTAATTCTACATCAACGAGGTTGTGAGATTGTACGGGGTACCGGCATCGATTACTTCGGGCAGGAACACTCGATTTGTGTCGAACTTTTGGCAGAGTTTGCAGCGGGCTTTGGGGACCAAACTATAGTTCAGCACGACTTTTCACCCCCAGACCGACGGACAACCAGAACGGGTGATCCAGATTCTTGAGGACATGCTCCGAGCGTGCGTACTTGGCTTGGGTGAAGGATGGTCGCGTTATCTACCCCTCGTGGAATTCGCCTACAACAACAGTTACCAAATCGACATTCAGATGGCGCTGTACGAAGCATTGTACGGGCGTCGATGCTGATCCCCTATTTGTTGGGATGATTTAGGGGAACGGAAGTTCCTGGGATCGGACTTAGTAGAGGAGACCGAGGCAAAGGTGCGCCTCATCAGACAACAGTTGTTGACTACCCAGAGTCGACAGAAGAGTTACGCAGACCGAAGACGTCGTGACTTGGAGTTTCAGGTAGGGGAATACGTGTTGCTCAGGGTTTCGCCATCCAGGGGGATTAAACGGTTCGGTATAAGAAGCAGGTTGAGCCCGCAGTTCGTTGGACCTTTTGAGATCTTGGAGCGCGTTGGCCCAGTAACTTATCGTTTAGCCTTGCCACCAAATCTCGATCGCGTGCACAACGTATTTCATGTTTCGATGCTTCGGAAATACCTCCCTGATCCGTCGCAAGTTCTCGATGTTTCTGCTTTTGAGCTTCGAGAGGACTTGAGCTTTGTTGAAACACCGTTCCGAATCTTGGCACGTGAAGACAAAAAGTTGCGCAGCCGGATTATTCCCTATATGAAGGTGCTGTGGAGTAATCATGAAGAGCGCGAACGACTTGGGAATTTGAGTCGAAGATGAGAGAGTGTTATCCAGACTTGTTTAGCATGGGTGAGGATAAGTTTCGAGGACGAAACTTCTTTTAAGGGGTGTGTGATGTAATATCACGAACTGTCTTGTGTTCCTTTTAATCCCTTTTGAATAAATTAGTTGTTAAGGGATTAATTAGCGGGATTTCTTGGGTACAGCGTCGGTGCGTGCGGGTATTTTTCGGTGTTAGAGCTCGAAAAATGGGAAACGGCAAAGCGATCGGATCTGAAATTCGATTTGCGGATCTCCCGGAATGGGATTTTGAGGGTTTCGGTACTCGTAGGATGCACCGGAACCCGTGCCACATGATCGGCACGCTTTTCGAGGAGATAGGAATCTTTCTGTTATATACCGAATAAGGGTTTTTATTTCGTACGTACGAGAGAAATAGATTTTTATTTAATTAAGACTTTTCTCGAAAAGCGGAAACCCTAGTTCGGGGAGAGGAGAATGAAAAGAGAGCGGATTTCCCATCTTCCTCGATCAACGTGACGGAAGCCGGGAACGAGAAGTTATCGTCAACGAGGAGCGGATTCGGATCCTCACCATCGCGAGGAACGAGAATGGATCGTCTTCTCCGTTAGATCAAGGTAAGCGGCGTTTATTCGTGTGTTTTCGTTGTTTTCGGTTTTGGGTTGCACCGCTTTTTGGTCCGGGTCGCTTGTGCCGTTCGTCGCACCGCCGCCGCGATGCCCTAGAGCGCCGCCGCCGCAGTGTACGGACGCGACGCCACCGCCGCGAGACGCCGCCCGCACTGCGCGCCTCGCCGGTTGGTGACGCGCGGGGTCGCACTGCAGGCGGCGCCTGCGCGGGCTGGTGCCGCGCGGGGCCGCACCGCTTTCGGCACTGCGCGGGCTGGTGCCGCGCGGGGCCGCACTGCATGTGGCGCCCGCGCGGGCTGGTGCCACGTGGGGCCGTGCCGTTTGCGGCACCGCGCGGGTTGGTGTCGCGCGGGGCCGCACTGCAGGTGGCGCCCGCGCGGGTTGGTGCCGCGCGGGGCCGCGCGGTTTGTGGCGCCGCGCGGGCTGGTATCGCACGGGGCCGCCGCCGCCGCCGCCGCTCAGTTTCTTCCTTTACTTTTACGTGTTCAGAACATCGGTTCTTCATGGGCAAGTCTAGTCTTACCTTGTTTCTTTTTGGGGGACTCTTTTTAGGTCCGGGAATCGTACGAAGGCGCGAGACGATTTCAGGTGTTTCGGTTGATGCTTTCTAAGGTGGGTGCACTGTTAGAACCCCTTTGTTGCATATTTCTTTATTGTTATGTTGCACCATATTAAGAGATATTGTGAGTGATTGTGGCGGCTTTTCGAAAGTCGGAAGGTGGGTACCCTTTTCGTGCGTCCTTTTTAAAGTGAGGTCTCATCATGTTCTATGTAAAAGTAAAGTAGATGTGCTGATGGTTTTCAACTAACCCCTTTTCGCATGAGTATCCCTTTATTACTATCTGTTGCGACTGGTGTCGCGGTGCTCTATATCACACATCGACTTCGGTCTTTATGCTCATGGCTGCTTATGCGCACACCAGCGGTTTGGCCATCGCATCGGTGTACTTTTCTGGAGAGGTGGTACGTTGATCCGTGTACCCCACAAGGTGACGTGATGGGGACCCCTTACGGTTACTTAAGGTGCTGCACAAGGACCGTAGAGGGGTTAAAGGCACCAAGGTGAGAGCAAGGTGTTTCTGTTCGCTGGGGGTCTTTAGACCTTTTGGCAGGTGTTCCGTTCTGACTTACAGAGGTATTGTGGATTCATGAGGGGGAGTTTCGTATGCTCTGGTTTATTGGTTTGCTTTCCTTTCTGTACTTATAGCATATTATATGTTTTACATCTACCTCTTACTCTTTGGTCACTGACTTCCCACACTGTGACAGGTTCGGTCAGGGGTGGGATCCGGGACGACAGTGAGGCCGCGACTCGAGGATTTTAGCCTGATTAGGGGCTGGTGACCTTTTTTTACTTATGTTTTGATTATTTCGGTTAGTTAGCTTATGTGTGTGTGTTTTATTGTGGATGTTGGGCTTGAATTGTGTTTTATCTTGGATGAACGTTTTCCCTTACTAGTTATTGTTTCGGCCAATCTTTTCAAATCAAGTAAAAAGATTGCGAAAATGTTTAATAAAATTTAGGTGTCGTGTCGGCACCATTTTATAACCGGTGGATTTATCCTTTCAAAATGTAGGTGGCCGGCTTGGTTATTGCGCATGAGGATATTTTTCCCTCAACTTAACTTCTTGGCTAGTGTGGTTAAAGTACGATTTATGCTTGCGACACCGTGCATATATAAAGTAGACTCCGTCCGTTTGCGGGGTGAATTTGTATGTGTGGCGGATATGCGCACGTGCCCGGCGGGTGTACTTATAAAAAAAAAATAAAAAAATAAAAAAAAATGTACACGTTTTCCGCTTATTTTAAACCCCCGGGGCGTGACAAGAACCCTATGTTGATACACTAGGGAGGCGCAGGCTTGACTGGACCCTATGAGGCAATCAGTTCGATTGGGTCGATTGAGCACCTTGGGTGCGAGTAGTTGCATATCTTTTCATCTGTATCACCTATTGAGCATTTAGATAGAGGCATGGTAGCTGTAGAGTATCTCCAGCTTTTCTCGTTCAGTTTTTACTGTATTGTTATCTTATGCCTCTAGTAGACTTAGTGGGCAGACCGTCGGGCTTGGGGGCGGTACTCACTGAGAACTACGTGTTGAGGTAGTTCTCACACCCGTTGGGGGTTCTCCCCCTCCTTTTTCTTTCCTCTCCTTTGTTTTGCAGAGTCATCTGTGGGAGATGCTGATTCTGCTGTTGTTGTTCGAGGCGAGGGAGTCGCGAGCTAGATCCCTACCTGTCTTTGGAGAGTAGCTGTACCCCCACATTGGAGATTTGTAATACAGTCAGTATATTAGTTTTATTCCGCTTTTGAGAGATTATTGTATTGTGATGATCTGACTTATAGTGAGAGCCTGTACACTGATGTATTATTTCAGGTTACCCTCCCTGTTGAGTTTTGGGTTATTGTATCTAAGGATTTTGTATATGATCATTTCGGGAGATGGATATTGTATCATTATTTTCAGATGTACAGTGTTGGATTTGAGTTTTACAAGTTTATATTTTACAGCTCTGATATCTGTTTAGCTGTAGTAGTTTTTCTTTGCAGGTTGGATGCTTCGCCTATGCGAGGTTTTCGTATAGGCGACGGATCTGTTGGCAAGTCCGGGTCGCAGTTTCGACCCCGGGGGGTGACAGGATCACTACAATCCCAACCGCACATCTTTTCATCCAAAAGCTAAAAATTTGGTAGCACCAATTGCTTGGTGCTATCGATATTATTTCAATCGGACTCTCTCTCTCTCTCTCTCTCTCTCTCTGTGTGTGTGTGTGTGTGTGTGTGTGTGTGTGTGTGTGTGTATATATATATATATATATATATATATATATATATATATATATATATATATATATATAAAATAGAGCTTATGTATTTTTAAAAGTTAAGCCCATTTATACTTATAAATTTTTTATCATTGGATTTGTATTGGGATTTGTACTGTTTTAAAGTCAACAAAAGAGAAAGAAAAAAAATAAAAAATACAAATTTCAATACAAATCTAATGATAAAAACTTTATAAATATAATATATATATATATATATATATATATATATATATATATAGAGAGAGAGAGAGAGAGAGAGAGAGAGAGAGAGAGAGAGAGAGAGTAGAGCTTATATGCTTTTAAAAGTACTAGCCCATCCATGTTTATAAATTTTTTACCATTAGATTTGCATTGAGATTTGTGCTATTACACTTTCTCTTTCTCTCTATTTAGTTGACTTTATAATAGCACAAATCTCAATAAATGGTAAAACATTCACAAATACAGTTAGGCTTATGCTTTGAAAGTATATAAGCTCTACTATATATATATATATATATATATATATATATATATATATATATATATATATATATATATATATATATATATATATATATATATATATTGTAAAAATTGTTGAATATAAAATATATAAATATTATTTTTTAATAATTCAAATTTTTTTATCTTTTAATAATTCAAAATTTTAAAGTATAATAATTTTATATATAATTTTATATGGTATTTGAGAAGGATTCCTGAATTCTAATCTAATTAGACTTTTAACATTATTTAATAAAAAAGCTTTGAATCTATACGTGAGGGAGAATGCTGAATATAAAATATATATACACTACTACGTTACAATAGTTATTTTACATAACTTCTTAGAGAATGATAGCATGCGATTATTTTGTTCATTTTTTAAAAGTATAAATTTAATTAAAATTACGAAGTAATTAGATTTCAAATTTGAAGTCTTGATTGTTAACTATCAAACTCTTTGCTATTTACGGTACGGACAATTGGTAATTTACTTTCTATGTTGGTAACAAGCTAGCCTAAAAAGTTATGAATGTTGTTCGGATTTTGATCGGGATATTAATCTAATTTAGAATTTCGAATGATTTCATAAAGCAATATTATCACAGTTACAAAAAAAATTAATTTAAAAGAAATTAAAATTTATAATCCGTCCAACTTTAAATCTATAAAATAAAAATATTTTAGAAGTTTAATTAAATTAGAGTAAATAAGACTACATTATAACTTGATTCTATTTTCACTCTCAATAGAAATTTAATTAAAGTAAATTAGACTATTGGATATACTAAACTAAGAAAGAACTTAAATCTATAAATTAAATTGAAATATCTTAGTACGCATTTTATTTACGTTAGATTGAAGTCTACAAGACAGAAATATTTTAATATTTTACTTATATTAGACTAGATAAGGCTATATTGTAATTTGATCACATTTTAATTTCAAATAAAAATTAAATTAAAGTAAATAAGATTGTGAGATTATAAAATAATATAAAATTGCGTTATAAATATATTAAGTGGATTCATCTAGATCAAAATTTTAATAATTTATCTCTATAATATTCGAGGATTTGAAATAGTCCTATATAAAATATAATAGAATTAAATCTCTTTCGGTCCAAAAAAATGTGTGATGAATTTTATGTCACGCCCCGAGTTTAAAAATCAGGTCTGAATTTTTTTTTTTTTTTTTTTTTGATTAAATCAGAGTTTGCAAAACAGGCGTAACAGATCGGCACACATATAGGAAATCCCCTATCCAAAGAAATAGGGTCTCTCCTATACATGCACGGCTAGACTAATCCAATCATCAATCAGAGAGCAACACATATCTCACTAAATCAATACTAATCATCAGGAATCATCTGAACTAGCATACTATCATCAAACTGAAATATCTAAATAAACTGGAAGCTGAATGCTATAAATAAAAGTCAGCTACAATCCTCGAAGATCTCAGACATCAATATATCATCAGGGGGACAGCTCTATCGTGACAGCCTCACTGGATCGTCCCGACATCCCTCCACCCGACGGACCTGGAAAATGGTCACCCAGGGGGTGTGAGATACACTGTACATGTATCCCAGTGGGCACGACGAGCCGAGAAATAGCTAATCGTACCTACTGGGTACTAAAATCTGCGGATAGTAAGAGTCAATAGGAAAAGCTGGAAAACATAAATGTCCACTAATAATCAAAATCCACAGATAAGCTAACTAGGCAGGTAATCAATCATAAGCTGGTATGTGAAACAAACTGGCATGAAGCATAATCAAGTGACTGCACATAATGAGTACTGAACTATAAAGGCATGGTGATATATTTTGAAGCTGAAAATAAAAGCAATCTTATACAATCTGGAAGCAACATAGGTTAATAAGAGCAGGCTAAACAGGCAACCTATGCGTCAATAAGGAAACTACCAAACACCCAATCAAAAGCCACCATATTGGTCAATAAGACCTCAGGGATACCTCACCGAACCTGGCACCAACCTGGCTGACATACTCCGGCACCCTCGGGCACTAACCTGGGAGTCAACACTCCGGCACCCTTGGGCACTAACCTGGGAGTCACGGGTCGTATACCAGACCACTTTACCGGTAAAGAACAAGCTCCATGGGGAGCGACCCCGGCCATGTTCGTGAAGTACAGCAGTGCGGGCGATCAATCATGCAAATGCTCAAGCTCACGGTCTAGTGACCGGGTAGTCGGCAACATGCCGAGATCCCAACAGGGAATCATCAGTCAACATCTATCGATCAGGATCAATCAATCATGCATATCGGGATGTAAAGCAGTATCTCGAGTGACAAGTATCAACATGTATCATCTAATCATGCAGATCTATGTACTGAAATATAAGAGCTGATGAATAGATATATATGATGTGTCTCATGTAGATCAAGGTCTATCAGAAATAATCATCTAGCATATAGATCCAGTCATCGGAACTAATCGTAAACAGATAATGTCAAGCACAGGTGTATATGACAAATCCAGAGGAATCAATGTCTATCGGGGAGATCATGTGATATATAGATGAAGTCATCATGGGTCATATGGATCAAATCAATAGGCTAATCCAAAAACAGGTGTCCGACTGGACTAAAGCAACCAGAGGGCCAAAAAGCTAAAGCCCGGATCGAAAGTAACCCACCTGAGTGTAGGCAGATCCTCGAACTCCCGCTGGTCTACTGGGAAGCTGGTGCTGAACTGCTAGGCCCTGAACATACAACTAGCAATCAGTAACTGACTCGTTCAATCCCATCCCGAACAACACTATATCAATAGAATACTATCACGGGAAACTTAGCCAAAACCAGGCTTAAACCGGAGTTTCTGGAAAAACTATCGACTTTTTCACCGATTAACGGAACTGTATTCGATTCCCACTCAACTGGAGCTTACAGAACTTAACAAAATGGTCAGTAGATGTGTAATTACTGTCTAAAGACAGCCGGAGCGCTACTTTTTCATCTAGATCCTTGATACAATTAGAAATTACACAAAACATCCTTTTTAATCCACTATTTCGACCCGTTCTCGCAAACCAGGAAGCCGTTGCCTACGCCGTAAATTTCAGCGTGTCCAAAACGACGAGACGAAGCTCATGCTCACGGGCTTGGGCTGGCACGAGGCCCGAGGGCAAAGTTGGCCCATAAACTTACTAAGTCCAAAATAGCCCTTATACTACAATTTAATTTATGCTTGATCAAACTTTGGAATAACAGGAGCATGACACTTAATATGAACATAGGACAGTGATGCTCACCTGCGGCTTGCCGGAGAGTGGCCGGAAAATTGCCCGGAGGACCAACCTCAAAAACCCTTTAGGTCCACAATTATCACTTTATTATAAATAACTATCTACTAGATCAACTTGGGATTAAACATGAGCATCATGCTCAGTATAGTTTACAGAGTCTAGGGCTCACCTTAGATGTGTCGGAGACCGGCCGGAGGAGTTGGCCGGAGCAACCCGCAAATTAAGCTAGGCTCGGGTTGGGCAGAGTTTGGATCAAACCAGGCTCAGACCTGAAACAAGAGTGAGCAGGAGTCACTACAACCTCCCAGAAGAAGTTTGGACTGGGCCAAGCTAGCTGCCGGCGGCCGGAGGCGACGGCGGCCGGAAAATATCTAATAATTATCTTTTAATAACAAGGTTGGAGCACCTTTTTATTTTACCAAGCTTTCGGTCTAAACTAAAATGATCAAAAAGCTTTAAATAGTATTTAGGGCTTACTTGAGTCGGTGTCCGGCGTCCCTATGCAACGGCGGCGGCCGGAGCTCGAGCTTGGGGTGCAAAGATGGTGCAACTTCAGTGAGCACAAACCCGACGTTAAACTCCACATGCAAATGTATGGAAGGCTTCCTACAGACCAAGAGACCTTACCTGGGCCGCTCTACCATCGCGCGGAGCCCCGGAATCGCCGGAGCTCAAGTTCGCCGGAGTTGGAGTGCTCTAATGGCGGAATCCGGCCGGCGAGGCCTGGGCCGGCGCAACATGGACCAGAACACCCTCCTTGATGCCACGGTGCTTCCTGCAGCGGTGGCCGGCGACGGGGTCGAGCGGCGGCGCCGGGCGGAGGAGTTCCGGCGAAGTGCAATAAAACTCGTTTCTAGGGCTTTGGTTTGCGGCGTGGATCTCTATCCGATCGACCCCAGACTTTGGGGGAGGCCTGCAGTCGCCCAGGGGAACAAGATCAACGATCTTGATCAAAGTTTGAATGGCTGGATGGAACCCGTGATGAAGCTCGGCCAATTATCATTTTCCGGCAACGCGTGGCTTCCGCCGGCACCAGGGTCGACGGCGGCGGCTCGGGCTTCATAGAGAGGGTTCTTTCAATGTCAGGAACAATCTACAAGGGTCCATGGGCCTTTTAAAATAAATAAATTCCAATATCTAACCTCGTCGGAAAACTCAGAGAAGGAGATGGTGGCCGCGGCGGCGCCCGACGACGGCGGGTGCTGAGGAACCCCTGGCTCGGACGCGGCCACACAGAGGGGCTCACAGACACCCTTTAGATCAACCCAAAGCCTTTCTTAATGCCTCTCACGCCATCAAACCGAGAAGGAGGCTTTTCTCTTTCTTTCTTGGGCTCTTTCCGGCGACTGGACGGCGGCGGCAACTCGGCGAAACGCCAGGAGGAGAGGCAGAGGGAGAGGGTGCAGTTGGTACTTGGCGGCTGGGGGTAGGCTACGGGATTAGGGTTCAAAGAGAACCCTAACCTAACACATGCATATATATATGCATGTGACAAAAATGCGATTTAACCCCTGTACTCTTGTTTATCTGCTCCAAGTCCCTCACCTGTAAGTGGCACGCTTTTCGGAGCATAAAATATTGGGTTATTGCGTAAAATATCACATTTTTGACCGTATTTCACGCTTTTCGAGGCGTTTCGGTCGTCGAAACGAAAAATGGACTTCGCCACGACATCCGGCTCGACGAAACCTATCAGGTAGAGATTTTTGTTTTTCGACGAAACGCCCGGATAAATTTTCGGTCCATAATTACTGTCTAATTATACAGTTTATCACGCTTTTCGAGACTCTAGGGTCGTCCAACGGAAATTCCGTCAGCGCCATTGCGTTCAGATCGTCGAAACGAATCAAATCGACTATTTGGATCGCTATGTTCGGAATTCGAACAGTGAATTAGTCCGCATTGCATTCGATGAAGTCCCGAAATTTGGGGTTACTGTTCATCTACAGTATTTAACTTAAGTGACACTGTGCGCAGGCCACTGTTTCATTGGTCGCGACATTCGTCCGCTTCTTCGTTGAATTCTGGAAGATCCGACCGTCAAATCGAAAAGTGCTGAATATGAATCTCGCTCAGTTCGACGAGGCGATCGCAACGGTCAGCTCGGATTTCCAAGATCATGTCCGGATCAGAAAATAGCCTTTTTTCTTCGTAAATTGTGCAAATTGCACACTGGCGATTGACCAAGTAGGTCAATATAGGACTTTTGAATCCAAACTCCGGCTCAAATTTTACTTTTAATCTATTTATTAAAAATAAAATATTTCGCATTATTACATCACTCCCACCAAAAAAAAGTTTCGTCCCTGAAACTTAATACAACTAGGAACCAAATAGATGGGGAAAACGCTCCATTTTAGTAAGTAATGAGCAGGAACAGGCTCTACACTCTAGAGATCATCTTACCGATAATTTCTTCGGAACATTCAAGCGGTTCGGGAAATTTCCGCTTTCAATTCATATTCTCATGTGGCATTCATTTCCCCACCAACTTTCAGAACTAAACCTCAGATAATCAGTCTCTTAGCATCATAATGCATGGCAACCCATAGTCACCTTTCGTAATGCTTAAAATATTCGGTTTGGACATGTTGTCCCACCTTACAGCTTAACCCAGTTATTTCTATTATCGAATCAGTTGCAAGATCTGGCGAGATCAACGTGGCTAGTGGCCGCAAGCTAGGACGAATGTCTACATTAATGACGAATATAATCTGTCCACTATGTACACAACTATTCGAGACCTACCTAAGGTCCGATATGGTCTGGAATATCAATACTGAAACTATAACATCGTTGTCCAAAGACAACCTTGGAACTAAAATTTAAGTAAGCAGACAAATAGACCCAATCATAATATTCCCCTTTACAGGGTGGGGTATTTCCTCAGCTCTTTCGACAGTACGTTGTCTGCAGCCAACGTGCTTATCAAAAGAAAAGTGAAATACCAAAATCTGTCGCCAACCTCAAGTTGGGGACACGACTCTCACCGGAATCCAACATAAGGTATAACTCATAGGAGTAACTAAGACTCCACTAAACTCGTACCAAGGTGGGGTATGAATCTGAATCTAATTCAAACTAGGGTTTCAATCGGGCCCATAGATCACCGGATTTAGCCTGTCCATCAACCATGTCTGCGCCAAAGCACTCACCGTTACCACCATCTCTATCGAAGTAATCGTGAATCCCAAATTAGTTTACACTGATCAGGGTTGGGACACGATTCATTAAGGTCTAATATTTGCTGGATGTCGTCAGGATCCTTCCATCCAAAGCAACATAATTGCTAACCTCAAGGCATCCCAATAGCTAAAATCGGGGAAACTCCAGTAATAGCAGCCACAACATAGTTTTGATAATCACGGCTGCGACCAAAGTACTATATCCAATGACGCGAGGACAACTGGAGGATTACTAACTTCTCCAAATACCTGGACTAGTGGTGGGGCCAGTGCAACAAGAGCAACAATCTGATGCTGAGCCGTCTGTTGGACTAACCCAGCAAAATGCGGTGAACTGATCCTCTACCGCTGTCAAAAATCCGAGCCTTCAGGCTCCACTGATATATCAAACCCATGGCTCGTACCACAACCGCAGCTAACACTGCACCCACTATGACCACTAAGCCCAGAGCGCGTGCGAACACCGCTCATAGTCACAACAACAAGATAGGAAAACGTCTCATAAGTGTGAAAATACACCTGAGCTCCTAACCGCTAGACAAATACCACGCGCTCTCACGTCATAAGTCATCCTAGGGTTCATCCTAACCAGATCCTAATCAATTTTCCTAGGTACCGTGTACCTATTTCTCTGATACCATCTGATCTGTCACGCCCCGAGTTTAAAAATCAGGTCTGAATTTTTTTTTTTTTTTTTTTTTTTTTGATTAAATCAGAGTTTGCAAAACAGGCGTAACAGACCGCCACACATATAGGAAATCCCCTATCCAAAGGAATAGGGTCTCTCCTATACATGCACTGCTAGACTAATCCAATCATCAATCAGAGAGCAACACATATCTCACTAAATCAATACTAATCATCAGGAATCATCTGAACTAGCATACTATCATCAAACTGAAATATCTAAATAAACTGGAAGCTGAATGCTATAAATAAAAGTCAGCTACAATCCTCGAAGATCTCAGACATCAATATATCATCAGGGGGACAGCTCTATCGTGACAGCCTCACTGGATCGTCCCGACATCCCTCCACCCGACGGATCTGGAAAATGGTCACCCAGGGGGTGTGAGATACACTGTACATGTATCCCAGTGGGCACGACGAGCCGAGAAATAGCTAATCGTACATACTGGGTACTAAAATCTGCGGATAGTAAGAGTCAATAGGAAAAGCTGAAAAACATAAATGTCCACTAATAATCAAAATCCACAGATAAGCTAACTAGGCAGGTAATCAATCATAAGCTGGTATGTGAAACAAACTGGCATGAAGCATAATCAAGTGACTGCACATAATGAGTACTGAACTATAAAGGCATGCTGATATATTTTGAAGCTGAAAATAAAAGAATACAATCTGGAAGCAACATAGGTTAATAAGAGCAGGCTAAACAGGCAACCTATGCATCAATAAGGAAACTACCAAACACCCAATCAAAAGCCACCATATTGGTCAATAAGACCTCAGGGATACCTCGCCGAACCTGGCACCAAACTGGCTGACATACTCCGGCACCCTGGGGCACTAACCTGGGAGTCAACACTCCGGCACCCTTGGGCACTAACCTGGGAGTCACGGGTCGTATACCAGACCACTTTACCGGTAAAGAACAAGCTCCACGGGGAGCGACCCCGGCCATGTTCGTGAAGTACAGCAGTGCGGGCGATCAATCATGCAAATGCTCAAGCTCACGGTCTAGTGACCGGGTAGTCGGCAACATGCCGAGATCCCAACAGGGAATCATCAGTCAACATCTATCGATCGGGATCAATCAATCATGCATATCGGGATGTAAAGCAGTATCTCGAGTGACAAGTATCAACAAGTATCATCTAATCATGCAGATCTATGTACTGAAATATAAGAGCTGATGAACAGATATATATGATGTGTCTCATGTAGATCAAGGTCTATCAGAAATAATCATCTAGCATATAGATCCAGTCATCCGAACTAATCGTAAACAGATAATGTCAAGCACAGGTGTATATGACAAATCCAGAGGAATCAATGTCTATCGGGGAGATCATGTGATATATAGATGAAGTCATCATGGGTCATATGGATAAAATCAATAGGCTAATCCAAAAACAGGTGTCCGACTGGACTAAAGCAACCAGAGGGCCAAAAAGCTAAAGCCCCGATCGAAAGTAACCCACCTGAGTGTAGGCAGATCTTCGAACTCCCGCTGGTTTGCTGGGAAGCTGGTGCTGAACTGCTAGGCCCTGAACATACAACTAGCAATCAGTAACTGACTCGTTCAATCCCATCCCGAACAACACTATATCAATAGAATACTATCACGGGAAACTTAGCCAAAACCAGGCTTAAACCGGAGTTTCCGGAAAAACTATCGACTTTTTCACCGATTAACGGAACTGTATTCGATTCCCACTCAACTGGAGCTTACAGAACTTATCAAAATGCTCGGTAGATGTGTAATTACTGTCTAAAGACAGCCGGAGCGCTACTTTTTCATCGAGATCCTTGATACAATTAGAAATTACACAAAACATCCTTTTTAATCCACTATTTCGACCCGTTCTCGCAAACCAGGAAGCCGTTGCCTACGCCGTAAATTTCAGCGTGTCCAAAACGACGAGACGAAGCTCGTGCTCATGGGCTTGGGCTGGCACGAGGCCCGAGGGCAAAGTTGGCCCATAAACTTACTAAGTCCAAAATAGCCCTTATACTACAATTTAATTTATGCTTGATCAAACTTTGGAATAACAGGAGCATGACACTTAATATGAACATAGGACAGTGATGCTCACCTGCGGCTTGCCGGAGAGTGGCCGGAAAATTGCCCGGAGGACCACCCTCAAAAACCCTTTAGGTCCACAATTATCACTTTATTATAAATAACTATCTACTAGATCAACTTGGGATTAAACATGAGCATCATGCTCAGTATAGTTTACAGAGTCTAGGGCTCACCTTAGATGTGTCGGAGACCGGCCGGAGGAGTTGGCCGGAGCAACCCGCAAATTAAGCTAGGCTCGGGTTGGGCAGAGTTTGGATCAAACCAGGCTCAGACCTGAAACAAGAGTGAGCAGGAGTCACTACAACCTCCCAGAAGAAGTTTGGACTGGGCCAAGCTAGCTGCCGGCGGCCGGAGGCGACGGCGGCAGGAAAATATCTAATAATTATCTTTTAATAACAAGGTTGGAGCACCTTTTTATTTTACCAAGCTTTCGGGCTAAACTAAAATGATCAGAAAGCTTTAAATAGTATTTAGGGCTTACTTGAGTCGGTGTCCGGCGTCCCTATGCAACGGCGGCGGCCGGAGCTCGAGCTTGGGGTGCAAAGATGCTGCAACTTTGGTGAGCACAAACCCGACGTTAAACTCCACATGCAAATGCATGGAAGGCTTCCTACAGACCAAGAGACCTTACCTGGGCCGCTCTACCATCGCGCGGAGCCCCGGAATCGCCGGAGCTCAAGTTCGCCGGAGTTGGAGTGCTCTAATGGCGGAATCCGGCCGGCGAGGCCTGGGCCGGCGCAACATGGACCAGAACACCCTCCTTGATGCCACGGTGCTTCCTGCAGCGGTGGCCGGCGACGGGGTCGAGCGGCGGCGCCGGGCGGAGGAGTTCCGGCGAAGTGCAATAAAACTCGTTTCTAGGGCTTTGGTTTGCGGCGTGGATCTCTATCCGATCGACCCCAGACTTTGGGGGAGGCCTGCAGTCGCCCAGGGGAACAAGATCAACGGTCTTGATCAAAGTTTGAATGGCCGGATGGAACCCGTGATGAAGCTCGGCCAATTATCGTTTTCCGGCAACGCGTGGCTTCCGCCGGCACCAGGGTCGACGGCGGCGGCTCGGGCTTCACAGAGAGGGTTCTTTCAATGTCAGGAACAATCTACAAGGGTCCATGGGCCTTTTAAAATAAATAAATTCCAATATCTAACCTCGTCGGAAAACTCAGAGAAGGAGATGGTGGCCGCGGCGGCGCCCGACGACGGCGGGTGCTGAGGAACCCCTGGCTCGGACGCGGCCACACAGAGGGGCTCACAGACACCCTTTAGATCAACCCAAAGCCTTTCTTAATGCCTCTCACGCCATCAAACCGAGAAGGAGGCCTTTCTCTTTCTTTCTTGGGCTCTTTCCGGCGACTGGACGGCGGCGGCAACTCGGCGAAACGCCAGGAGGAGAGGCAGAGGGAGAGGGTGCAGTTGGTACTTGGCGGCTGGGGGTAGGCTACGGGATTAGGGTTCAAAGAGAACCCTAACCTAACACATGCATATATATATGCATGTGACAAAAATGCGATTTAACCCCTGTACTCTTGTTTATCTGCTCCAAGTCCCTCACCTATAAGTGGCACGCTTTTCGGAGCATAAAATATTGGGTTATTGCGTAAAATATCACATTTTTGATCGTATTTCACGCTTTTCGAGGCATTTCGGTTGTCGAAACGAAAAATGGACTTCGCCACGACGTCCGGCTCGACGAAACCTATCAGGTAGCGATTTTTGTTTTTCGACGAAACGCCCGGATAAATTTTCGGTCCATAATTACTGTCTAATTATACAGTTTAACACGCTTTTCGAGACTCTAGGGTCGTCCAACGGAAATTCCGTCAGCGCCATTGCGTTCAGATCGTCGAAACGAATCAAATCGACTATTTGGATCGCTATGTTCGGAATTCGAACAGTGAATTAGTCCGTATTGCATTCGATGAAGTCCCGAAATTTTGGGTTACTGTTCATCTACAGTATTTAACTTAAGTGACACTGTGCGCAGGCCACTGTTTCATTGGTCGCGACATTCGTCTGCTTCTTCGTTGAATTCTGGAAGATCCGACCGTCAGATCGAAAAGTGCTGAATATAAATCTCGCTCAGTTCGACGAGACGATCGCAACGGTCAACTCGGATTTCCAAGATCATGTCCAGATCAGAAAATAGCCTTTTTGCTTCGTAAATTGTGCAAATTGCACACTGGCGATTGACCAAGTAGGTCAATATAGGACTTTTGAATCCAAACTCCGGCTCAAATTTTACTTTTAATCTATTTATTAAAAATAAAATATTTTGGATTATTACATTTTAATTGAGTCAGAATTATACAACGAGCGGAGTGGGGCTCCTCCGACTGATAACCATCTTGAATATTTCAAAATTTTTAATAATTTTATATATAAAATATAGGAATAATTGCATGTGTACCCCTGAAATCTGAAAAAATATCTGATTTACCCCTCTTATTTTTTTCTTTCCAATATACCCTTCATACGTTCCACCGTTATTAAAAATACCCCTACCGTTTCCCTTTGTTAAGTTAACTAGGGTTAAACTAGAGTTAAATAATAATCGGAGTTGAAAACTATCAGATATACCTATTTTGCCCGGGTTTAGGGTTTAGGGTTTAGGGTGGGTTTAGGGTTTAGGATTTTTTAGGATTTTAGGGTTTAGGGTTTAGAATTTTAGGGTTTAGGGTTTAGGATTTTTTAGGGTTTAGGGTTTAGGGTTTTAGGGTTTAGGGTTTAGGATTTTTTAGGGTTTAGGGTTTTAGGGTTTAGGGTTTAGGGTTTTAGGGTTTAGGGTTTAGGGTTTAGGGTATATTTGAAAGGGCAAAATGATAATTTTATACAGATAACGGCAGTTCCAAACGGTACATTAACAGAGTTTAACTTTAGGGGTATTTTGGAAAGAAGTTGGAACGTAAGAAGGGTAGTTTTAATATTAGCCTTCTAAGAGGAGTAAATCTAAAAACAGGAAAATTTTTAGGGGTATATAGGAAATTGCCCCTAAAATATAATCGGACTAAATTTCTTGACCCGACTATAGCCATTTAAAATAATAATTATATTAAAAAAATTAAGAGAATTAAACGTGTTAGAACTATAAAATTCTAGAATTAATGATCTCACGGAAAATGGGCATCACAATCTCCACTTAGACTATTTAATTATATAAATTTTAATAGACACATGTTATTTTAATTACATAGAGAAAAGGGTAGATTTCTTCGGCGATCAAGGTATATATGTCTCTCCCCTTTTTTTTTTTTACAATTCCCATCGATCGATATAATTATGAACTCTTTTTTTGGCTTTATATTTTTTTATTTCTCTTTGATTAATTTTTTTTTTCAGCAATTATTTTCTTCGACTACATATTGTATGTAAACTACCCTATTTTCACTCTGTTTTTAAATTAGCTAGTATTGGTTCGTTAGGAATGCTTAATTTCTTAGATTTTCGACCCTATGTTATATACTATAATTCAATTATTGTAAATACGATCGGGCCGGGTACAAATTTAGTTATATAAAAATATGACCACTCCAACAATAAAATAAAACTGCCATTCAATAATAATTCTATTAGTAGGGTTAGACTATAATACTATTAATAGCTTTAAGTTATTTTGTGCTATTAGATTTTCAATTTTTGCATGAAGATATGTGTGATAAGAATGATAGTGATCTCTTACAGTTTAGTAAGCAGTTGATAAAATAATATAATCTAAAAAATAAAAATAATTAAAAAAAAATTATTAATAAAAAATTTAATAATATTAAATATTTAGTACTATTAATAACACATATTATAGCCAGACTAGGTATTCTCGTCTTTAATGTTAGCTCTTGAATTTAAATTTCGTTTCAGGTAAAAGGTTAGATGTTGCATGTGTACATGTGAACTTTACACACTAGTGAGAGAGAGAGAGAGAGAGAGAGAGAGAGAGAGAGAGAGAGCATACACTCAAATTCAATCATGAAACAAAAAGTGATCGATACAATATGTCCGAACTTAATTTGGTTTTATCAATTTAATGGCACTCAACATGTTGCAAGTGGGGGGTAATTTTATAACCAAGTTGGTTACTTGATATATATGTAATAACTCCGTTGTCTTTGTTGTATTTAAAATATATATCCACTATAACAGAATTAGATTATATAGATATAGTTTTATAATATTTTTGTATAAATATTCTATTTATATTTTATTTATATTTGAAATTAGTTTATAGAGATATATTTTTAAAATATATTACAATAATGTATCGGTATACATCCTAGCGACTGAACATATAGCGACACTAATTATAAGTGTCGGTATTTTTACTAGCGATATTTTTTTTCAGATTTTAAAAATACTTAAAAATATCGTTATAATATAATTTTATTGTAGTGGCCCCTATATATAAATATATTTTTTTTAAAAAAAAACTATTAGTAGAGCACTAATTTAGTGGATTATTAAATTATTACATTCCATATTTTCTGGGCAGAGTAATTTTTATATTCATATGATTTCTAATAGTCCTATTCAAATGTCGAATTAAGATATCAAATGACAACTTAAATGGTACAAAGATATTTTTTTTTGTGAAATTGCGAATTAGAAGCTCGATTTTTGCTGCTTGAAAAATTTTAACTACGTGATAATTTATTTTATTTTTAAAAAATAATTTAAAATCAAATTTGATATATATATAAATTTTTTGAAAAAAAAATTAATATTTATTTAAATATTGTGATCGCACTCTTCACCTATCAAATAAGTATGTTATTTGAGTATATAAAGTAAAATAAAAAATATTAATTAAAATATTCCTATATATAAATCTTAGAAAAGTTTTAGATGTCACGTTAACATATTATTAAAAGTTCCTTCACAAAGGAATGCTAGTTCTTATACTTCAAATCGAGAATAATTGAGTAAAAGGAACTATTCAGTCCTACTGTAGATTTTAGTATCGTTTATGAATCTATGATTAAGAAAAGCACCATATCGAAGTTCTTTTATAGCTTTTGTTTGCCACAGAATCAAAAGCATATACTATAATTTCTGCTTCTGAAATTTAAAATTTCAATTCAGCTTCCCACCAGAATAGAAACTTGAAAATTTTTTATTTGTGAACACCTTTAGGACGGTTGTAGTTAAAAGAAAGATTAGTGGGGATAAGCATACATGAAAATTTATATAAAAAAAAAGAAGAATATCTAAATCTATTATCATCCCCAATCAAATTGCTTGGTATAATTTTTCATATATACTTTGCTCTGCAATAAAAGAGTATTGTTCAATAGAGTGTTGTTTTGAGTAATACAATTAGAAAAAATTCTACAAAAACTTAATACTTCAACAATTTTCAATTGTAATGTAAATACAAATTCTAAACCGTGGCTTTTGTAGTAATTTAGCGCTTAATTAGAATCTCATTTATAATATTTAATCACAACAAAAGTTCATAACTTTTCAGTTTGTCAAATTTTTTAATGGAGATAATCACAACTAAAAGTTCCTAAAAATTATTAGTATATAATTTATTTCATTCAGCTAACTTTAATTAACAGGTCCTAATTCAGTTAGAAAATCAAACATCAAACTTTTGTCTTTTCTTTTTGAGATAGAGAGAGAGAGTAGCGTGATCATTTATTAAACATTTGTAATATTGAAATGTCATTTACTATATGATCATAGTGATATTACATTGTTTTGTTTATTAGGTGCTCCAATGAATACACTGAGTGATGTTATATCTACACATAATGGCATAAGCTAGTGATACATGGGAGGAGATAGTTTGTTCTTCAACTGTTTTGATTGACTGTATTTTTTTTTACCTGCTCTCAAAAATTATTCTTCTTTCATGCATTGTTTATTTTTGTTATGTCATTTTTGTGCTTTAATTATCTGTCTAACTTCTGTAGTTAAATTTATTTATTTCAATAAATAAAATGAATAGCGTGCTACTCCTCTCTTAATAATAATAATAATAATAATAATAATAATAATAATGGCATAAGCTTATTTTATTATTCATATATTATTCCACGACCCATAAATCATCATGCAAAATTGAATAATATACACAAATTTATTTTCATAATGTTAAATATTTATTTTTTTGAAATCTGACAAATTTGAATTTTTGATAGTCAAATACTATAACAAAATTATGTTATAGCGATACTTTTAAGTGTTTCTAAAATATAAAAAAGTGCTGCTGATAAAAATACCGACACTTGTTATTAGTATCGCTATATGTATCGTCGCTAGATGTATAGCGATACATTATTATAATGTGTCCTAAAAATATATCCTTATAACTTGATTTTGAATATAGAATGAATATGGATATCACAGTTGAACAAAAATATCACAAAAATACGTTTCTAAAATCTAATTTGGTTATAGAGAAAAAAAAATCCAAAATTGCAAAGCAAAGGAAGAACCATCAACTTCCCCTTTCACTTGCATCAACAACCATCAACTTCCTCTTTCACTTGCATCAACTCAACAGTGTAGAGTTCTCTCACACACCCAAGTAATTCAAAAAGAATATCACACAAGCAAACTCACATAATTAGTACTCTAATCTATTATCTTGTCACTTTCTTTAATTTCCTTTTCTTTTTTTTTTTAGACATAATTATTTGTTGTGTGCAATAATGATTAGTCAAAAAGGTGTTTAGGAAAGAAGTTTGTACCTATGAGTGGGGAACCCATTAGTTTGTACAGCTCATGAAATGGAATAGATAGAAAGTGAATTTAGAAGAGGAGATCCACCACAAGATGATAAAGTAGGAATGAGAGACGCATCTAGAACATAGGAAATGAAGAAGAGAGTGCATTAGTCTTTTCTTTATGATTGGCAAAAAGCTAAAGTGCATGGACGGTGAAGAGGACATCAAGGCTGGTCCAAAGTTAGGGTTAGGCTAAAAACAAGGGGGAAATTTATTTATCAAACACAAAATTAATCCTTTTCACACTGACAATGATTGGCAAGACTAAAATTACTACCCATATAATTTCCAAGAATCTCCAAGGACCATCCGAAATCAAACATTATTGGAGATCCTTAAGAAGGAGTAAGAACTCGGAGACAATTGGAATGTGGAGTCGCATGTTACGTCTCCACGATAGAACCAAGGAATATTGATGAAGCTCTTCGGGACGACTACTGGATAGAAGCTATGCAAGAAGAGCTTAATCAATTTGAAATGAACAAAGTCTGGAAATTAACGAAGCCCCCGAAGCAACAAAATATCATCGGTACTAAATGGATTTTCAAGAACAAGAAAAAGGTACCGTTATTCGGAACAAAGCACGGTTAGTTGCTCAGGGCTATTCACAAGTTGAAAGTATAGACGTTGATGAGACTTTCGCCCCGGTAGCCCGTCTCGAGTCAATTCGTATCCTATTTGCTATCGCTTACCATTTTAAAATAAAACTTTTTCAAATGGACGTTAAGAGCGCGTTTTTAAATAGTTTTCTAAATGAAGAAGTTTATGTTGCTCAACCGAAAGGTTTCATTGATCATAAACTTTCAAACCATGTTTTTCGATTGAAAATGACTCTTTACGGTCTAAAACAAGTACCGCGAGAATGGTACGAAAGACTGACATAGCACCTTTTGAAAAATGTCTATACTCGAGGGGGAGCAAATCGGACACTCTTTGTGAAGCACTTTCAAGACAACTTCATTGTAGCACAAATCTATGTGGACGACATTGTATTTGGTGCTACAAGGAACAATGATGCTTCAAAATTCGTTGAAACAATGGAAAGCGAATTTGAGATGTCCATGATGGGCGAGTTGACATATTTTCTTGGATTGCAAGCTAAGCAAACTGAAGAGGGCATTTGTCACTCCCCGGGGTCGAAACTGAGACCCGGGCTCGCCAACAGATCCGCCACCTATACGAAACCACGCATAGGCGAAGAGTCTAACCTGCAAAGAAAGGTACTACAGCTAAACAGATATCAGAGCTATAAAATAAAACTGCTGTAAAACTCAAAACCAACCATCTGTACAACTGAAAATAATAAAGATACAATGTCCATCTCCCATAACTGATAATCATACAAAATCCTCAAATACAAAAACTCCGAACTCAACAGGGAGGATAACCTAAAATAATACATCAGTGTACAGACTCTCAGTACAAGTT
>CM054930.1:9337195-9437195 GCA_029168755.2 Tillandsia fasciculata | reverse complement strand
AAAAAACAGTCGCAAAACATTTATTCACTATCAAGCTCTTGCAAACCAGCATAAATAAGATATAAAGAGCAAACATAAGCAAATTGTACCCAAAACAAATATTGACCATCTCAAGTAGCACCGGCTGATGAATCCAAACAACCGAGCCAAATAGGGTATCTGGGAATCAGAGCAACGCATGAACATGGAAAGGACTCCTGGCATAGTCAAGTAAGAGGCATCACAAATATTAATTTTATTTTGGAAAAAATAATAGGTAACCGAATAAGTAAAAGATACAGCATGTTTTCTTGGTGTTCTGGGAGTTTTAAAATAAGGATTCCCTCGAAGACAGAAAATTCATGGTGGGTAAAATGTAGGCTTTATAAATTCATGGTGGAAGTGGTAAAATGTGATACTTAAAAAGGGATTTCCTGCATTTTAGCCAGATATATTTCCATAGGCAACAAACAAAACAAAGAGGTCACCTTGTAACTCCTCTATAAATGGAAGCGCCTCTCAAGAAGCAACTGCTCCTCCTGCAACACAAGTTGAAGTCATGCAACAGATATATGTGAGGGCCTTTATCTAAAGAATGAAACTAAATCAAGTTTCCTTCTATCATACCTTCTGAGGTATGCAACACATTCTTCACGAGTCATGTCCTTAACATCCTCCAATTCTTTCTCATATTCTGAAACCTGCAAATTATGCAAGTTGTAAGGACTAATTCGCCCTAAGAGTACCGAAGCACATGAATTAATGCAGCACCAGGCACTAACTGGAAAATTCGATTTGGTGCTGGCACCCCAATACTTAAGGGCTGCAAGATCATAGGCCCTTGCAGCTTTTTCCTCTGTGTCATAACTTCCTGGGGGAAAAAACATGAAATCATGTATGTATGAGATCATTACCAACACTCACAATGCAGAAAGTGGTTAATGCTGCTACCAAAAGGTTCTTTTCAGTCCCCATTCTGTATATGTAAAGCTCAAATTTTCATAGAGAAATATTGCTATCACCATCAGCATCATAAGGAAAATTCAGAAAGTAAAGCAAGGCATAAACTAAAGGTTATTAGTCAACACATCTTTAGAAGGAACAATCCGTTGTTGGATAACACAAAATTCTTGTGAACTTATGTGAGACAGACTGATTAAAATCCTTCTGCAGAGTCATCTCAAAGACTGCTCTATGTGTAATATTATAATGGCATAAAGACTACCTCTTTTGTTTAGTTAGGAGACGAATTCAATCAAAACCAAGAATTAAGACCTAGAACTAAATGAGTAATCCAACATCATAGGTTTATTAGTGAAAACCATGTTAGTTGCAGATGCCTATAATTTCATAATAAGTGCTCGATCATAATAAGTATTTTGTGCAATGTAGAGCATGGCATAAGTTCAACAGGTGACATTGATCAGATGGAGTGCTCTCAGAAGGGTCCTTCCAAAATCTGTAGACAAAACAGTGTCAGAAACTTTACACTACTACTTCATTTATCAAGTAAAGTAGTTGATGTGAGGTCGAGAATACAATCAGTCCAACCAATACAATGTGATCTCCATAAGTTTGAGCTCGGTGGTTTTGGAGAAAGATAAGGCTTCTGCAGACTTCTGCAGACTACTGCAGTAAACCACTATTTTCAGTAACTAAAAAGAGAACCATATTCTATCTAATTTACACAAACTCTCCAAGCTAAGAGCAAAAATACAGCAAAAAATAAATAAATAAATAAATACAAATTTGAAAAGCAGACAATGACCTGATACACTATATTGCAGTAATAAATTGGACCTTAATCATAAGATTCCAGAGTTTCCAATCAATCAAAAAAGAGTCAAAAAAATAAAACTATATGAGTTTGCATTTCCACTTTCGCATTTAGATATTCTCAAATCAAAACGTCATTTATCTTAATATTTGTATGGATGCGCTTGAAGGGTGAGATAGATTACTCTCAGGATAAAATTACTCTCAGTAATTGCAACATTCCATTTATAGAGCTAATTTTGCATGGAAAGTAGAGCTAATTTTGTATCGAATATGCCTCCAGATCTAAAGTTGATTAGTTTCTACTCAAACGAAATAGAGGATGCATCGATTACCTCGTCGAATTCGTCTCCTCCAAGCTCCTGATCAAGTGCTAAAAAAAGAAAATCCGAACGCCCAGGATCACACAAAAAGTGCTCGCCTCTGCCCCCGGACAATCAAAACCCCCGATCAGAGCAACCAGAAACCTAATAAATATAAAAAACAGAAAAAAATAAGCAAAAATTACATCAAAAACATTGATATGAAACCAATCATCAAAATCTACAAGCGATTACCTCCTTATCTCGCGGATTGGTGCGGAGGTGTCGGAGAGGAAGAGAGTGTTGAGAGAGATCGGTGGAGAGGGAGAGAGAGTGTCGAGGGGGATCGAAGAGGGGGTTTGTTGGTGAGTGAGGGGCGAGGTGAAAGAGGAGTGTGGCGGGGTGAGGCGCGCACGGAGAGGGGGCGGAGGCGGGAGGCAATGGTGTGGGCGAGGGGAAACGGATTTGATCGGGCGTGGGGATTTTGATCGGGCGGGGGGCGATGGTGTGGGCGAGGGGTTTTTTTTTTTTAATTTTAAATTTTAAATTTTAATATTAAATATAGTATTTAATTTAAATTTTTTAATTTTCGGATTATAAAATTTAAATTTTTAAATTTTTAAATTTTAATTTTGAATTTTAATTTTAATTTTGAATTTTAATTTTAAATTTTAATTTTAAATTTTAATTTTGAATTTTAATTTTTATTTTGAATTTAAATTTTAAATTTTAAATTTTAAGTTTTAAAATTAAAATATTCAAATTTTAAATTTTTCGATAGTAGTTTTAAATTTTAGTGTGTTATTTAGTGTGTTATTTAATGGCGAAAATAGTATCGCCACCATAGGTAACCAATACAGTGGCAAAAATTGTTATTTAGTGGCGAAAATAGTATTGTCACTTTAAGTTAAAAAACTAGTGTGTTATTTAGTGGCGAAAATAGTATCGCCATCATAGGTAGCCATATAGTGACAATAAAAATAGTCATTTAGTGGCGATAGTAGTATTGCCACTTTAAATTAATAAATTAGTGACAGTTATTTTTATTGCCACCATAAATAACCATACAGTGGCGACAAATTTGTCAGTTAGTGGCGAAAATAGTATTACCACTTTAAGTTAATAAATTAGTAGTAGTTAGGTTTATCGCCACTATAAATAATCATACAGTGGCGACAAAAATATCATTTAGTGGCGAAAAATAGTATTGCCATTTTAAGTTAATAAATTAGTGGCGATTGTTTGTATTGCCACTATAGACAACTATACAGTGGCGATAAAATTTGTCGCCACTTTACTTTTGCCACTAATGTTATGTTTTCTTGTAGTGACAATGCTGTCTGTAATGCAAGATTTTTGTATCAATCTTATATTTTTTATATGAAAGGGTTAATATTTATATGAAAGGGTCATCCATTATAAAAGTTTAACTCGCTTAATTTTTTTTTTGAGGGAAAGGCAGCATGCTGCCGCTTCATTCATTGAAGAGATGAATTTGGCTACAGGGGTCAAGACAGCTTGGTCTCGCAAAAAAAAAAAAAAAAAAAAAAAAAAAAAAAAAGACCGTTACCGGCCCTAAAGGCAGTTAGCGGTCCAAGACAAGGACAGAACACGAGCGTCGGAGCACAGTTGCCCCAGAGTACGAGAGACCTCCCTAAATCTCCTGTGATTACGCTCCAACCAAAGGGTCCACCAGACAGCCGCCAGGGCAGTGAGGTCCCCATTTCCTCGTCCAGTCCCGATGGAGGCGCCCAGAGCCCAAAGCATGTTGACATCTGCGCAGAAAAGCGTAGCCCCGTTGTGTGGTAGTAGGTGTACCAAGAGGTTGCGGACAGCCTCGCACGAGGCGAAAAGATGATCCGCGGATTCCACCGTGCGAGGGCAGAAGAGGCAGCTGGTGTCCCCCGACCAACCCCACTTGTGCAACCTATCCATTGTAAGGACCCGGCATCTGAGCAGAACCCAGACGAAGACTTTGACTTTCAGCCGTATTTTGATAGACCAGATATTCTCGAATCCTCTGACACGCACGCCGGTGTCCTGCAGGAAGCGGTACAGGGATCGCACCGAGAAGGTTTCGGAATTTGACCAACGCCATTTGAAAGTGTCCTTTAGATTCGTCAGTCGGACCTCAGAAAGGTAGGCAGATAAACATTGAATCGAGGCACCGTCCAGGGCGTTGGTAAGAGCAATGCCCGCTAGGGTCCTTCTACTCTTCCACCCGCGGCGCCCAAAGCAATCAGAGACCCGATATGCTTTGGAGTGCGCCCAAACTCGCTTAATTTTTGCGCATAGCCACCGCCCAAAATATTATAATTGAGTTAAGAGGTTTAGGCCTATTATATTTTATATATAGGACTATTACAAATTCTAGGAATATCACATTCTTTTTTTCTTTAAGTCTTGACATTCTCGTTAGGTTCAATCACACTCGCAAGTACCAGACAATATGAGACTCGTTTTACTAGTCTTAGCTGACCTTGTGGGGAGGCGCGTTCCACCAACAACGGTCGTCACTTGAGAAGTTGTGCTCTACCAGCTGTTTGACACTGGCTCAGCCCTCGGCTCTACCCACTGTTTAATTCTGGATCAGTCGAGACTATCTCACACTTTTAATTGGTAATTGATTCTGATACTAACTGCGACGCCTCGCTTTCCAGGGGTCACCTATTATAGAATTACTCTATTCCTAACACGTTTAATCCTCTTTATCTCTTGGGCATCCGAAAATATAATAATCGAGTTAAGAGATTTAACTTTATTATACCTTATATATAGGACTGTTACAAATCCTAAGGGTGTCACATTAAATAAGCGCAAAATTTAACAAGTAATAAAATTTAAAAATATGACAATAAAAAATAAAGACAATAAAAAATAAGCGCAAAATTTAACAAGTAATCTATTTTAAGAGATAACAATAATTTAATATTTGAAATTGCAATAGTCTGAATTCGAAGTATCTCCACTCTGTTGCTCCAACCACGATAGCTACAATTACGCGTCGTTTCTTTTCGGAAATCGTGTGCGGAACAAATACCTCTCAGTCACAAGTATTATTAATTTTTTATATATTAAAAACCTAAAAGTGGTGTCTAAATTCTCCGATAGATTGGTATAAAATTTACATCCTACATGTAGGTGTGTAAAAAACATTTCTCATTGATTTTAGATAAAAACGAACATAATTTGTTTGAACTATATATCATTTTGAATTGACTATCTAATATTTTAAAATTTTAATTTTATTATTTAATTTTTTAATTTGTTTAATTTGAATCTATCAACAACACTTTAAATTTAAATTTTAGGTTATTCACCTATTTTAATAAAGTTATAGTTATCTATAAAATTTATATAAAATATACTAATTAAATTTATAAAAATAATAGCTTAAAAATTATAATAAAAAAATTATTAGATGAGTTCTGACTGGATACAACCCTTTTGCCATTTTATGCCACGAGGGATGTTCTCAAATCTAGATCAATATTGGTGCTGTCTAGCCGTAGGAAAAAAAAAAAAAAAAAGCATCTCCACCAATCGCATGTGACAAAAATTGTTTAGAGAGAGCGAAAGATTGTTTTTAACATCATAATATTGTATTGATTGTGTAAGTTTCATAATTAATAAATCACCTGAGGGAGACATAAATGAATTTGGAAGCTAAAATCGAAACAAATTAAAAGTTAAATAATAAAATTAAAATTTTAAAAATTTAAATAATAAATTTAAAATTATTCATAATCCAGATATATAACGTAGGGTTTTACATAAATTTTACTAGTACATCAGAACAAAGTCATGAACTCCACCGCGGAGATTAGCTGAAGACAAAAGTTAAAGCACATGGGGTGCACCCCAGCTACGTCCCACTGCGCAAGTGCTTCCAAATTCATTTATGTCTCCGTCACGTGATTTTTTAATTATGAACTTACGTAATCAATACAATATTATGATGTTCAGGACAATATTTCTCTCTCTCTCTCTAAATAATTTTTGTCGGATGCGATTGATGGAGATGCATTTTTTTTATTTTTCCTACGGCTAGATAGCACCAACCTAGATTTTAGTACATAGCATAAGATGGCAAAAGGGCTGTATCCTATCCGGGCACATCTGATAAATTTTTTTAATATAACTTTTAAATTATTTTGTATAAATTTTTTTTTATTAATTTAACGTTTTTGTAAAAGCAGAATATTTTTATTATTTTTATAGATTCATATCGAATTTTTTTAAAATTGATCAAAATATTTTTATTTCAACTTTCTTTACTCTCTTTGTATTTCTCCTCCATTGCTCCCATGTCGCTCTGCTCTCGTATCTCGCTCACACGCGAGAGGACAACGACGAAGCTTGACTTGCTCGTTGCGGGCTATTCCTAGCATTCTCCAGTGAGGTCACCGTGATAGGGATGAGGATGGTGTTGCTAACCGATGATGCTTCCGAAGTAGGTTCATGAGTCAGTTTGCAAGTGTTGTTGTGGTGGCGGTAGTGAGAGAGTTGACAGATGACGCGATGTTGCACTGCTTTTAAAAAAGTTACACTGTTTGAACATACGTTACACTATTTACTATGAAAGTTGTACTATTTGATACATAAAATAAGTTATGGAATAATACAATATATGTTTAAATAGTATAATTTTTCTCTTGCTCAAGAGGAATGTGAAAGCCTTTCTCTCGCTTATGAGGAATACCATGATGTAAACGCGACGTAGAAGTTGTGGAGGTGAGATGAGCACTCGAGGTTGCCACCGTCAGAAGAGATGTAACACCCCCAATAGATAATAACTGGGCTTAAGTATTTTTGGTCGGTGATTTGGACCCAATGAATTATTATTTCTAACGGATCTGGTCGTTACAATTGGAATCAGAACCGAATACCAGTTGGAACTGTGAGAACTAAGTGTTACGCGAGATAAAGTGCTACACCACGGGTTTGGTGGGAGCTACCTCCAGAATCTCACATCACTTGATAATTATGGTCTATGTCTATGATCTGTGATCGGGTTTGAACCTAACGAGAACGAAGTCAGAGTCTAATTAAATAGGGAAAATCTATAAATAATTGGGCTTAAGTATTTTGGGCTGGTGGTTTGGGCCCAACGAGTTATTATTGTCAGTGGGTAGTCTTGTTATGTCACGTTCCGAGATGAAAAAGCGAACTAATTTTTTTTTCTTAAATTAGAGTTAAAACATTTTGATCCCAGGATGTCAGCAGATCCGCCACGTGCATAAGTAATCCTCTGTTCAAACGGACAGAGTCTTTCCTATACATGTACGGCTAGGCAATGTACAAGATACAACGAATGCACATCTCAGAGCTACTAAATAAAGGATAATCATAGTAACAATATCCATTAAGTCAACATATATATCTATTATAATCTAGGTAATTAAGCGAATAAATGATACATCTACTACTCATATACAACACAGGGACGACTCTATCGATCGCATCATCACCCTCACAACATCGTCCCCTATCCCACATCCTGAGTACCTGAAAAGGTACAACTATCAGGGTGTGAGACACAACTGAATGTATCCCATGGGTACAAGAAGCCATAAACGAGCAAGTCGTACCTACTAGTATACTATAAGCAATATGGACTAGAAGTAATAAGTAGGGAATAACATATATGATCAGCATAGTGTGAATAGATAAAAATGGTAGGCAAACATGAATGAAATCAACCTACGGAGTAATCAGCAGTTAATACATGGTACAAGTAAAATCAGTAGATAAGACATGAGCGGGTATAACTATGAAAACTGAAAACGCACTAAATGTTGATCAACATATGAAACAATTATAAACCAACCAGTGAAACTAAATCAACATAACCAGGTATAGCTGAGTACAATCAGTGATAAAGACAACTCATGCAGCATAGAAACCTATAGCAAAATCTGGTACTACACGTATTATGCTAGATATGAAAACAACTAGCATTAATGATATGCACATATAAAAACAACCAAGTACGATTACAATGCATCAATCACTGAAAATCAAAGTACCCAATCTGTGCCACTATTGGTCACGAGGGCCTCAGGCTAATGCCACTATCTGGCACTTATCGACTGACATATAACCTTGCACCCTCTCGGTGCTGTCTGGGGCTCACGGGTTGAACAGATCACTCTACCGGTAAAAAATACCAATGTGGGGGATCAATCCACGGGTGTACGTGACATGTACAACAATGATGTGGCAATCATAATGCTGATGCTCAAGCTCGCGGTCTAAAGACCAAAAAGATGGCAATAAGCCGAGCAACTCCCAACCAGGATCACAAAGACTATGTACATATACCAAGGCTCACGATCCAACGACCGACAATCGGCACAAGACCCCAAAATTCTCAACTAAAGTCTTCATAACTCACAGTAGATACTACAACCCAAAAGGGTAAACTGAGGCTACCTCTCTAAAAGTCACAAACACCTACTCTACGAGTCATACAATGACAATCAACTAGAATGAACAAAAAACATTCGGCGGTGTCATGAGTAGGTGATATTGGTCAACACAAAGTCACGTAAGTACATGTGTAGGTGTGTGTGTGTGTGTGTGTGTGTGTCTATATATATATATATATATATATATATGATGACAAATACATATGGCGAGATCACGACATCATGCAAGTAGTCAAGTAAAGGATCAATTGTCACTAATAGGCAAAAACATGTAGGCATGCTGAGATATAAGCATATAGTCAAGATGGCAGGCAAGATATAGATATACTGATGTCTAACCATACTCTAGTCTTATGATAATCGTAGAAACACAAGGATGGGGGCAATGTAGTCATGACATCATACAAAGTTAAGACAGTAATAAAGCACGATCGATATCTCAGCAGGAAATGGTATAACTGTCCGAATAAAAGTACAAAAGTTAAGTGAAGGTCAAAGGGTCTAATCGAGTATGGTGAGGTTTCACTATGCTAATGTCCGGATCGAAGTACCCACATGACTGACGACCGTTCGAGTCCACGACTCTGCCAATACCTCCTAGCGCCAAAGGAACCTAAACATAGCACATCACATAACCCATGTCAATAAGTCCCTCACGAGTCAACTAGACAACCAACACACCTAACACTGCACTAAAGTGCAATATGAACATCGGGAGCATCGGTCCTGTAACCGACCACTACTAACTTGACCAACAACTGAGTCAACTCAATTGGAGTCCATCAGGTTCCCACAACGACCGACATCTCTCTGCGACTCTAAGTCACCGACAACAAATAGAAACAATAATAAAAAAAATAAGTTTTTTTAACCGATTTTCGTACTATGCGATAAGCATCGCCAGGGCCACCGAGACACAACTAATCCTCTGGAATACCTCTAGATGTGCTACGAGTCTTAGGTCATCACCCGCTGTCCCAAAATATCAATGATTTCGACATTAGGCCAGTCGTACACCAAACGCTCCACAATGGACCACTTAGCGAAATTTGCCAATTTGGTACTCGGGATGCCCTTTTCGGCATCGGAAGCACCCGCAACCTTCTTGCTATGACCAGAGGTGTCAAACCTCACGAAATGATGAACAAATGAAGCCTATCAACTATTGTGAACAACAGCAACTCGCTCAACATGGAACATGTACAATAAAACAAGTTATATTAAAATTTTCACCTTGAATATGATTTAGGTTATGGGCATGAGTTGACCATGAAGGTGGTAATTTATTAATTAGACTAGCTACAATATAATTTTCATCTAAGGTCACACCACTCGACCTAAGTTGTTTCACTATTAATTCAAATTCACTTAATTGATCAATTATGAATTTACTTTCTATTATTTTATATTTGATAAATCAGAAGCTTTAAACTTTTTTTGTCCAGGATCTGATTGACCATATTTAGCTTCTACCATAACTCTTTAGCTGAAGTAATATGACAATATATGTCATATAATTTTTCATTTAAAGCACATAATATTCTATTCAAACAATGATAATTAACTGTGTCAGGAGGGAGGGTGGGGGTGGATGGTACGGCCTCGGCAGTGGGAGATATTACTGGTTCACTTCTTTGACCTCTACGGTGGTTTACTACCGGAGGTGCCTCAGAATGACCTGGATTCGAGGTCACCTTGGTCAGATCAGAAATGGCTGAGATTAATCCCAAAGTGGTGAGCCAGAATTGCATTTGATTCCGCCACCGACGAAAATTTGTTTCGTCGAATGGTTTTGGTTTAGCCTGTGAGGACCCGAATCCCCACTTTAGGGTTTACTGTTGGTTTGGAGGCTTCAGGGAGCGTGTGTGTGCGTGTCGGGCCCCAGATTTGGGTTTCTGGTGAAATTGGAGCTTATTTTCTTTGCTGAGAGTCAATTTTGGGTGTGTGAGGTGTTTGCGCGCTTATTGGAGCTAAGAATGTGACCCGGAACGGAAATTAGATCAAGTTTACTTTTCCGGGAAATTTTGGGAAATTTTAGAAGCGGAATTTGGCTGAACGGACCTCGGATTTGGATTCAGCGCGCGAAAACGAGCGAAATGGACTATTTACTTGAATTTTTCGGAGCCCGGACGCAAAAACACGGAAATCGAGGTTTGGGTCACTGTTCCGGCGGCCGGAGAGGCGCCGGCGGCGGCGGAGCGCGGCGGAACGCGGCGGCGGAGGGCGGCGCAGGCGCTCGGTCCACCGCGGGGCGCGTGCACCGGGCGCGGGCCACGTGGCGGGCTGCGGTTGGCCGGCGCAGCGGGCGCGGTCCACGGGCTTTGGCGGGGTGCACGGTGGACCGAGGGCTTGCCACGTGGCATCTCGTGGTTGGTGCGGTGTTGTGCACGCGGTCCACGAATTTTTGACTCTGGTGCACGGTAGACCGGTGGACACGTGGCGTTGTGTGGTTGGCGGGTTCTGGTGCACTCGGTCCACTCAACAGTGGTGGCTGAGGCGGTGCCTCGGGGCGCGTGCCCGACCCGGGTCCGGCGGCGGCGCGGCCGCGCACGTCGCGCGACGTGCGTGTTGACCGGGTCGGCATGGGGGCGCCACGTGGCGCCCCGTGGTTGGTCGGGCGCACCGGTGCACGACCCACGGTCGGGACACGTGGCGTCGCGGCATTGGTCGGCGCGCGTGCGCCGAGTGCGGGGAGCAGGAATGGGACACGTGTCGGCCTCTGGGAGTTTCGGGCGCGCACAGTAACGGGCCGGCCCGTTACTGTAGTAGCCCGAAAACTTTCGGGCGCCCGAAAGTTGGGCCCGAAAGTGGTCAACTTGGCTTTTTGGGCTGCTTTTTGGGGAGAGCCTATATAAAGGCCCCTTGGGCTGAGATTTTGGGCACTTTTCCGAGAGAATTGGCCCTTGAGCTCTTAACCAAAGATCTTCCTCTCCCTCTTGCCCATCTCTTGGTGAAATTTCAGAATTTCTGGAAGCCGCGACGACTGTGTTTTCTGCCTCGTAGTGCGGAGCGACGGATTTCTGTTGAAGGCCCGTTGTCGTCGCATTTCGGTCTAAAAATTCCACAGAGCTACCCCGACAGCCGTTTTCAGCGATTTTTGCGGCGTTGGATTCACGAGAGGTAAATCTTCGACTTTCGTGTTGAGTGTTTTGCCTAGATTTGGGTTTTTGGCACGGTTTTCGAGGCATTACTGAGCCGCTATTTTGCTGTGAGATTCCTGGACAGCACTCACTTCGCGGATTTTTATCTCCTCATCCGGACATCGGAATTCGACGATTCAAGAACCTATCGACATCTACACTTCGCGAGGATCGTCGTGATATTTTTATTGGAATTTTTGGAAAATTATTTTCAGGTGAAATTTTCGTGTGAACAGTAGCTGTGTATGCAGATTTTGGGAATGTTGATTTTGTGTGTGAATTGTGTATAATTGGGAATGGTTGTTGTACCCAGGACTTTGTAAGCATCGTTCTTGTGCTCTTCGCTTTGTGGACTCAGAAATTTGTCGGTTGCTGGACTTGTTAACTGTATCAACCTGGACAGTTAGCGCGATCAGGTGGGTGATCCTGCTCTCAAATTCTATGGACTGCACTCTAATTCTACAAATAAAGTAGCATGCACAGTATATGAGCTAGATAATATGTGTAAATTGTATGTTGAAAACCACTGTAGCTAATTGCTAAATCTGTCGATCTCTTGATAAACTCTACAACTTGGGAATTTAACTTAGCATAATTGCCTGTTATTTAATTATCATGTGCCATTAAACTACAGTAACTTGAACATACATCAGATCTATTTATCACCTTAGCTTTTCCACAGTGGTAGTACTCTGGTCACTCTGGTCATAGCGATTTTTCCCCGAGTCGTGGGCCGGGAGGTTTATTAGCTGGGGATTGCATTTGCACTCGCGTCTGGGGACCGAGTGGCGTCTGTAGCAGTCTGTAGACCAGTTGCATAGTGATAGTGATAGTGGATCTGGGATCTTTGGGACATGGTCATAGTGACTGTGTGGATTTTTAGCCAGTGAGTGAGATAGTGATTGGATCATAGCCTGCATGTGCCACATTTGTGCTTGACAGTGCTGCGCAGTTATTTGACTCGAGCGGGTCGCTCCCCTCGAGTGCCACTCCGGAGTAGGCGAGACCGGGTTGTAGTACCGGCTTTGAGATTGAGCTAGATACCGGGTTGGAGTACCGGACATACCTACTGTCACGCCCCGGAACCCGGGCTCGTCAACAGATCCGCCGTACACACGGAATTTTCCGCGTACACGAAGCGCTGGTAACCTGCTCAGATATAATCTAACAATAAAAGAGCATAATACAGAGCTGAAATAGAAGAACCACATAGTATCTCAGACTGGGACTACAAACACATCAGTAATAAGTACAATAATCTCCCAGCAACCAGAATAGTACAACCAGCTGGCTAACGCCAGACCCCAAAATGAAAGGAGAATATCACAGTCTGAGTGGAGGGTACAATATCTGTCTAATAGCTCTCAGCCTCACAGGAGATCTATCTATTCAGCGATCCCCTTACCTCGATCAGCTGCCGATGGCCTAGCAGCTCCCGCAGAAGACTCTGCAAAATAAAGGAGAAGAAAGAAACAGAAAATAACAATGGGGGTGAGAACTACCAGATAAACCAATAGCCTCCCCTAGTGGGTAAAAACCTCAACTCTGACGCACCCACTAGGACTACTAGAGACAAAAGGGGAAAAGGGGAAGTGGTAAGATAAGTAAGGTACTGAAACAGTAAAACTACCACTACTATGCCTCTACTGCGGTACTGGCTATCAAAACTGTATGCATGCATCAGTAAACAGAACCGTCCAAAATAACCCAATCCGTCATCTGATCCACGATCGGTACTGCCTGCTCCGCTCTCATCATCGGGCAAAAATCCGCGCCGACGTGATAGCAAAACTATCAATAACTGTCTGGCCCCAGCCTCTAGAGTGGAACTCGAGGGGAGCGACCCACACGAGTAAAGCACCACCGGGCAATAACCGCGCCGGTATGATAAGTATCAAAAGCAGGAATGGATCATGACTATGATCAAAGTGGAAAAAGCCATCCACTAAAGAAAAGCCCAAACCCCAACTGATGCAAAATAAACCAGACTCAACTCCTATCTGATGCAATGGACAAACATCTGGTCGACCGCCTACTGCCCGCGGTCACCGTAATACCCCACAAGTCCACAATCTACAGCAATCTCGACTATACTATCCCAAACCCCTGCTCATACTAGAGCAACAAGCATCTGGATGCAAAGGACAACAATGAAACATGTACAAATCCCAATATGATAGTGTAGCAATGAATAGTGGCCTTACCTGATGTCCGGGCATGCTTGCAACTGTCTTTATTTTTTAAAAGTTGTAAAATGGTGTCAAAGGTTTAAAACAATTGATTTACTGAATAAAAGTCATTTGCATGCGAGATCATAGCCTTTGTCTCAATCACAGTGTCCCAATATAAGTCATCATATCTTTTGTGGGGTTATATTAAGTTTTAGGGGAGTTTGTCCCAGTGGTCCTTGTCATTTGTCATGTTAATTTGTCCCAATGGTTCTCATTAATTGTCCTGTTAGTTGTCCTGTTAGTAGTCCTGTTAGTAGTCCTGTTAGTTTGTCCCAATGGTTCTCATTAATTGTCATATTTGTATGTCCCAATGGTTCTCATTAATTGTCACATTATTTTAGGGGATTTCTAGTAATCCCAGTGAGCTTGTCAAAAATGAGGTAAGCAACAACCGCCCACCTCGAAAAGCTCAAACAACACCCCAGGTAGTCCCCTGGTTGTCCACAGTCCTCAAATCCTGCAAATCAACGTTCCCGGTATAAATACAAATCCCAAAAAGCACAATATTTGCTGTTTTTCAGACAGCACGGAAAAAGAGGAATTTTTCACCTCTAAAATGAGCTCCTAAAATCCCAGAAAAGTCACGGTTGCGTTCCTCGCGAAGAGTAGATCAAAATCGACTCTTTAAACGCCTCGATCTGACGCTCCTACGTCAAGATAAAAATCGGAGAAGTCGGTGCTGTCCAAAAACCATCACAGTAAAAAGGGGGGTCAAAGAGGACTCGGGAATCATGCCAAAAGTACGAAATGGAGCAAAATGATCAACACGGAAATCGAAGCCCTACCTCTTACGGTCGCGCTGTCGCAAAAATCGTCCAAAAATTCCACCCGGTTAGCCCGCAGTGAATTTTCGACGGAACTGCGACGGGAAATGGGCCGAAAAAGAAAACCGTCGCAGTGCGCCGCGTCGCAGATATCTCACTATCTGTAACTCCTAAATTCCTGAGATTGTAGAGAGAGAAAGAAGAGAGAGAGAGGAACAACTTTGGTAGAGGGAAGTTTTTCTGATTCTCTCTCCTCGGCGCGCAAAACGAGGTGGGAAATGAGAGGGGTGAGGGGCTCTTATATAGTGGGCCAAAAGGGGATATTCCCATACGGGATCCTGATCCGAACACGAAACACCGAAACGGGCCATCCAGAAAGCGCCACGTGTTGCCCAAACAGGAAACAGCCTGTGCAGGGCCAACCGGATTTCGCCACGTGGCCACGTGGTCCATGTGCTCGGTCCGCGCTCCGGGTCTTCCGGAAATTTGTCGGCCTACAGGATGCTGCCACGTGTCGACCATCCAGAAGCTTCTAGAAACCGGCCAGCCAATGGGAAGCTGCCACGTGGCAGATAGAACTTTCGGTGCACCCGGTGCACGACCAGCCGTGGACCGCGCACCAGCGCCCCCTGCCCGAGCCTGCCCGCGCCTCGCGCCTCCGCGCTCCGCCGCTGCCCCGCCGCTGCGCCGCTGCCCGCCGCCGTGCGCCGCCGCCCGCCGCCGTGCGCCGCCGCCCGCCGCCGCTCGCCGGCGGCCGCCGCCGGCCGGAACAGTAATTCCGGCCGGCGGTTACTGTTCCGGTGAACAGTACCAAGTGCCGAAAAAAATAAGCGAATATACCGTTTCGACCGTTTTCGCGCGCTGAGTCCGATTTCGCCGTCCGTTTTGCCAAATTCTCAACCGAAATTTTGCCGAAAGCTCCCGGAAATTCCCGTTTGCTCCGATTTTCGCGCCAAGTCTATTTTAAATATCCAATTTCAATTCTATAAGCTCCGATGCACTGTACAAGCTCCCCGCAGTCACTGTTTAATGTTGTACAGTTCCCGCGGGAGTCCGGATCATCACATCCTCCCCCACTAAAAAGAGTTTCGTCCTCGAAACGAGACTAAACAATACTCCTTAGTCCAAAGTCTCACATAGGTAGGGGTGAGCATCCCTTATCTCCGACTCGAGCTCCCAAGTAGTCTTGCGCTCGTTATGATTGCCCCGTTGGATTTTCACCTAAGGAACGGCCCGATACGCTCCAATACCTCAATGGGTCTAATATATCGGGGGCTAAGTTTCCCACGAATGCCGAATCTCCTGATTTCTTTGGACGGCGAGACTTACATGATCTCCAACTTGAAATTCCAAGTCTCGTTGCCGAACATCGGCATAGCTCCTCTGCCGGCTTTGGGCGGTCTGAAGATACATCCGACTCGCTCGGATCTTCTCCTCTGCCTCTAGCAATACGTCTGGTCCCAAGGTCCGCCTTTTGCCCACATCGCTCCAATAAAGTGGTGATCGATACTTGCGTCCATACAATGCTTCAAACGGAGCCATCTGAATGCTCGCTTGAAAGCTATTGTTGTACGCGAGCTCAGCCGAGGGTAAGTGTCGAATCCACCCTCCGCCGAAATCCAAGATGTATGCTCTTAGCATACCCTCTAAGATCTGCATAATCCGCTCTGACTGCCCATCAATCTGCGGAGGAAAAGCCGTACTAAACCTGAGTTGAGTCCCCCAGGCTCAAATCTCAGGTATCTAACGGATATAAAATAGAGGCGGGCACTTAGATAACCGCACCACCTCAATAAGTACAGCAGGACTAACCGCTCAAGTGACTAAGTAGTCTATACCAGCAAATGCATCCGCTCCTCCCAGGGCACCTGGTAATCCAATCCTCATGTCCACGGGCACAAATGCTCGATCCGAGTACCTCTGTACTCCTGAGGTTCCTAAAAATCCCCCAAATGATCACTTTATCTAATTCCCGGTAATCCCTCACAATGCCGAAGTGAACCTACTTCCTACATCTCAAAAAGCACCGGCGCCCCGTAGGCCCCAAACTATGCTAGCCAAAAACAATTCCGCACCCAAAGCGAAACATCCGCCTCGCTAGCGAAGTCAAAACTTCAGAGGCAAAGAAAGCCCTGCGGCAACCCCCGGCACACAGACCTCTCCTGGCCTGGCTCCCCAAAAGATCGTCCTCGCAGCACAATCAACCGCCGCGAAAAGAGATACTGAGCCAGCCAGTTTATCTATGTACCACGATCAAGTCCCGCAGCTGAGTCATGACCATCAGGTCTACTGGCATAATCCAGGACTCATCTGCACCGGTCAGGACCAACGACACACCTCCATGTGCTAAAAGATCGGGAATACGTACCTCCCGTGCATAAGGTGACCGTCCTACCCCTAACCCATACAATGAAGTAAATGTACTCCTAACGCATATCTAGCATGCTCAAGTGCAATACAATGCAAAATCTAATGCCAAAAGCAAAATAATTAATAATACCTGCCACCACATGGTCGGCTGCTGCAAAGTCCTCCACCTGAGCGGCATAAACCCGACCGCTCTGAGCTGGTGGCGGGTGATCAGCAGGGTAAAAAGATGGGGATCCGCTCACTGGAGCATAAGGCCGCTGAGCTGACGATCGTGGCTGAGATACGAAGGGAGCCGAAACTGAAGAAGATGCTGCTGGGGTCGAAAAGGGGCATGAAGCTCGAACATGGCCTGACTGTCCACATTTATAACAACGACCCCACCTCTGATCACAGGTGTGTGACAAATGAGGTCCTCCACAGAATATACATCTGTCTCTATCGCGAAGCCGTGGCTGTCCCGACTGCTGCTGCTGATGTTGCGGGGGTCTCTGGGATCCACCAGGCCCTCGCTGCTCCGAACGTCCACGGCCCGTGAACTGGGGCGGTGGCGGTCGGGGCGGCCTCCAGGAACTGGCCTGTCCCTCGTCGTGCTGTGCTGGACGCTTTTTGTCAGAACTCTGAGCGACCAAGCCCCCACGTCTGGCAATGACGTGGTCTCCCCTTTCAACCCACTGTGCATGCTCTGCTGCCTCCTCCAAGGTCTGCAGCCGCTGAGCGTGCACCAAAGTATAGGTTTCGGGGCGCAGACCCGACTCAAAGAGCTCCACCTGGTGCGGTCCGTCCCTGGCGACATAGGGTACGCAGTTGAGCAACCGCCTGAACTCCTGAAAGTAGTCCAATGCTGTCCGGTCGCCTTGCTGAAGATTCTTCAAATCATCTTCTAGCTTTTTCTTCACACTTGTGGAAAAGTACGTATCCAGAATCATCTTTTTAAACTCTGCCCAGGGTAGCTGTCGAGTGATCTGAAACTCCAGGGGCTCCACCCGACGCCACCATGCATCAGCATCCCCGTCTAAACAGTGTACAGCCATGTGTACCCTGTACTTCTGGTCAATGAAGAAGTCTCGAAATAACTTCTCCATTGACGAAAGCCAAGTCCCAATCTCCCAAGGCTTAGTATCCCGCCCTGAAAACCTGGGCGGTCCCCGCTTACAGAACTGAGTAAGTTTGTCAGCAAACTCCTGCTCCTCTGCAGGAGTCAATGACCGGATTGCTCCCTGAGCAACAGGGGATGCCGTGGTCACTGGTCCAACTGGGGGAGCCACAGCAGGGGAGGAAGGTACGGGAGAACTCTCAGGGGGTGCTACAACAGGCTGCGCCCTCTGCTCTAACATCTGTGTCAGTCGACCCATAGCCTCCTCCTGACGCCGAATAGCCTCTGACATCTGGGCCATCTGAGCCTGCAGTTCTTGCACCTCACTCTGCTGGCCCTGCTCGGACTCCTCCGGCTCGGGCTCAGAGGAAGAAGGCTGCGAACGCGTCAACATTCTACGTTGCGGAGGCATCCTACCACAAGAAACCACACTCAGTATCATCACCCCACACGACCCAATCCAGCGAAAGTTAAAGACATTCTCCTATTTCTGTGACTTTATGTTGTCTGCAGCCAACATAACAGTCTACCAGAAGTAGGCTATGTCGATCCCTCTTCCTTCATTGGAAGAGTCAAATAACCCAACCACCAACTTTCGCCTAAGAACAGCACGTCTCTCACGCCCTATCATCCTAGGGTCTGCCAAAAGCCTAGGGTTTCCTAAGTCCCGACTGACCTATCCCTAAGCTCTGATACCAACTTAATCTGTCACGCCCCGGAACCCGGGCTCGTCTACAGATCCGCCGTGCACACGGAATTTTCCGCGTACACGAAGCGCTGGTAACCTGCTCAGATATAATCTAACAATAAAAGAGCATAATACAGAGCTGAAATAGAAGAACCACATAGTATCTCAGACTGGGACTACAAACACATCAGTAATAAGTACAATAATCTCCCAGCAACCAAAATAGTACAACCAGCTGGCTAACGCCAGACCCAAAATGAAAGGAGAATATCACAGTCTGAGTGGAGGGTACAATATCTGTCTAATAGCTCTCAGCCTCACAGGAGATCTATCTATTCAGCGATCCCCTTACCTCGATCAGCTGCCGATGGCCTAGCAGCTCCCGCAGATGACTCTGCAAAATAAAGGAGAAGAAAGAAACAGAAAATAACAATGGGGGTGAGAACTACCAGATAAACCAATAGCCTCCCCTAGTGGGTAAAAACCTCAACTCTGACGCACCCACTAGGACTACTAGAGGCAAAAGGGGAAAAGGGGAAGTGGTAAGATAAGTAAGGTACTGAAACAGTAAAACTACCACTACTATGCCTCTACTGCGGTACTGGCTATCAAAACTGTATGCATGCACCGTCATCTGATCCAGGATCGGTACTGCCTGCTCCGCTCTCATCATCGGGCAAAAATCCGCGCCGACGTGATAGCAAAACTGTCAACAACTGTCTGGCCCCAGCCTCTAGAGTGGAACTCGAGGGGAGCGACCCACACGAGTAAAGCACCACCGGGCAATAACCGCGCCGGTATGATAAGTATCAAAAGCAGGACTGGATCATGACTATGATCAAAGTGGGAAAAACCATCCACTAAAGAAAAGCCCAAACCCCAACTGATGCAAAATAAACCAGACCCAACCCCTATCTGATGCAAGGACAAACATCTGGTCGACCGCCTACTGTCCGCGGTCACCGTAATACCCCACAAGTCCACAATCTACAGCAATCTCGACTACACTATCCCAAACCCCTGCTCATACTTGAGCAACAAGCATCTGGATGCAAAGGACAACAATGAAACATGTTCAAATCCCAATATGATAGTGTAGCAATGAATAGTGGCCTTACCTGATGTCCGGGCATGCTTGCAACTGTCTTTATTTTTTAAAAGTTGTAAAATGGTGTCAAAGGTTTAAAACAATTGATTTACTGAATAAAAGTCATTTGCATGCGAGATCATAGCCTTTGTCTCAATCACAGTGTCCCAATATAAGTCATCATATCTTTTGTGGGGTTATATTAAGTTTTAGGGGAGTTTGTCCCAGTGGTCCTTGTCATTTGTCATGTTAATTTGTCCCAATGGTTCTCATTAATTGTCCTGTTAGTTGTCCTGTTAGTAGTCCTGTTAGTTTGTCCCAATGGTTCTCATTAATTGTCATATTTGTATGTCCCAATGGTTCTCATTAATTGTCACATTATTTTAGGGGATTTCTAGTAATCCCAGTGAGCTTGTCAAAAATGAGGTAAGCAACAACCGCCCACCTCGAAAAGCTCAAACAACACCCCAGGTAGTCCCCTGGTTGTCCACAGTCCTCAAATCCTGCAAATCAACGTTCCCGGTATAAATACAAATCCCAAAAAGCACAATATTTGCTGTTTTTCAGACAGCACGGAAAAAGAGGAATTTTTCACCTCTAAAATGAGCTCCTAAAATCCCAGAAAAGTCACGGTTGCGTTCCTCGCGAAGAGTAGATCAAAATCGACTCTTTAAACGCCTCGATCTGACGCTCCTACGTCAAGATAAAAATCGGAGAAGTCGGTGCTGTCCAAAAACCATCACAGTAAAAAGGGGGGTCAAAGAGGACTCGGGAATCATGCCAAAAGTACGAAATGGAGCAAAATGATCAACACAGAAATCGAAGCCCTACCTCTTACGGTCGCGCTGTCGCAAAAATCGTCCAAAAATTCCACCCGGTTAGCCCGCAGTGAATTTTCGACGGAACTGCGACGGGAAATGGGCCGAAAAAGAAAACCGTCGCAGTGCGCCGCGTCGCAGATATCTCACTATCTGTAACTCCTAAATTCTGAGATTGTAGAGAGAGAAAGAAGAGAGAGAGAGGAACAACTTTGTAGAGGGAAGTTTTTCTGATTCTCTCTCTCGGCGCGCAAAACGAGGTGGGAAATGAGAGGGGTGAGGGGCTCTTATATAGTGGGCCAAAAGGGGATATTCCCACACGGGATCCTGATCCGAACACGAAACACCGAAACGGGCCATCCAGAAAGCGCCACGTGTTGCCCAAACAGGAAACAGCCTGTGCAGGGCCAACCGGATTTCGCCACGTGGCCACGTGGTCCATGTGCTCGGTCCGCGCTCCGGGTCTTCCGGAAATTTGTCGGCCTACAGGATGCTGCCACGTGTCGACCATCCAGAAGCTTCTAGAAGCCGGCCAGCCAATGGGAAGCTGCCACGTGGCAGATAGAACTTTCGGTGCACCCGGTGCACGACCAGCCGTGGACCGCGCACCAGCGCCCCCTGCCCGAGCCTGCCCGCGCCTGCCCGCGCCTCGCGCCTCCGCGCTCCGCCGCTGCCCCGCCGCTGCGCCGCTGCCCGCCGCCGTGCGCCGCCGCCCGCCGCCGCTCGCCGGCGGCCGCCGCCGGCCGGAACAGTAATTCCGGCCGGCGGTTACTGTTCCGGTGAACAGTACCAAGTGCCGAAAAAAATAAGCGAATATACCGTTTCGACCGTTTTCGCGCGCTGAGTCCGATTTCGCCGTCCGTTTTGCCAAATTCTCAACCGAAATTTTGCCGAAAGCTCCCGGAAATTCCCATTTGCTCCGATTTTCGCGCCAAGTCTATTTTAAATATCCAATTTCAATTCTATAAGCTCCGATGCACTGTACAAGCTCCCCGCAGTCACTGTTTAATGTTGTACAGTTCCCGCGGGAGTCCGGATCATCACACCTACAGCAGTAGGTAGGCGCAGGTTTGACTGGACCCGTTGTGGCAGTCAGTTTGGATTGGGTATTCTGAGTTGAGTGTCTGTAGTGGCATATCGTCCTCCTGTTCTTTTCCCTTGGGCATTGTAGATAGAGGCATAGTAGCAGTAGATGTTTACTTTCCAGCTTTTCATACTACATTTCTTTTGTTACTTTTTGTCTCTAGTAGACTTAGTGGGCAGGCCGTCGGGCTTGTTGGCGGCACCCACTGAGAACTACTGTGGGAGGTAGTTCTCACACCCGTCGTGGTGTCTTTTCCCCAGGGACTTCAGCTCCAGTTCCTGCGGTGCCAGTTGCTGATCCTGCTCTTCCAGACCGAGGTAAGGGAGTCGCGAGATAGATCCCTTCCCCCTTCAGCTTCAGTGTGTTATAGAGGTACCCTTATATTTTGGTTGTGTCATGTTGAGAGATTATGTAGTGAGGTATCGAGTTGTACTTTTCTTCTTTCTTTGAGAGACTTTTATATTTGTTGGTGAGGACTTATTGTATTATGAGAGTTGTACTTATTTTATTTCTAGCAGTTTATTTTGCTCTGATATCTGTTTAGTGTAGTATCTTCCTTTTTGCAGGTTAGACGCTACGCCTCTACAGGGCTTCCTGTAGGGACGGCGGATCTGTTGGCGAGCCCGGGGTACAGTCTTGGCCCCGGGGCATGACAGATTAGAGTGGTATCAGAGCTTAGGGTGTAGGTCTTGAGGACTTAGGAACCCTAGGCTTATGGTTAAACCCTAGGATGACCGACGTGAGAGCCGAGATTTTTAGCGAAAGTCTGGATTGGGTTTCCAACTCTCCCGAGTGGATAGGGACGAGTGATAGACATGCCTTCCTTCTGTGGCGACTATGTTGGCTGCAGACAACATAGTGCTTCGGTAAGGGGGACATGCCTTTTGACTTTCGCTAGATTGGGTCGAGTGTTGCTTTTGGTTTTGATTGTGTGTTTTGTCCCTCAGGTGGGGATGCCTCCTCGACGTTCGATGGTGACGCGCTCGCAGCCTTCGTCCTCTGAGCCCGAGCAGGAGGACTCGGGGCGAGGACTCAGGCTGAGATTCAGGAGCTCCGTGCCCAGATGGCACAGTTGGCGGAGGCAACCCGACGCCAGGAGGAGGCGATGGCGCGGCTGATGCTCATGATGGAGCAGAGAGCACAGCCGACGGTGGCACCCCCTGAGGCTTCGCCGGTGCCTTCTTCCCCTGTTGTGGCACCCCCTGGGGTGCAGCCTGCACCGGCGGTTCCTGCTGAGCCGGTTTCGAGTAGGCCACCGGCCGGGGCGACGGGATCATTGACTGCAGCTGAGCAGCGGGAGGTAGTAGATTTGTTGATGAGATTTCGACAGTTCGATCCGCCCCGCTTTTCGGGCATGAGTACTGAGCCATGGGCAGCCGAGACTTGGATCACCACTATGGAGCGCCACTTCGAGAGCTTATTTGTTGATGAGAGGTATCGGGTTATTCTGGCCACTCACTTTCTGGAGAGCAACGCCGAGGCGTGGTGGCGGCGTGTGCGACCAGCTGGTCCACCTGGGACGCAGCTTCTTTCCTGGACTGAGTTTCGGAGCATGTTGTTGGGATCATTCTTTCCTGAGAGCGTTCGACAGCGACTGGAGGAGCAGTTGAAGAATCTCCGCCAGGGAGATAGGCCTGTGCACTTGTACATAGCGGAATTCAATCAGCTTTTGGCATGTGTGCCTCATGTGGCTAGAGATGAGAGCCATCGCGTTTATATGTTTGAGAGAGGACTTCGCCGAGACATTTACCAGTTTGTCCGCTCCCGCCGACTGCAGACCTTGGAGGCCTCGATGGAGCAGGCTTTGTATGTGGAGAGTGGAGAGGCCGTGATGGATGAGGTATCTCCGGCCCCTGTAGCGACTTCTGGGGCGAAGCGCCCGGCATCTCCGGAGGAGGGGCAGTCTAGCAGGCAGGGACCCCCGAGACCTCCACGTTCCCATTCGCGGGGCCAGGGGTACCGGGGACATCAGAGATCGGGGGCGTCCCGCCAGACACAGCAGCAGTTCTCACAGCAGGCTTCCCAGCAGCAGCACCCAGATCGGTGTGTTATCTGTGGAGGCCCACACCTACCGACTCAGTGCCCGCAGAGACAGGGCCATTGTTTTCGCTGCGGGCAGGCCGGTCACTTTGCGAGCGTGTGCCCTAGAGCCGGCCATCCAGCTCCTACATCAGCATCAGCATCGTCCGTTCCTTACCAGCCAGCCGATCCTTTTGTAGCCACAGCAGGCCAGAGGTTGCCTCATCTTCTTCCCGGCAGCCAGAGCGACGTCCCCCGGCACCGAGCGGTCGTGTTTATGCCGCTCAGGTTGAGGACACTTCAGCAGCTGAGCAGGTCGTTGCAGGTATTATTCTGATCTTAGCACTCCGTGCTCGGGCTTCTTTTGATACCGGTGCATCTCATTTATTCTTCAGTAGAGTTTTTGCATCTATTTGCATGGTAGCAGGGCATGTGCATCATGGCATAATTAAGGGGTAGGGATTTTGTGACCTGCATTAGCGTTTGGATTCATCCTAGTGTCTTCCAGCAGAGGCGAATTTTGGGCGTGATCAGAACAACTTAACTTTGAAAGGCACGCCGATTGTTGTGTTGGTTCAGTTGCAGCTCCCTGACTCAGATTGAGCACTTGGGATGGACCTGTTGGTGCGGTATCGTGCAACATTTGATTGCGAACGGAGAACAGTGGCCTTCCCGCGAGTTGGACGACAGAAGAACATTTCTACTGATTACCGAGGCATCCTTCCTGCAGCAGTGGCTTCGGCGGCTTTGGGTTAGGTGCGACTTGTCGAGCGTAGGTGGCGCCTAGGACTAGAGGGTTTGGTCTCTAGGGGTCTGGGTTAGAGTGGTGTTTCTTTTAGGGGCACGGATAGACCGTAGCTTCCGTTTTGTTGCCGCAGCAGGAACGGCATCAACCCTTCTCTCCCTTATTTTCTCACTCTTGTGCTGAAATTCGCGAACAGGATGAAAGATACAAAAGACTACTCTAGAAATGGGGACGGTGCCCGAACCTGTTCTTGTTGGATTAGGGCAAGGGCACTGGTCTCTCGGAACTTTCGAACTTTTCGCTAATTTCAGTTGTTTTCTAAATTTGAGAGTTGGAGGTTGACGACCTTCCTACTGGTGGGGCCCTTTCTTTTTCTGGTAAGTTTTGCAGCGTAATTCGAATAGTTTGGACGCGTAGAGTTGGCTGTTCTACCTCGTCCCCTGTGTTTGGGAATTCCTGAGCTTTATCCGCGGTTGGACGCGCTATGTGGAGAGTTTGTAGCGACTGGGAGTTGGAGTTTGTGCTGCTGGATGCTTACCTTTGGGCTTGGAGACTCCCTTTTGAGCCGTGTTTGTTTCGAGGACGAAACTTTCTTTTAGTGGGGGAGGATGTGAGGACCCGAATCCCCACTTTAGGGTTTACTGTTGGTTTGGAGGCTTCAGGGAGCGTGTGTGTGCTTGTCGGGCTTCAGATTTGGGTTTCTGGTGAAATTGGAGCTTATTTTCTTTGCTGAGGGTCCATTTTGGGTGTGTGAGGTGTTTGCGCGCTTATTGGAGCTAAGAATGTGACCCGGAACGGAAATTGGATCAAGTTTACTTTTCCGGGAAAATTTGGGAAATTTTAGAAGCGGAATTTGGCTGAACGGACCTCGGATTTGGATTCAGCGCGCGAAAACGAGCGAAATGGACTATTTACTTGAATTTTTCGGAGCCCGGACGCAAAAACATGGAAATCGAGGTTTGGGTCACTGTTCCGGCGGCCGGAGAGGCGCCGGCGGCGGCGGAGCACGGCGGAACGCGGCGGCGGAGGGCGGCGCAGGCGCGCGGTCCACCGCGGGGCGCGTGCACCGGGCGCGGGCCACGTGGCGGGCTGCGGTTGGCCGGCGCAGCGGGCGCGGTCCACGGGCTTTGGCGGGGTGCACGGTGGACCGAGGGCTTGCCACGTGGCATCTCGTGGTTGGTGCGGTGTTGTGCACGGGGTCCACGAATTTTTGACTCTGGTGCACGGTAGACCGGTGGACACGTGGCGTTGTGTGGTTGGCGGGTTCTGGTGCACTCGGTCCACTCAACAGTGGTGGCTGAGGCGGTGCCTCGGGGCGCGTGCCCGACCCGGGTCCGGCGGCGGCGCGGCCGTGCACGTCGCGAGACGTGCGCGTTGACCGGGTCGGCGTGGGGGCGCCACGTGGCGCCCCGTGGTTGGTTGGGCGCACCGGTGCACGACCCACGGTCGGGACACGTGGCGTCGCGGCATTGGTCGGCGCGCGTGCGCCGAGTGCGGGGAGCAGGAATGGGACACGTGTCGGCCTCTGGGAGTTTCGGGCGCGCACAGTAACGGGCCGGCCCGTTACTGTAGCAGCCCGAAAACTTTCGGGCGCCCGAAAGTTGGGCCCGAAAGTGGTCAACTTGGCTTTTTGGGCTGCTTTTTGGGGAGAGCCTATATAAAGGCCCCTTGGGCTGAGATTTTGGGCACTTTTCCGAGAGAATTGTGTAGAGTTATTTAGGATCCACAAGGATCTAAATAGGTACTATCAAACACCTAGAGGGGGGGTGAATAGGTGTAATATTATAAAAGCCAATCTCAGTGCAAAAATAAAAAATCAATGCGGAAAATAAAAATCAACACACCGAGATTTACGTGGAAACTCCAATCCAGGAGAAAAACCACGGGACCAACACGCAATAACAATCCACTAAGAATTGAAGAATAACAAGGTGATTACCGACTCCACGGACTCGACCCCTCCTTCAACTTCTTCGGACCTTGCGCTGACCGGTTGGATGTCCACGCAATAACAATCCACTAAGAAACGAAGAATAACAAGGTGATTACCGTCTCCACGGATTCAACCCCTCCTTCAATTTCTTCGGACCTTGCGCTCCACCGTTTGCACGTCCACTGCACACGTTCGAATCCACGAACGCCACTCGAATCCACGAGCACACGTTTCGAATCCACGAAACGCCTTCAACACACCGAATCCACGATGCCACGTCGAATCCACGACGCAAACTCAGCCGGTAAGAATATTGGCTTCGATGGTGATCCTTTGCTTAGATTATCAATGAAGATCCATGGGAAAAATCTCTAAGCAAAGATTAGATCAATTCGACAAAAGATAGATCTTGGAAGAACCGTCGAATTGACCTAAAAGAGGCTATAAAGAAGAACGATAAAAACCTAGCCTCTAGGGTTGCTCTCAAGTGTTTTATAAAATGATCGGTATAGCTCCCACGTTTTTGAGAAACCCTAAATGTCTATTTATAGTTTAGAAACCTTTGGAAAGAGATAAGAATCAAAAACATACCTTATCTGGAAATTTTCAGGACGGCGATCCGGATCGGGATTACTGCGATCCGGATCGTCGTAACGAGATTGACGATTCCAGAAATCCAAGGGTTCGGGATCCGGATCGCAAGGCCCGATCCGGATCGTTCATGAATTTCAGCAACATCCAATGTTCGGGATCCGGATCGGAATGGCTTGGATCCGGATTGGATTTGCCAATGAACAATACCCTTCGGGATCCGGATTGGATCATCTGATCCGGATCCTGAACATGTCCCATGTCCAGTTTTTGATTTTTATGCAATTAAAAATTCATCCAAGTGTTTCTACACTATAAGAAAGTATTCGGATCACCAAAATTATTTAGTTAAACATACCTGATCCTTTTGAATACTTTCTTCTTGAGATTGATGTAACTGATCCACAATTCTTCATCTTCAATCTTCAAGACTCAAGACACTGAGTGTCAACTTGAGCTCTTGTTGAATCTTCTCTAAGTCTTTGATTGCTGATTGACAATTTGATCCCTTTAAGACTCCGACTCAACTCACTGACTTGACTCACGAAATATGCCAACACCAAAATGCCGTAACAATCTCCCCCTTTGGCAATTTCGTGACAAAACCCAAAAATACATAAAAACGCTCAAGTCACTCATCTTAAACCAAAAAATCGAAATTCAATGTCATCACCAAAACATTGATTTTCTTTGCGTGAAAGATCCAATAAATACAAAATTACATTTGAACCAAACAGTCCTAGAACATACTCTATGACTTAGGACTTGGAGTCTTAAAGTGATGTAATTCCTGCAAAACAAAACTCCAAACAAAATCAAACGTTAGTCGTTAGAAATTAAAATCCTACATTTGATTCGTCCTTTTGGTTCTTTTGTTTTTCGGCTCTTTCAATTTTTCTTTATCTCCCCCTATCTTGAGCATCTCTAACATGTTCTCCATGTTCTTGAGCATCTATGTTCTCCCCCTTTGTGATACGATCATCATTTTCCGTTCTCCCCCATTTTTCTATTTTCGTTTGTCCTCTCTTGATGATCTCATCTCCGTCATTTCTCTTCTCCCCCTTTTTGTCACAAATTGTCAAACAGTGAACATACTAGACAAAAGGAAATCACTAACAACATTAGTTCATAGAGAAAGAGAGATAAAAGCTCAGTTCCGGTATATAACAAAAATGCAGATTGCGTACCGGTACCAGAAAGCAAAAATCAAATAATTTCTTGAAACAAATCCAGATTTTGGAAACTTTTCAAATACCGATTTGTATTCCATCAAGAAATCCATTTAAGTGCTTTGAAGAAACAATGAATTCACATAGATGTCATTCAATCCAAATTTCTTTCATTAGAATAATTTAGAAAAATAATAACCAGAAAGAGTATGTAAGCACTTTAGCGTATCAACTTTAAACAAAAGTCATCGTTTCATGCAACAAGAAATAGATTATACCAAATCTATCAAAAATACTCAAAAATGAAACGAAAATTTATGAAAATTAAAACTCTTAAAGTTGAACACTTCAATTACATCTAACCTGATCTTATGCGTAATGCCTTTATCAAATCATCAATTTTGGTAAAGAAAATGAAGTACCAAGATCAATAGATGTTTGAAATCCCAGATAAGTTAAATAATATATCTAGACAATCTGTTGAAGGAGTGGCTCTTTGAGCATCTTTTATCAAAAATCCCACCTTATACCAACCATGAAATATGACTGAGTCAAGTATTTCAATATGCATTTCATCAACATTTTTGAAACAAAAATTTGCTTTGCATTCATGGAGTATCTTTTTCTTTTTCTTTTCCTCCATGTGGTGGTAGTTTTCACACTCCTCATTGGGATGTAACTCTTTCCACATCTTTTGAGCATTTTACATTTCATTGACTCCCCCTCAATTGGCTATCAATTATTTAATATATAAGGTATTCAACCAAAAATTGATCTCGCATTCATACTCGACTAAGCAATCAAATATGATAATGACTATACCAAGAGATCATTGAGAGAGAAATTGACTTTGATCACTTAAAAGATGAATTAATTAACATAAATGATCATTGCAACATTGAAATATTATGATATCAAAAGCATAATAAATTTCTAAATGCGTGAAAGGATGCAATTAAAGTCAATTTAGCCAATGCTCAATTAAACAACTCCTTTAAATGAAGTGTCTTCAAGATTATGAATATGGAGTCAAGTTGATAATCCAAGAAAAATTTAATTTGGAGTGAATGAACGTGAAGCCCCTTTTTATTCAATGCACTTGTTCGTTAAAAACCCTTTTGTTCAAAAACAAAGTATAAAAACAAAGAGCATTGAAAAACATGTAATGCAGAGATTAAGAAAAATATGAAGGGAAAACCAATCAAAGCATTACACACAGTCATAAGCTATTTAGAACTTAAGACAAGGAAAGATATCACCTTTCCGAATCCAAAATCGCTGGATTTTGGGTTGTCTTGATTCGTTGTGCCCGGGGGTTGGTAGCTTTGACTGTTGGTCCACCTTAGGTCTTTGCCTCGCAATGATCCACTTGAATGATTGATGTTGTGGCTCGGACCTTTGGTGGGTTGAGTGAACTCCTTTGACTTGATGTGTCTTTTGATTCCGTTGAGTCCGCTCCGTAGATGAAGTTGCCGAAGAATTCTTCTTTCTCTTTTTCGGGCAATTCTTCACCAAATGTCCTTCAAGTCCACATAGGTGACAAGTTCTTCCTTTCAATTTTATTGTGGAACTTGAAGCATGCACAGTTTGGTCCTTTTTAAATCCCAAACCAACCTTGCTTGCTTGACCTAATCCGGACATACAATTAAGTTTCTTGGAACCGGTTGAAAGCCTTTGTATGTCGGATTTAAGTTGATGAACTTGCTTGGTCAAAGCTTGGTTGGTGACATGAATTTCTTCAAACTGCTTTTCAAGAAAACCAATCTTGTCCATATATGATTTAGCGTTTGTCTCCGATTGGTTTAGCTTTTCTTGGAGGATTTTATTGTTATCCAAAACCGTCCATGTTCCTCCTCGAGATCATGAAGTTTGATCTTTAAAGCTTGATTCTCGTCTTGAACTTCAAGTCGTTGCTTCCTCAACTTCTTGTTAAGTTTGGCCATCTTCTTTGATTCCGCAAGAAGTTGTTGGTATGCCTCAACGAGTTCTTCTTCGTCCGACTCCCCCTCACTTGATGACTCTCCTCCGGATGTTGATGTTTCATGCAAAATCAAAGGAATAGAGTCAGTGACTAAAGATGATAAGCACAAATTAGAAGAGGGAATTTGAGAGGCATGAAAAGCAACAATTTTTTCTTTTTCCTCTTCACTTGAGGTCGATTCATCGAAACTAGAATCGTCCCAAGTTTTTGCTTGCAAAGCCTTCTTTTTGTATGATTTCTTAGAAGGACAATCCGTTGAAATATGGCCGTAGCCTTTGCATCGATAGCATCGGATTTCCCCTTCGAAATCATCTTTTTCTTTTTCTTTAGAAGGTTTTGCAACGCCTTTGAGTTTAGAGGATTTAGAACCCGATGATCCTTTAGATGGTTTCGTGGATGAAGATCCATCGGTTCGATTCTTCCAAAATTTCCGACGAAATTTCTTTGTGATCCGCGCCAATTGTTCTTCAAAATCGGCAAAAGAGATTTCATCGTCGGAACTCGATTCGTCATCTTCTTCCTTTGTTGATTTGAATGCAATACCTGTAAGCTTAGAAGAAGACTTGGAAGAATTTTGATTAGTAGGAAAAGTCATCTCATAAGTTTGCAAAGCACCTACTAATTCCTCTACACTCATCTCATCCGGATGACTAACGGTTTCAATGGCGGTAACCTTTGCCCTAAACCGTTCCGGAAGAGTCCGAAGTATCTTTCTTACAATTTTCGACTCCGGGATCTTTTCTCCTAAATTAGCACATGTATTAATTACATCTTGAAGTCTAGTGTAATAATCTGTAAACAATTCATGCTCTTCCATATGAATAGAGTCAAATTGACTTGTAAGCATCTGGAGCTTTTGAATTTTTACAAGATTAGTACCCTCATGTGTAATTTTGAGAATATCCCAAATTTCCTTCGCGGTTTCACACGCGGAAATTCTTGTAAACTCAGTCGAGGAAAGAGAATTATATAAAGCGTTCATACCTTTCCCATTGTAAGAAGATCTTTCGATTTCCTCTTTAGACCATCTAGAGCGAGGTTTTGGGGTAGTAGAATTTCCTACTTCCTCAACCGGATGCACCCAACCGTATTCAACGGTTTGCCATACCCGCTCATCAATAGAGATGAGAAAAGCTCTCATCCGCATTTTCCAATATGCATAATTGGTCCCATCAAAAAGAGGAGGTCTAAAAATATTACCACTTTCACCCATCATGATAGATAAACCTAAAACCCGCTCTGATACCAATTGTAGAGTTATTTAGGATCCACAAGGATCTAAATAGGTACTATCAAACACCTAGAGGGGGGTGAATAGGTGTAATATTATAAAAACCAATCTCAGTGCAAAAATAAAAAACAATGCGGAAAATAAAAATCAACACACCGAGATTTACGTGGAAACTCCAATCCAGGAGAAAAACCACGGGACCAACACGCAATAACAATCCACTAAGAATTGAAGAATAACAAGGTGATTACCGACTCCACGGACTCGACCCCTCCTTCAACTTCTTCGGACCTTGCGCTGACCGGTTGGATGTCCACGCAATAACAATCCACTAAGAAACGAAGAATAACAAGGTGATTACCGTCTCCACGGATTCAACCCCTCCTTCAATTTCTTCGGACCTTGCGCTCCACCGTTTGCACGTCCACTGCACACGTTCGAATCCACGAACGCCACTCGAATCCACGAGCACACGTTTCGAATCCACGAAACGCCTTCAACACACCGAATCCACGGTGCCACGTCGAATCCACGACGCAAACTCAGCCGGTAAGAATATTGGCTTCGATGGTGATCCTTTGCTTAGATTATCAATGAAGATCCATGGGAAAAATCTCTAAGCAAAGATTAGATCAATTCGACAAAAGATAGATCTTGGAAGAACCGTCGAATTGACCTAAAAGAGGCTATAAAGAAGAACGATAAAAACCTAGCCTCTAGGGTTGCTCTCAAGTGTTTTATAAAATGATCGGTATGCTCCCACGTTTTTGAGAAACCCTAAATGTCTATTTATAGTTTAGAAACCTTTGGAAAGAGATAAGAATCAAAAACATACCTTATCTGGAAATTTTCAGGACGGCGATCCGGATCGGGATTACTGCGATCCGGATCGTCGTAACGAGATTGACGATTCCAGAAATCCAAGGGTTCGGGATCCGGATCGCAAGGCCCGATCCGGATCGTTCATGAATTTCAGCAACATCCAATGTTCGGGATCCGGATCGGAATGGCCTTGGATCCGGATTGGAATTGCCAATGAACAATACCCTTCGGGATCCGGATTGGAAGATCTGATCCGGATCCTGAACATGTCCCATGTCCAGTTTTTGATTTTTATGCAATTAAAAATTCATCCAAGTGTTTCTACACTATAAGAAAGTATTCGGATCACCAAAATTATTTAGTTAACCATACCTGATCCTTTTGAATACTTTCTTCTTGAGATTGATGTAACTGATCCACAATTCTTCATCTTCAATCTTCAAGACTCAAGACATTGAGTGTCAACTTGAGCTCTTGTTGAATCTTCTCTAAGTCTTTGATTGCTGATTGACAATTTGATCCCTTTAAGACTCCGACTCAACTCACTGACTTGACTCACGAAATATGCCAACACCAAAAAGCCGTAACAAATTGGCCCTTGAGCTCTTAACCAAAGATCTTCCTCTCCCTCTTGCCCATCTCTTGGTGAAATTTCAGAATTTCTGGAAGCCGCGACGACTGTGTTTTCTGCCTCGTAGTGCGGAGCGACGGATTTCTGTTGAAGTCCTGTTGTCGTCGCATTTCGGTCTAAAAATTCCACAGAGCTACCCCGACAGCCGTTTTCAGCGATTTTTGCGGCGTTGGATTCACGAGAGGTAAATCTTCGACTTTCGTGTTGAGTGTTTTGCCTAGATTTTGGTTTTTGGCACAATTTTCGAGGCATTACTGAGCCGCTATTTTGCTGTGAGATTTCTGGACAGCACTCACTTCGCAGATTTTTATCTCCGCATCCGGACATCGGAATTCGACGATTCAAGAGCCTATCGACATCTACACTTCGCGAGGATCGTCGTAATATTTTTATTGGAATTTCTGAAAAATTATTTTCAGGTGAAATTTTCGTGTGAACAGTAGCTGTGTATGCAGATTTTGGGAATGTTGATTTTGTGTGTGAATTGTGTATAATTGGGAATGGTTGTTGTACCCAGGACTTTGTAAGCATCGTTCTTGTGCTCTTCGCTTTGTGGACTCGGAAATTTGTCGGTTGCTAGACTTGTTAACTGTATCAACCTGGACAGTTAGCGCGATCAGGTGGGTGATCCTGCTTTCAAATTCTATAGACTGCACTCTAATTCTACAAATATAGTAGCATGCACAGTATATGAGCTAGATAATATGTGTAAATTGTATGTTGAAAACCACTGCAGCTAATTGCTAAATCTGTCGATCTCTTGATAAACTCTACAACTTGGAAATTTAACTTAGCATAATTGCCTGTTATTTAATTATCATGTGCCATTAAACTACAGTAACTTGAACATACATCAGATCTATTTATCACCTTAGCTTTTCCACAGTGGTAGTACTCTGGTCACTCTGGTCATAGCGATTTTTCCCCGAGTCGTGGGCCGGGAGGTTTATTAGCTGGGGATTGCATTTGCACTCGCGTCTGGGGACCGAGTGGCGTCTGTAGCAGTCTGTAGACCAGTTGCATAGTGATAGTGATAGTGGATCTGGGATCTTTGGGACATGGTCATAGTGACTGTGTGGATTTTTAGCCAGTGAGTGAGATAGTGATTGGATCATAGCCTGCATGTGCCACATTTGTGCTTGACAGTGTTGCGCAGTTATTTGACTCGAGCGGGTCGCTCCCCTCGAGTGCCACTCCGGAGTAGGCGAGACCGGGTTGTAGTACCGGCTTTGAGATTGAGCTAGATACCGGGTTGGAGTACCGGACATACCTACAGCAGTAGGTAGGCGCAGGTTTGACTGGACCCGTTGTGGCAGTCAGTTTGGATTGGGTATTCTGAGTTGAGTGTCAGTAGTGGCATATCGTCCTCCTGTTCTTTTCCCTTGGGCATTGTAGATAGAGGCATAGTAGCAGTAGATGTTTACTTTCCAGCTTTTCATACTGCATTTCTTTTGTTACTTTTTGTCTCTAGTAGACTTAGTGGGTAGGCCGTCGGGCTTGTTGGCGGCACCCACTGAGAACTATTGTGGGAGGTAGTTCTCACACCCGTCGTGGTGTCTTTTCCCCAGGGACTTCAGCTCCAGTTCCTGCGGTGCCAGTTGCTGATCCTGCTCTTCCAGACCGAGGTAAGGGAGTCGCGAGATAGATCCCTTCCCCCTTCAGCTTCAGTGTGTTATAGAGGTACCCTTATATTTTGGTTGTGTCATGTTGAGAGATTATGTAGTGAGGTATCGAGTTGTACTTTTCTTCTTTCTTTGAGAGACTTTTGTATTTGTTGGTGAGGACTTATTGTATTATGAGAGTTGTACTTATTTTATTTCTAGCAGTTTATTTTGCTCTGATATCTGTTTAGTGTAGTATCTTTCTTTTTGCAGGTTAGACGCTACGCCTCTACAGGGCTTCCTGTAGGGACGGCGGATCTGTTGGCGAGCCCGGGGTACAGTCTTGGCCCCGGGGCGTGACATAGCCGATATAGCGTCATCCATTACAGTTCTCAACATGGTTTAAATATACTGTAATAAATAAATAGAGCAAATAAATATTGATACTCTACTGTAAAAATAAAACTATGAACTCAAAGCAGTCCAATATGATAAAACACCAAACTGAAAATTGATGCTACTAATAAAAGCAAGCAATAAGCAAAAAAATGAAAGAATATTGATTGTTTTTTTTTTTCCTCTTTTTTTTTTTTGTTCGTAATAGATAATAACAAATATGAAATTATCTCTAATATTAACAAAATCTTATTACTCTGTTTTAATTAGATTTAATAGAGAAATTTTTTTTTCTCTATTTTTTTTTTTGGATAACTACAAATTTAGAAATGAAGATAAAATACTTTGCCTGATTATGTTTAGATCAAATATTAAGAGAAACTGTTAAATAAAATTTTATCAAATTCTAGATAAATTTACTCTAGATTGTTGGGATAAATTCTAGAATTTGATTTTATTTCTTAATATTTGATTAAATCTATTAACAAGATAAATATTAAATTATGAATAAATATAAATCAAAAGATAAAGGGTTTCGAGAAATAGCCTGGTGAGGCATGTAATGCACTGTCTTAGAGTAACTTTAGCCCCTCCGCGTGCGAGTCTCTAGCGTAGTTTCTCTTGCGATACAATACCTCCGATTATCTCGATCTCCTTGATTGCATGGTCTCAAAGGAGTGCTTGATTGAATGCAATCCGGCTTTCAAAATCTCAACTCAAGATAATATAAAATAAAATAAAAACGATATGTTGGTTAGAATTCTTGATATCTTTCATATCTCCCCATCTATCTATATCCTTTATTTTTTTTTTTATAATAAATTGACGTTCCAAAATGACCGTTATAGTGCGTTCCGCTAAAACGGAATACACGATCCCATGTCCTGTGAGAAAGCGGGTTACGTTACCCCTTTTTCCGAATATATGAGAAAAAGAGGAAATACGTGGATATTTTTCTCATATTAAATAAATATATTAAATTAAATTTTAAATTAAATTTTTTAGATTAAATTTAAATCTTTTAAATTCACAACATATGATCCTTTAGATTATGATTATGATTGGATTATAGTTTGATTTTTTCAGTATTATGTTTAGTAAACTCTGATTGCACTATTGTACTTGCCTAGTCGTTGTATAGGAGAGATCGTATTCGTTTGGATTGAAAATTTTGTATACAGTGACATGTCTACTCACGTCCTGAAAATCGTTGTTTTGAATTCTGATTATTTAAAAAATATATAATAATAATAATAATAATAATAATAATAGACTACGTACTTTTAAATTTCAGAGCGTGACAAAATAACTTCATCATTTATTATATAATTAATAGAAAAGTAAAGAAAATTTGTGAAAGTTTCAACAAATGCAAAAGGAATAATAAAACGTAACAAAGATTACAATTATAAGAAGCCTTTCATGTTTAAATAATTTCATATTTTAAGAATATATAAAAAATTGTTTACACGCAGATTATGCTATCTTAAATGGTAAAAAATAATAATAATTAACAAATTTTAAAAAGGTGTATACATATGCTCCATCCTCCACACCAATAATTTAATTATTGATTATCTTAAAAACAAAAATTTAATTTAATAGATGTAATTTATGCCATCTAAATAGTCTATATGTAAAAAATCATGTTTTTTTTTTTTTTTTTTTTTTGAGAAAAGACAGCATACTGCCGCTTCATTCAAAAGGAAAATGAACTCAGCTACAGGACTGAGGTCGTTAGGCCTCGAACCCAGGAGTAGAATGAGAGAAAGAGGGTTCAAAAAAAAAAAAAAAAAAGCGAATAAACAAAAGAAGTTAAAAAAAGAAGAAAAAACAAGATGAAATGAGGCAGAGGTAGGCTCCGGGCCTAAGAACAGAACCTAGACCACTGCGAACGGCAAGTCCTGATTTCGGCGAGGACAGCACCAAAACTACGACTCTTATTTTCAAAAACCCTTCTATTCCTTTCGAGCCACACCGTCCACCAGGTGGTCGCGATGGTGGTGAGAGTCCTCCCGCCCCAAGCCCCCCTCTTGTGTGAGCTAGCCTCCCAAAGCGAGGCGACAGTCGGGCAGCTACGGATTTCCGCTTTATTAGGTAGTAGGGTCTCCAGCAATGAGTTGGCGCAGGTGCAGGAAAGGAAGAGGTGGTCGGCGGTTTAATCGGGGCCGAGGCAGATGGCGCTGCAGGTGGGTCCGGTCCAGTTCCTTTTATGAAGGATGCATGTCTCTGGTCAGTACCCTCCTTCGGAGTACGAGCCAGACAAAGATTTTGACCTTCAGTGGCAGTTTGATGCTCCAGAGCCTGTTGAAGCGGCCGTCGACTTCCCCACTGTCCTGCAGGAAACGGTACATAGACTTGACTGAAAAGCGGCCAGAGGTGGTCCAGCGCCAAAGGAAAAGGTCTTTGTTGTCGGTGAGGTGCAGTTGCGGCGTGCTTGCTTTCAGGACCTGGGTTTCGTCCACGAGGCCTGAGGAGCCCCCCTGAAGGCCTTTCAGGATTCTTGTCCAGTTCCAGCCATCCTGACCGATGCAGTCGCTCACACGAAGGTTTTTGCTGCTAGCCAACTCATAGATACGTGGAAACTGGGTAGAAAGAGGCGAGTTCCCTGTCCAGATATCTGACCAGAAGTCAGTCCGAGCTCCGTTCCCTACCGAAAGTGTTGTACCGCACCTGAAGAGCTCCCTCGTGCAGAGTACACTTCTCCACCAGTGAGAGTGAGGCGAAAAGGAGGAGCCCTCGCGCAGCGGTTTCCTGCGGAGGTAGTAGAGCCTCATGACTAGAGGTTCCCAAAGGGGCACGTCCATGGAGAGGAATCTCCACCACCACTTTACCAGGAGGGCGGTGTTGAAGCTTTCCAGGTTCAAGATACCTAAACCCCCATCTCTTTTGTTTCTGCATGCCGTCTTCCAGCTGACCAGGCAGCTCTCCCCTGACACAGAACTGCTTCCCTTCCAGAAGAAGGCGCGGCGAAGCGAGTCGATTCTTTTGATGACCCAGGCGGGGGCTCTGAAGACCGAGAAGAAGTAGAGGGGTAGATTTGACAGCACCGAGTTGACCAGGGTTAGCCTACCCCCATAAGAGAGTAGTTTTGCTTGCCACCCATTGATTCTTTGCTCGATCCTGGAGATTATTGTTACGGAATTTGAGTTGGCGTATTTCGTGAAATTGACTAAGTCTTGAAGATTGAAGATAAAGAAGTTTGGATCATATACCTCAATCTCAAGAAAGAAGAATTCAAAAGGATCAGGTACGTTTAACTAAATATTCTTGGTGATCCGAATACTTCTTATAGTATAGAAACACTTGGTTGAATTTCTATTTGCATAAAAATCAAAAACTGGACATTTTATATGTTCAGAGTCCGGACCGGACATTACAGTCCGGACCCCGAACATAGGCTGGTTCATGCACAATTCCAGTCCGGACCTTGGGTTTTTCAGTCCGGACCCCGAACGTGAAATTTGAAGGAATTGCATGAACAGTCCGGACCGTGGAATTTCAGTCCGGACCCCGAACGTCCTCTTTTCTGGAAAAAGTCTGTTTCGCTGAGACAGTCCGGACCGCCAATTCCAGTCCGGACTGTCGTCCTGTAAATTTCCAAAAATTGTTAGTTTTTTATGCTTATCTTCTTCCAATGGTTTCTAACCTATAAATAGACCCTACGTTTTATTTTCTAGGGCAGATCGATATACGACCGAAATAGAAAAATCCACATATAGAGAAGAAAGGAAATCAATAGAATTAATTCTATGTTTCTTCATCTATATTGATTAATTTGATTCTAGGTTTTCCAAACTCAGATTTTGAGTAGAATCAAATTAATGAATACTTAGATGGTATTTCCGATCTATTTCTAATCTAAGTATTCGGCGGATCATCACCACCCAAAAACAACGATTTTCCCAAAATCGGCGCGTGGACTCGCGTGGCCTTGTGGATTCAAGGTGCTACCGCTCTCGTGGATTCGGAGCGAGGTACGTTCGTGGATTCGAGACGTGCTACTGGGTGAAGACCGTGGATTCGGTCGGACGTCGTGGATTCGACGTTGGACGCCGTGGATTCGGCGTTGGACGCAGATCGTGGATTCGAGAAGCGTTGCGGAGCGAGCGGAGAAGATCTACTAGGAGCGTATGGAAAAGGTTGAGTCGTAAGTGTGTACGGTAAATCACCTTGTACGTGTTTTAATTCTAGTGGATTTCGCCGTGTGATCGGTCCCGTGGTTTTTTACTCCGGTTTGGAGTTTTTCCACGTAAAAATCTTGCGTGTTATTTTTATTTCCGCATTGGGTTTTATTGCGCAATGATTTTTTGAGTGTTTACTGTTTACACCTATTCACCCCCCTCTAGGTGTTTTTTCCCCTATTTAGATCCAATTATTTATAACCCAACAATTATATGGCGCCAATCTTCCTTCGGGGTGATGCCCTTACCCAGCGGTAGGCCAAGGTACCTGATCGGGAGCGAGCCCAGCTTACAGTTTAGGATCGCTGCCAGTCGCTCGCCTTTATGGATTCTGTTGCCCAAATAGAGTAGCTCCGATTTAGACGTGTTGATTTTGAGACCGGATGCCCATTCGTAGACCAACCACATAAAGCGGAGGTTGCGGATCTGTCTTGGTTTGGCTTGGCAGAAGAAGATTGTGTCGTCCGCGTATTGGATGAGGGTGGTTTTTGAGTCCCTCGAATGTCCAACTCCGGTTAGTAGGTTGTTTTGGACGGCTCTGTTTGTCATGCGCGCCAGCCCTTCAGCCACCAGGAGGTAGAGGAAGGGTGAGAGCGGGTCACCCTGACGGAGTCCCCTCTTCATCTTGAACCATTTGGTGGCGCAGCCATTGACGAGGATGGCAACTTTGCCGTTGGCGGTGCATTGGTCGATCCACCCACACCATTTCTGGTTAGCGCCAAGGCAGAGGAGGATGTGTCTGAGGAAACTCCAGCTAACATTGTCGAAAGCCTTTTCAAAGTCCGCCTTGATCACTCCCACGCAGTCAATGTGCTTGCTAGCTCCCCAGCTGACAAGTTCGCTGGTAGTGACGAAAGAGTCGAGGATGAATCTACCTTTGATGAAGGCACACTGGACCGGGGAGATGATCTTGTCCAGTTCGGTGAGGAGTCTGTTAGTGAGCACCTTAGAGATGATCTTCTGGACGCAGTTGAGAAGACTGATGGGCCGGAAGTCGTTCGTCGAGCTCGCCCCTTCGGATTTGGGAATCAGACAGATGTGCGTGTAATCAATGGGGCCCGTGTTGAGAGAACCCTCGAAGAGATCGTCGAATATTTTGACGAGGTCGTCCTTAATGACGTCCCAGAACTTCTGATAGAAGGCCATACTGAAACCGTCCGGCCCGGGCGCCTTGTCTCATGACATCTGGAAGGTTGCTTTTTTTATTTCTTCAACGGTGAATGGGGAGGTGAGGTTTTCCGAGCTCAGCGCGGTCTTGTCAGGGAAGAGGTCGCTCCAATCTTCGCACACGGGGGGAGGGAGATGGTCTGGCGCGAAGCGGCTCTTGAATTTTTGATAGAAATAATCGCTTTTGTCGTTTTCCCTTTCCAGCGTGATGCCCTCGTCCTTAACGGTCCCGATCCGATTGGCTCTGTGTCTGCCGTTGGCCATTGCATGGAAGAATTTTGTGTTTCCGTCCCCTTCTTTTAGCCAATGCTGCTTGGATCGGGTTCTCCAGAGTATCTCTTCATCCTCGATGATGGGTTTCAGTTGGCTTCTCAGCTCGATCCTCAACGCTTGCTCGCCGGGGGTCAGACATTGGAGTTCCTCTAGGGAATCGAGTCTTTGTATCTCCTCCGCAGTCGCCTTCTTGGTTTTACGGATGCTATAGAAGTTGGAGGACCGCCACTCCTTGATGCGCTTGCGGCAGTGTCTAAGCTTCGCGGTGAAGGTGAGAATGCTCCCCTGCCTTCCTTGCTTGGCTTCGATTTCCTGCCACCAGATCGGAACCAGCGCGATGAAGTCGATCTTGGTAAGCCAGATCTTCTCAAATCTGAAGGGGTAAGGGGTGCGATTCCTCTGTGTTTTCAGCAGAAGAGGGGAGTGGTCAAAGATGATCCTGGGGAGCGCCGACACTGAGAAGAGGGGAAAGGCAAGATCCCATTCGGTTGATATCAGGAAGCGATCGAGTTTGGTGAGAGAGGGCGGGCTCTGCATGTTGGACCATGTGAAGCTTTGGTTGAGCATCGGGAGGTCAACCAGTTCCAGCTCGTTGATCATAGAGGAGAACAAGTCCATAAGGCGGTTACACCCCTGCCTCTCGGTCGGGGAGCGAGTAAGATTGAAGTCCCCGCAAATTGCCCAAGGGCCGGGGCAGGTAGGTTTAAGCGCAACAAGCTCCCGACAAAACTCGTCCTTGCCCTCCCAGGACAGGGGGCCATACACGTTTGTAGAGTCCTGGCGTTCCAATGCTTTTGAATACCTTCTTTTGTGATAGAGTTGTTAGGGAAGGTTTTCACTGTGTTTTCTGCAATGGACCGGCCTGGACCGCGGGTATTTTGCTGCGCTTGAGCTCGGAAAACGGAGAATGGCAAAGCGACTGGATTCGAATTCCGAATTACGGATCTCCCGGAATGGGGGTCAAAGCGTTTGCTTTCGAGTGGTGCATTAGAATCCGTGCTAAGTGGCCGGCACACTTTTCGAGGTGATCGGACTGGATACTTCTACGATCGGACGTTTCATCTTATTTCTGTCAGTGGGTTGTTTTATTTATTTTGTATTACCTCAACTTTCCCGTTTTTCGTTTTGGTACTGATTGAGTCCTTTTAGTTGTTAAGGGGGGGGTTGAAGTTCGAGAATTTCTGGACTAATCGTTGGGGTTTGCGGGTATTTTTAGGTTGTAGAGCTCGCAAAACGGTGAACGGAGGCGCGATCGGATTTGATTTCCGACTCCGGGATCTCCCAGAAATATTATTTGAAGTTTTCTATCAGCTTAGGGTGCATCGGAATGCGTGCCGGCGATCAGCACGCTTTTCGAGGTGATCCGGATCCTTCGTTCAATTTTTGAATGGCTAGGTGTGTTATCTGGGTTTAATTTTAAATTCTCTTCGTTTCGTTTAAGCCGACCGGGGGTGCGGAGAAAAAACCCCAAAACCCTTTTCCCCTTTTTCAAGAAACAGCGTAGGGATCGAGAGAGACGGGAAGAGAAAAGAAGGAACTGCTCCTTTTCTGCGGAACCGATCGAGCAAGGGCGGCCGATCCTCTTTCCTCCTCCTCCGCCGGCGGATTCAAGGTGAGTGGTTCGAGTTTTTTTTCGGTTTTCCGTTTTGAGGGTTTCTTGTCGATGTCGCGGGCGATACGAGTTGTTAAACGGGAGGCCGCCGCCGCCGTTGTTAAATGGGAGGCCGCCGCCGTTGTTATCGTGTCCACGGGGTCGTCGCCGTGGTCGCGTGGTCGCAACCGGAGCCGGAGAAGACGACGAAATCAGAAAATTACAAAAAAAACACGGTTTACTGTTCACGGAAGCCCAGCCCGCAGCCCGCGGTCCACGCTCCAGGCGTGGACCCGGCGCACGGATCGACCCTTCCGTTGGTGAACCCCGTTGCACCAAGCCCGGCCTGCAAGAGGTGCACCGGCCCAGCCCGATCCGCGCGGTGCACGCATTGGGCGTGCACCCGGTGCGCGCCACCACAGCCGCGCGTGGTGAACCCGGTGCGCGCCATGCCCGTGCACCGGTCCGGCCCAAACCGCCTGGTGCACGCGCCCGGGGTGAGCCCGGTCTGCACCGCCGCCTCCACTATGCTGTGAACCTGGTCCACGCCTGGTTCCGTGCACCAGGGCTCAGAAAAGAGGCCCAGAAGCTTCGTTTTTAGCCCGTTTCGCGCCGTTCTTGAGTGTTTTCAACCACGACGATGTTTTTAACATTTAAATTTTTATTGTAGCGGCTCGGGCACACGGCGAGGGTATTTTGGTTGGAACTTCCGCACGTTTTCCCCTTCGGGCTTGAGGTGGGTTTTATTGTGGTGTCTAGCGCCGGTCTCCGGCAGTCTTTTACTCTTGATATTACATGTTATCGTTTTACTTTTGATATTACATGTTATCGTTTTACCTTTGATATTACATGTTACCGTTTCACTCTTGATATTACATGTTACTGTTCTACTCCTGATTATACATGTTAGAGGGGTACTTTAGATTTCACATGTCACCATTTTACTCTTGTTTATTAATCATGTTGCTACCGGGATAGCGGTTATAGTTTGCTCTTGATTACATATTATGATGCTAACATGATTGTGGTTATGGTTACTTTGCTCGAGGCTGCAGCACGCGCACCCGCGGTTTGGCCACCGCTAAGGGTGCGCTTTTCCGGAAAAGCGGTCTATGACCCGTGTATACCCACGAGGTGACGTAGTGGGGCCCCTTATTAGTGGCGGGGTTTGAGGCGCCGAGGTGCGAGCGGTGCGACCCGTCGGTTTAGTTGTCCGACGTGGTCGGGTTTTTACAGGTACGGCACGGCCCGTCGGTTTAGTTGTCCGACGGGACCGGGTATTACAGGTACTGTACGGCCCGTCGGTTTAGTTGTCCGACGGGGCCGGGTATTGCAGGATACAGGGGTACAGATTATCTCTTCACGCTTGGGAGGGCGGTTACTCCGATTTGCTTTACGGTTTGATTTGCTACTTTTCCTGCTCTATTGTTATTATTTGTCACTGACTTCCCACATCGTGACAGGGCCCAGACGGGGGGGAGCGGTAGGCGACGGTGAGGACGGGGCAGGAGCTTCTGGGTCGCTGGGGACCCCGGACTGTATTTCCTCTTTTATCTTTACATTTCATTTACGTTGTAGTCATTTGTGTGGTTCTCGATACCCTCGTGGGGTCGGTGTGGATGTCGGCATGCTTTATATCTGGTGGTCCTCGTATCTATTTATCTTTCCTTTTATTTCTGTTGGCCGTTTGGAAAAGAAAAATTAAAACCAAAGAAAAGACTGCGAAAACCGTTTTTAAAATTTAAGTGTCGTGTGGGCACTGATTTCAAACCCTGTGGATTTATGGATTGTGAAAATGAATTTCAAAACTTGAGTGCCGTGTGGGCACTGTTTTCAAAACCCTGTGGATTTATGCGGTTTTCGAAATGCGTTTTCAAAATCTGAGTGCCGGGTGGGCGCTTTTTCAAAGACTATGGATTTATCCTTTCAAACGGATCGGCCGTGCGTTTTAATAAAATATGGTATTTAGTTGTATGTTAGTGACTGTTGTGATTGAATGGTTGGTTGTGTTTGGAGCTTGTGCTAAATGCTACGCCGTGCATATACAGAGGAGACTCTGTCCGTTTGCAGAGAGATTCTGCATATGCGGCGGGTCTGGGCATGCGCCGGGGAAGAAGGGTTTTCCTTTTATCACAAAAAAAAAAAAAAAAAATTTATACGTCAAATGTTTGACTTTTGCGAACCGTTTTCGCTAAAACAAACCCCCGGGGCGTGACACGTTGGTAAGATAGAAGGAGGAGCCGCAGGAGGTACTCAGCAGTCGTAGCGTCAGAGAGTGGTCCCGCACAATGACTTCGGAGCAGGTGAAGTGCTTGGAGCTCCAGCAGGTGACGAGCCCGCTTTGGTTTCTTGAAAGCACAAGACGGAAACTTTAAGATCACAAATAACCGATTTCACAATAGCACGCTTAGATAGATCATTCAATCCTCTGACATTCCATGAGCATATTTGAAACATAAGGAAAGCTAAAACACCGGGAAGCGGGGTTCGAACAGCAGGACGTTCAGAGCGCAGGGCCGGCAAAGCTCAGGAGCGAGAAGGCGTCCCCGTCGCTGAGATGGATGCCTAGCTTGGAGGTCTTGAGGATCAACATCTTGACATCCGCCGCGTCATCGTTACCGGAAGGCGGGCAGGCGGGTGCGCCCTCGCCCAAAAGTAGAGTCTTGCGGGCTACGACGCGGTCCAGAGCTAGGGTGCCTGCCTTCTTTGCTAGCCGAGGGCTCCGCCTGATGGCAAGTGAGGTGGAATGGTTGGTGGCCGAGGCGGTAGAGTTCCCGATCGGGGGGGCAGAGGCGTGGGGCGCCGATCCGGCTGGTCGCCCTCCTGGCCGTCCAGAGTGGGCCGGCGAGGCTGCTGCAGGTTGCTCCGAGGGTAGAGTCCGAGCGGTCCTTCCAAGAAGTCAACTGGTGGCGGACCCTTGGCAGGGTGACGGCAGAGGCCATTCACTTGCAACCTGGGGAAAGCGATGGCCTGCAGAGGGAGGCGGCTGTGACGGATCTCCGGCGAGCCCGCGTCGCCGGTAAAAGGCAGGGCCGGCCAGGGAGAGGGGGCACTTCGGCGGGCCAGGGAGGCCATTGAAGCGCATGGGCCGGCGGCCAGGGGGGGCCCAGCTGGTTGGCGGAGGTGGTTGGCGCCCGCGGTGGGGCCCACAGTGGTCCGGGCCGCCAGCAAGCAGGGGGGCAGAGAGATGCGTCCAAAGCGGCTTGGGGCCCCGGGGTACGGTCGGTTGGTCCGCGGGTGGGCCGCGGCATCAAGGGGGGCCCGCGGGTAGGCCGCCGGATCGAGGGGGGCCCGTCGGTGGCATCTACGAGGCCGGCCGTGGGGGTGGTTCCCCGGTAAAGGTGCGGCCCGGCTCAGAGGACCGCCGAGGCCAGAAGGGGGGGAGATAGGGCCGGTGGAGGTGAAGGGGCCGGTGGATGCCGGGCTAAGCTCGTAGGCCCCCGAGGCCGGAAGGTGGACTGGGGCCGGGGGAGCAAAGGTAGAGGGGAGTAGGGCGGCACTCGGAGGGCGGCGGATGGGCCCCGCAAGCTGCAAGGCCCAAAAAAAGATGCAAGAGGGGCCGAGCCCAACGGTTACTAGGGGCCCAAGAGATAATCCGAGAGCAGACAAAAGGGGGCCCACCGAGTAGCCCGGGTGCATCCCCGACCCAGACCTGAAACCAATCGAGTGGGAAAGATGGGCTGCGGGGGTGACGAGGCAGGGCAGCATGGATGCTCTGGTCGAGGCGTTGCCGCTTGGACTCCAAGGGTGCGCGCGCGGGAGTCGAGGGAACAGGCGTATCTCTAGCCGATCCACCGAGAAGATCGCGGAAGCGTCACCCTGCTCCACCCTGACCGAGCAGGCAATCCCCCATCTCCCCATCCGGTGAAACCAATTTGAAAACTTACCAAAAAAACGCAAGGAACGAAGACCGAGGACTCTCCCGAGGCCGTCCCCAATGGTTGGATCTGGAAGTTGGGCGACACGAAGGCGGTCGAAATCCTCCGGGCGCAGGACCGTTGGGTTGAAGCAGAGGCCCACGACGGCGCCTGCCGTCCCGGTCACCGACGACGGAGGCGGGGACAGGCCTGGTTGCCCGCCCGAAATCTCATCGCAACGCCGTCTCCTGTCACGTATCTCAGAGGAATCCCACGTATCGTCTCGCCCGGGGCGCGTCGCATCTCGTGAGTCGCTGCTCTCTCCCTCGAGGCCAACCAGAGCTACCCGCCTAGCCAGCTGCATGCCAAGCGGGTCGGTTTGGTCCCCTCCTTTGTCGGGTCCTCCTCCCACGAAGGGTGTGCCACGGTCCTCGCCCCCGAAGGGGGAAGTACTTTCGATCCGGACCTGCGAGGAGACGACGACGTCTCCCAACGAGATGGAGATAGTTTCTGGGATGTCGGCGAGATCATCGACCGCCACCTCGCACCGATACCCCGTCATGTCGTCCACGTTGATGCTGCGCTCGTCAGCTCTGATAAAGCGGCCGAAGCTACCAACGATCGCGCACACGCGGGTGGTTGACCAGCACTCGTACGGGAGGTTAAAGATCTTAATCCAAGCCTTATGTGTAAGCCGCGAGATGGCAGCGTTGTGGTAGGGATCCCAAGGGACGCAGCGGAGCCGGCAATGTTGGAGATGAACCAGGCCGTTGTTGATGACGTCGTCGGGCCGGACCCACTCCAGCAGAAAAATGACGAGATCTCGGTCAAGATGGCGCGCCACCCGAAAGTCGCTTGCAAAGCCTCCGAACCTTGCTGCCAGGTCAGCCGCAATCGTCCCCTGGGGAAGTGGCCGAGGTGTGATCTCCCGATGATGTCGGCAAGGACTGCGTTCCGACGCCGGTTCTGACGAATGCGGAAGTCGTCGGTTAAGGGGATGAAAGCCTTCAAAGAAACAGGTCGGAAGCCGCGTCCGCCGCGCTCCATACTGCAGCGTTGCCGGCGAGAGGGACAGTGCCTTGCACGGTGGCCGGTGCAGAGGCACGTCGCACAGCGCAGAGGGTCACGGCAGTTGCGAACCAGGTGGTCCCTGGCCAAGCACTTGAAGCACTACTTGGCCCGGGGAGTTGCCGCAGAACTGGAGGGCCGGAATCTGAGCTTGGGTGGCTCGCGGTGGGTAGGGGGCGGAGTCGGTTGGAGCAGGGCAGCTTTATAGGACAGGGGCCTAGCCAGAGGAGGGCGCGGGGAATCACTCTGGCGGCCAAGCTTGGAAGGAAGCGTGGAGCAGGAGGCGAGGTGACAGGCATCCTGTCCCTTGGCGGAGCAGTGAACCGTACGGCGGGGGAGCATCGCAGCGGAGGAGGAAGAGAGGACAGAGCAAAGGGGGATTCCATGTTGGTGTCACGCCCCGGGGTCGAAACTGCGCCCCGGGCCCAGCAACAGATCCGCCGTCCCTACAGGAAGCCCCATAGAGACGTAGCGACTATCCTGCAAAGAAATATCTACACTAGCAGATATCAGAGCTGAAAAAGTAAAAACTAAATATAAACATAGTGTAAAACTAACTCTCAGAATATATACAACTATCCTCACCACAAATGATACAAAAGTCACTCAGATGACAGGAAAGTAAAAGGTACAACTCGATACCTCACTACATAAATCTCTCAATATGACACACTCCAAAATAACATAGGGGTACCTCTAATCACACACTGGAGCTGAAGAGAAGGGATCTATCTCGCGACTCCCTTACCTCGGTCTGTAAGAGCTGGATCAGCAACAGGAGCAGCAGGAACTGGAGCTGAAGTCCCGGAGGAAAAAGACACCACGACGGGTGTGAGAACTACCTCCCACAGTAGTTCTCAGTGGGTGCCGCCAACAAGCCCGACGGTCTGCCCACTAAGTCTACTAGAGGCATAAAGTAACAAAAAAAGTGCTGTACAGAAAAGCTTGAAAGGTAAAATCTACAGCTATTATGCCTCTATCTAAATGCTCAAGGAGTAGGACAGAAGGAACAATATGCCACTACTAGTACTCATCTCAAATTGTTGGGTTATAAATGTAATGGATCTAAATAGGGAAAAAAATACCTAGAGGGGGGTGAATAGGTGTAAACAATAAACACTCAACAAATCATTGCGCAATAAAACCCAATGCGGATATAAAAATGACACGCAAGATTTTTACGTGGAAAAACTCCAAACCGGAGTAAAAAACCACGGGACCGATCACACGGCGAAATCCACTAGAATTAAAACACGTACAAGGTGATATAACGTACTCACAGACGACTCAACCTTTTACCATACGCTCCTAGTAGATCTTCTCCGCTCGCTCCACGACGCTTCTCGAATCCACGATCTGCGCCCAACGCTGAATCCACAGCGTCCAACGTCGAGTCCACGACGTCCGACCGAATCCACGGTCTTCACCCAGTAGCACGCTTCGAATCCACGAACGTACCTCGCTTCGAATCCACGAAAGCGGTTGCACCTTGAATCCACAAGGCCACGCGAGTCCACGCGCCGATTTTGGGAAAATCGTTGTTTTTGGGTGGTGATGATCCGCCGAATACTTAGATTAGAAATAGATCAGAAATACCATCTAAGTATTCATTAATTTGATTCTACTCAACATCTGAGTTTGGAAAACCTAGAATCAAATTAATCAATATAGATGAAGAAACATAGAATTAAATCTATTGATTTCCTTTCTTCTCTATATATGGATTTATCTTTTTCGGCTTATTTTTCCGTTCTTTTTTTCGTTTTTTTTTTCGTTACCCTAAAAATGAATTATAGGGTCTATTTATAGGTTAGAAACCATTGGATGACGATAAATATCAAAAACTAACCTTTTCTGAAATTTTACAGGACGACGATCCGGATCGGATTTACTGCGATCCGGATTGCCGTAACGAGATTGACAATTCCAGAAAAACAGGGGTTCGGGATCCAGATTGAAATGCCCGATCCGGATCGTTCATGAATTTCAGCAAAAACCAATGTTCGGGATCCGGATCAGAATTGGCTTGGATCCGGATTGGATTTGCATATGAACCAACACCCTTCGGGATCCGGATTGGATTGGCTGATCCGGATCCTGAACATGTTCCATGTCCAGTTTTTTGATTTTTATGCAACTAAAAATTCATCCAAGTGTTTCTACACTATGAGAAGTATTCGGATCACCAAAAATATTTAGTTAAACATACCTGATCCTTTTGAATTCTTCTCTCTTGAGATTGAGGTATATGATTCAAACTTTCTTCATCTTCAATCTTCAAGACTTAGACACTTTCACGAAATACGCCAACTCAAATTCCGTAACACAAATCACCCAATTCAAACTGACTGCCACATCGGGTCAAGTCAAACCTGCGCCTACCTACTGCCGTCACACCCCGGAGGATCGGACTTACGTAGGACGTCCGTGACTGCCAAAACTGGCTCAGCCAGAGGGACGGTGTCCATGACTGCCAAAACTAGCTCAGCCAGAGGGACACATGCGTCCACAAGCCGCGATAGAAGTATCAGGCCCAACTCCGGAGTGGCACTCGAGGGGCGCGACCCCACCGAGCAAAGTATCCGCGCATTTCTGTCGAGCTCAAATGTGGCTCCTGCAGGCTATGATCCCAATCACTGTCTCACTCACTAGCTAAAATCCACACTGTCTGTCACGCCCCTAGGGTTTCATTAAGTGGAAGACAGCCACTGAAAAGAGTTGAATTTGCACATAAAATTTTTTTTGAAAGCGATCTCCCCCGGTGCGTGCCCAGACCCGCCGCATATACAAATTCACTCTGCAAACGGGCAGAGTCTCCTTTGTATATGCACGGCGTCCTGACTACAATATCCATACTATTATCCATTTAACCACAATAGCTCAGCAGTCGAGTACATACAACTATTTTTTTTCTATAAGTATTAACGAGGCCGACCAATTTTGAAAGGATAAATCCACAGGTTTTAAAACGGCGCCCACACGGCACCCATGTTTTCAAAGCTGGGTTCGCAATCCATAAATCCACAGAGTTTTAAAACGGTGCCCACTCGACACGCATATTTTCAAAACTGTTTTCGCAATCCCATAAATCCATAGAGTTTTAAAGCGGTGCCCACTCGACACCCATATTTTCAAAACTGTTTTCGCAAGGTTTTCTTTTTCTTTTTCTTTGTATTTTGAAAACAGCCAACCAAAAGAAGTAAAGCAACCATTCATCCACAAGGTAAGAAAACAATCCAACATCCACGTCGATCCCACAGGGGTATCGCAATCCACATAGTAAGCTACTACTAAGTAATGAAAAGAGCAGAGAAGAAATACATACAGCCTATGGCCTCGAAGGACCAAAAGTACTCCTGTCATGGCCTCACCGTCGCCCTCGCTCTCACTCCCGAAGGAACCTGTCACAGAGTGGGAAGTCAGCGACACAAGGTATAAGAATGAAATGCAGGGAGACTGTAACTAAAGCAAACCGTAAGAAAACCAGAGTAACCGCCCTCCGCATCGTACGATCGACGGTGTCCCCTCCCCCTGCAAAACCTGAACCGGGCACCTGCCTCGGCAACCCAGACCGAGCACCATCCTCCAGAAGGAAAATCAAACCGAGTGTTGGGTTATAAGTAATTGGATCTAAATAGGGGAAAAAACACCTAGAGGGGGGTGAATAGGTGTAAACAATAAACACTCAAAAATCATTGCGCAAATAAACCCAATGCGGAAAAATAAAAGAACACGCAAGATTTTTACGTGGAAAAACTCCAAACCGGAGTAAAAAACCACGGGACCGATAACACGGCGAAATCCACTAGAATTAACACACGTACAAGGTGATATAACGTACTCACTGACGACTCAACCTTTTACCATACGCTCCTAGTAGATCTTCCCGCTCGCTCCACGACGCTTCTCGAATCCACGATCCGCGCCCAACGCTGAATCCACAGCGTCCAACATCGAGTCCACGACGTCCGACCGAATCCACGGTCTTCACCCAATGGCACGCTTCGAATCCACGAACGTACCTCGCTCCGAATCCACGAGAGCGGTTGCACCTTGAATCCACAAGGCCACGCGAGTCCACGCGCCGATTTTGGGGTAAATCGTTGTTTGTTTGGGTGGTGATGATCCGCCGAATACTTAGATTAAAGATAGATCGGAAATACCATCTAAGTATTCATTGATTTGATTCTACTCAAAATGTGAGTATGGAAAACCTAGAATCAAATCAATCAATATAGATGAAGAAACATAGAATAAATCTATTGATTTCCTTTCTTCTCTATATATGTGGATTTTTTCTTTTCGGCTATTTTCTTCTGTAATAGCTTGTGCCCTAGAAATGAATACAGGGCCTATTTATAGGTTAGAAACCCTAGGAAGAATATACGGATCAAAAACAGCCTTTTCTGGAAAGAATTACCGACGGCGATCCGGATTGGATTTGGCGATCCGGATTGCAGAAGCACAAAAGACGGTTTCCAGAAAATTGCTTGTTCGGGATCCGGATCGTAGTCCCCGATCCGGATCGTTCATACAGTTTTACCAAAACATCATGTTCGGGATCCGGATTGCAGTTCCTGATCCGGATCGAGAAAGCAAGCAGGTAAAACTAGTGTTCGGGATCCGGATCAGAGGAGGCTGCGATCCGGATTGAACCAGTGTATGAACCAACACCCTTCGGGATCCGGATTGCCGAGCTCGATCCGGATCCTGAACATGTCCCATGTCCAGTTTTTGATGTTTAAGCAATTAAAACCTCTTCCAGGTGTTTCTACACTATAAGAAGTATTCGGATCATCAAAATTCTTTAGTTAAACGTACCTGATCCTTTTGAATTCTTCTTTCTTGAGATTGAGGTATACGATCCAAAGTTTCTTCATCTTCAATCTTCAAGACTTAATACATTCACGAAATACGCCAACTCAAATTCCGTAACAATCTCCCCCTTTGACAATCCACGCCAACACCATCAACAAAAATTTACCGTAATCTCTAGACTCTAGACTTAGACATCTGTAATCTCTGCACACAGAAGGCATTCTTGACAAACAAAATCGTTAGATACCTCAAGAATTGAAACATTCAAAACCAACTACAGAGATAGAGTTTATTCTCATCATGACATTTGAAAAATTCAGATATGTAAGAGAATCATAGTTAAAACCAACATATCTTCTAAGCAATCGAAAACCAAATGTCAAAGTATGTTAGTCCAACATCAACTTGTTAGTCATATTACATGCCCAAATAGTTAGTCGAATAGTTAGTATAGAGGCATGTCACAAATCACATAAGAAAAACCAAAGTTGAGTTGAAGATACTTACCTTGATATTCACAAAGTTGATATTCACAATCATTGTTCATTGTTCAAAGTTCTCTCTAACTCTCTCCCCCTTTTTGTCACAAAACACAGCCAAAACGTAGCAAGAGCTACAATATGTAAGGAGAGTAAAAAAAAATTCTATTAATATGCACAAATTGAGAACTAAACTAAAAGTAAGAAGAAAAACTAAGTCCTGAAAACTAAGAACCAAGAACTGCGAACTGCAAGAGAGTAAGATCATAGAAAAAGTGAACAGAAGGTGCTGCTCAGTCTGAAGAATCTGAACTGGTACAACTCAGCTTGCTCAAAATCCCTTTAAGCAAATTCTTAATATTTGAGTACTTTTTCTTGATCTTCTTGTGTTCAGAGGAAATCTGCTGAAATTCTTTCGATATTCTCTCTTGTGCAGCAGAGAGTCTTTGTTGTTCCTGACGAATCGATTCCAAAGTCTCTGTGTCAGTTGTCCGTGTCTTTGAGTGTGAAGGATGCTGTGTAGATGCAGATGGTGCATCCAGTCCCGAAACCCATGGAGATTCAGTTTGCAGAATTCCAGAAAGTGAGCGTGCTCTGGTGAGAGGCCCACTATGCTGACTCGCACTTCTTTGGACATTTTTCCTTCTCGTATACTGTTTGGTTGTTGAGGCAGATTTCATTAGTCTTTTTCTTTGGTAAATTTCCTGTCCTCCTCATCAATTTTTCGTTGAACATCTTTGAAGAATTCGTCCCATTCTTCCTCATCGTAATCCGAGCTGTCCTCCTTGGCTTCGTTCGTTTTGTCTTGAGTTGAAACACCCGGTTCTTCTTTAACAGATGTGCTCGTGTGCACCATCGTGACCAGTAGCAGGATTAACCAGGAGAGTGCCATTGGTGTGAGTGCTTTGAGTTTTGAGAAAGTGTCCTGTGAAGACCAACTCAAGAACACATGAAAAATCGTCAATTTTGAAAAATTTGAAAAATTGTACCTAGACAATCATAATCATGTAGAGAAGCCAAGAATCAAATTAGTTTTCCAAAAAGAATTTTAAAAATAGATCAATTCCATGATTTTCAAAAATTCCTCTTTTATGCCCTAAACCAGAATTTTTAGAAATCGAAGCCTAAAAACTCGTTTATCTTGAGAAAACCCAGCATAAAAGCAAAACTAATTGACCCAGAGTTCTTATTTCAAAAGAAATTTGATCAAAAACCATTCACAAACGAAAAAGTTCCAAGATTTCAACTCACGTTTGATGAAAAACCATAAAAACTGTGAAAAACCGAGTTTTGATCAATAAAACTTACTTGAATCCGAAGAACTTTGAGTTTGGAAGCTCCAAAATGCAAGAAATCTAGAGAGAGAAGCTCTAGAGATTTTAGAACAAAAGATTAGGGTAAAAGAAATCAAATCCTCTTTGTTCTTATAAAAACCCTAGCCGTGATCCGGATCGGATCGAGAATGTGATCCGGATCGGCTACCCGCAGGAAGAATCCTGCGTTCGGGATCCGGATCACTTACCCCGATCCGGATCGGCTTCAACTTTTTCTCCAGAAAAATTCAGAAAAATTCCATAAAATCCAGAAAAAGTATGTAAGCACTTTACCATGTCAACTTTAAACAAAAGACATCGTTTCATACAACAAGAAATAGATTATGCAAAATCTATCAAAAATACCCAAAAATGAAACGAAAATTTACGAAAGTTAAAACACTTAAAGTTGAACAACTTCAATTACATCTATCCTGATCTTATGTGTAATGCCTTTATCAAATCATCAATTTTGGTAAAGAAAATGAAATACCAAGATCAATAGATGTTTGAAATCCCAGATAAGTTAGATAATATATCTAGACAATCTGTTGAAGGAGTGGCTCTTTGAGCATCTTTTACTAAAAATCCCACCTTATACCAACCATGAAATACGACTGAGTCAAGTATTTCAATATGAATTTCATCAACAATTTTCAAAACAAAAATTTGCTTTTCATTCATGGAGTATTTTTTTTTTTATTTTCTCCATGTGGTGGTAGTTTTCACACTCCTCATTGGGATGTAACTCTTTCCACATCTTTTGAGCATTTTACATTTCATTGACTCCCCCTCAATTGGCTATCAATTATTTAATATATAAGGTATTCAACCAAACCATTGATCTCGAATTCATACTCGACTAAGCAATCAAATATGATAATGACTATACCAAGAGATCATTGAGAGAGAAATTGACTTTGATCACTTAAAAGATGGTTTAATTAACGTAAATGATCATTGCAACATTGAAATATTATGACATCAAAAGCATAATAAATTTCTAAATGCATAAAAGGATGCAATTAAAGTCAATTATGATTTATGCTCAATTAATGTCCTATGTACAAAACATAGATAAAGAACAAAACAAAAACAAAAACAAAACCTAACCTAAGCAAAGGTTTCAAAAGAGTTTATTTCAAGGAAAGCATGCCAATTGCTTTACGCAAGTGAATAAAACGTTTTTGATCCAAAGGTTTTGTTAAGATATCAGCTAATTGATCCTCAGTTGAAATATATGACAGTTGAAGAATGTTTGATTCAACTAGCTCTCTAAGAAAATGATATCTAAGTTCAATATGTTTTGTTCTAGAGTGCAACACAGGGTTTTTAGAAATGTTAATAGCACTAGTGTTGTCACATAAAATGGTTACCGAAGATGTTGAAATCCGGAAATCGCTCAACACGCTTTTCATCCAAATCAATTGGGTTGAACAACTTCCTGCAGAAATGTACTCCGCTTCGGCAGTCGAGAGTGCTATGCAGTTCTGCTTTTTACTGTGCCATGCAACAAGGCAGTGGCCAAGATAGAAGCATGCACCACTCGTGCTTTTCCGGTCATCCACTGATCCAGCCCAATCGGCATCTGAGTATCCAACAATATCCAAAGTCGTTCCCATAGGATACCAAATTCCGAAATTGATTGTACCTTTGATATATCGGATGATCCGTTTCACCGCTTTCAGGTGAACCTCCTTCGGTGCTGATTGATATCTCGCACAAATCCCAACACTGAAGGATATATCCGGGCGACTAGCCGTGAGATATAGTAGACTTCCAATCATACTGCGGTACAGTTTCTCGTCTACATTCTCACTTTGTGATTCACTTCCAAGTCCCTTATGGCTAGTTCCCATTGGAGTCGGAAAATCCTTAGAATTTTCAAGATCAAACTTTTTGACCAACTCCAGTGCATACTTGGATTGACACAAGTGAATTCCTTCATCGTTTTGTTTAACTTGTAATCCAAGAAAATAAGTCAATTCGCCCATCATGGACATCTCAAATTCGCTTTCCATGGTCTCCGCGAATTTAGAAGCATCATTATCTCTTGTTGCTCCAAAAACAATGTCATCGACATAGATTTGAGCAACTATGAAATTGTTTTGATAATGCTTCACAAAGAGAGTCCTGTCAGCTCCCCCTCGAGTGTAGCCCTTTTCCAAAAGGTGCTTTGTCAACCTTTCGTACCATGCTCGCGGTGCTTGTTTCAGACCGTAAAGAGCCTTTTTCAGACGAAAAACATGGTTAGGTAGTTTATGATCCACAAAACCTTTCGGTTGAGCCACATAAACTTCCTCATTTAAAAACCCATTTAAAAAGGCGCTCTTAACGTCCATTTGAAATAATTTGATTTTAAAATGACAAGCAATCGCAAACAATATACGAATGGACTCGAGTCTAGCTACAGGGGCGAAAGTTTCATCAAAGTCTATACCTTCTACTTGAGAGTAGCCTTGAGCAACTAACCTTGCTTTGTTCCTGATGATAGTACCTTCTTCATTTTTCTTGTTCTTGAAGATCCATTTGGTACCTATCACATTGTGTTGCTTCGGAGGCTTCGTTAATTCCCAGACTTTGTTTCGCTCGAATTGATGGAGCTCTTCCTGCATTGCTTTAATCCAGTAATCATCTTGGAGAGCTTCATCAACATTCCTTGGTTCGATTTGAGATACATAGCATGCAAATCCGCAAACCAATTGTCTCCGTGTTCTAACTCCTTCTTGTGGATCTCCAATGATGTTCGATTCAGGGTGATCCTTGGAGATGCGTAACGTTTGAGGTAGAGGAGTAGACGGAGGTACCCGAGATGATTCCTGCACATCAGATAAGCTTGAAGAACCGTTAGATGCATCATTATTATCGAAAGAATTGTTAGAAGAAGATGCATTAGCAGGTGTATCATCATCAAGAGAGATATCGAGGGTAGATTTTTCAGATTCAAAGTGAAAAGCTTCATCTACCTTAACATTTATCGATTCTACGATCGTCTTAGATTCTAAGTTAAAAACTCGATATGCTCTGCTGTTTGTAGAATAACCTAAGAAAATCCCTTCGTCACTTCGAGAGTCAAATTTTCCAAGATTCTCACGATCACGTAAAATAAAACACCGACTCCCAAAGATGCGAAAATATTTGATGTTAGGTTTTCTACAAAACCAAAGTTCATATGGTGTATTCAATGTCCCCGGGCGCAAATACACGCGATTAATAACATAAACAGCAGTGTTTACCGCTTCAGCCCAAAAATAGAAAGGTAAGTTCCGGCTGTGAAGCATAACACGTGCCATTTCCTGTACGACCCTGTTTTTGCGCTCGACTACACCATTTTGTTGAGGTGTGTAAGGTGCGGAGAATTCATGTTTAATGCCATTAGAAATGCAAAAATCAATGAATTTGGAATTTATGAATTCCCCACCTCTATCACTCCTAACTCGGGTAATTCTATCATTCTTTTCAATCATAATACGATTGCAGATTTCGAGAAAAGAATCAAAGGTATCAGCTTTTTCTTTTAAAAATGCTACCCAAGTATATCTAGAAAAATCATCAACCAATAAGAAAATATACCATTTACCTCCCAGAGATGGTTGACGAGTTGGCCCCATTAAATCCATATGCAAAAGTTCCAAAGGCCGTTTTGTACCTATGTGGTTCAAGTTCTTGTGTGCAGTCCTAGACTGTTTTCCCTTTTGGCAACCGCCACACACAAGGTTTTGTTCAAAAGAAAGTTTCGGAACCCCCTTGACCACATCTTTGTTCGAAATTCTAGCAAGTTCCTTAAAGTTTATGTGACCTAGCCTTTCATGCCAAAGTGTTTCATTTTTCAAAGATGCTAGGTTACATTTTTCAGAAATCTTAGAGGAACTACATAACAATTGTTTTCTGATCTAACCCCCTTTAAAAAGAAAGCATGGTTCATGTCAGTTACAGTGCATTTATCAGATGAAAAATTAACTGAATAACCACTATCACAAAGTTGACTTATGCTTATGAGGTTAGTCTTAAGGCCATGAACAAATAACACATTATCTAGAACCGGGCCATCTGGAATAGCTACCGTTCCCTTTCCAACAATTTTGGAAGACCGACCATCTCCGAAAACAACAAGTCCTCCGGAGTTTTTCTCAAATGTTTGAAAACAGTTTTTATCACCGGTCATATGACGGGAACACCCGCTATCCAGGTACCAAGACGAACTATCATATGCATGCAAGGAAACATTGGTAGCAAGACAAGGGAAAATTTCACCTTTGCGCACCCAAACCTTTTTGGAATGCGTCGGTAATGATCGTGAAGTTGATTTCCTAGGTGAGAGCGTCTTGCTTGAAGAATTGCTGCTCCTTGATGATGTCGTCTTGAGCGGTGTACTACCAAGGCTCTTTTCCTTCAATGAGTTGCAGTTGATTTTCGAGGAATAGCCTTTTTGGTAGTCATTGCAAGAGGTGCTTGAGGTGTGCGTTTGGCTTCCGTCTTGCAATTTCTCCTTATGTGCCCTGAAATGCCACAACGAAAACATACCTTGATTCTTGTCGATTCCGAGGAGGATGTAGTAGGTTTGTTGTCGTTGCTTGTCGTGAACACCGGTGTCGGAGGAGGAGATACCGACTGAGGCACAAATACTGTACCACTCGAACTTGGAATGTCTCCAGTTTGAGTGTATCCGAGGCCGAACTTATTTCTTTGACCAAGACCAAGAAGTCTGTCCAACTTACTCCTTCCAGAAGAAAATCTCTTTAAGTCATCCTTCAGTTGGCGTATGGTCTCCGTCATTTCCAATTTTTCCTGTCGAGCCTCGCCGTTGAGCTTCAAGAAGTAATTCGCTTTGTTCACCATATCCATATAATTCTTCTCGAGTTGCTCATTGGACTCTTGAAGGGAAACATTTGTTTTAATCAGATTATCCCTTTCCACTTCAAGATCGGTTGAGAGAGAGGTTACCCTTTTTACTTCTTCTTCGAGATCCTGCAATCTCCCTTTCAACCCCTTGTTTTGCTTAGCCAGTTTCTTTGAATCCCTCAAAAGCTGTGGTAGGCTAGAGCAAAATCTTCACCTTCCGAATCATCTGATTCATCGTCCGTTGCAATCTTTTCAACAGTGGAGTTGGACAGTGAGTCGGATGTACTTGCCATTAAGCACATGAAGGGTGAAGATGTAGTGGACGCGTGGAAAGCTGTCGCGTTGTCTTCTTCATCACTTGAGGATGACTCATTTGACGTGGAGTTGTCATCCCAAGTAACGACTTGCATCGCTTTCTTCTTTGCCGGATTCTTGTTGGGACATTCCGTTGCAATGTGGCCGTAGCCTCGACATTTGAAGCACTGAACTTGTCCCTCAGAACTTTTCTTATCCTTTGAGAAGTTCTCTTGCTTTCTTGACTTGTAACTTGAAGAACCCTTGCCTTTCTTCGACTTTCCGAAGGATGGAGTTTTGCTTGAATTTCCCCTTCGAAAGTTGCGGCGAAACTTCCTTGTCAAGAGAGCGAGCTGCTTCTCAAAGTCCTCCATAGAAAGGTTCTCGTCGTCGTCCGAGGAGGATGAATCCGCGTCTTCTTCTTTAGTTGATTTCAATGCGTAACCTGAAGACTTAGAAGAGGATGCCTTTCCAGAAGAATAGTTAGTAGGAAATGTCATTTCATAAGTTTGTAAAGCACCTACTAATTCTTCTACACGCATTTCGTCCGGGTGTTTAATTGTTTCAATGGCTGCGACCTTCGGGCGAAATCGTTCAGGAAGAGTTCTTAGAATTTTTCTTACAACTTTAAATTCTGGAATCTTCTCTCCCAAGTTAGCACATGAGTTTACGATGTCTTGCAATCGTGTGTAATAGTCAGTGAAAGATTCATTCTCTGCCATAGAGATAGAGTCAAACTTGCTCGTGAGCATTTGCAGTTTCTGAATCTTCACTAGGTTAGTTCCCTCATGCGTAACTTGAAGAACATCCCAGATTTCTTTCGCAGTCTCACATGCCGAGACGCGAGAGAACTCAGTTTGTGACAAAGCATTAAATAGAGCATTAATTCCTTTGCCATTGTAAGAAGATAAGTCTATCTCTTCCTTGGTCCATTTCGACCTAGGTTTTAAGGTGCGAACATCATCTAAAATTTCAGTTGGATTAGACCATCCTAATTCAATTGATTGCCACACCCTTTCGTCGATGGAAATTAAAAAGGCTTTCATCCGTACTTTCCAGTACGCATAATTTGTTCCATCAAAGAAAGGGGGTCGATTGATGTTTCCACCTTCAACCATTGTTTACAACCCTATTCCCGCTCTGATACCACTTGTTGGGTTATAGGTAATTGGATCTAAATAGGGGAAAAAACACCTAGAGGGGGGTGAATAGGTGTAAACAATAAACACTCAAAAAATCATTGCGCAATAAAACCCAATGCGGAAAAATAAAAGAACACGCAAGATTTTTACGTGGAAAAACTCCAAACCGGAGTAAAAAACCACGGGACCGATAACACGGCGAAATCCACTAGAATTAACACACGTACAAGGTGATATAACGTACTCACAGACGACTCAACCTTTTACCATACGCTCCTAGTAGATCTTCCCGCTCGCTCCACGACGCTTCTCGAATCCACGATCCGCGCCCAACGCTGAATCCACAGCGTCCAACGTCGAGTCCACGACGTCCGACCGAATCCACGGTCTTCACCCAATGGCACGCTTCGAATCCACGAACGTACCTCGCTCCGAATCCACGAGAGCGGTTGCACCTTGAATCCACAAGGCCACGCGAGTCCACGCGCCGATTTTGGGTAAATCGTTGTTTGTTTGGGTGGTGATGATCCGCCGAATACTTAGATTAAAGATAGATCGGAAATACCATCTAAGTATTCATTGATTTGATTCTACTCAAAATGTGAGTATGGAAAACCTAGAATCAAATCAATCAATATAGATGAAGAAACATAGAATAAATCTATTGATTTCCTTTCTTCTCTATATGTGGATTTTTTCTTTTCGGCTATTTTCTTCTGTAATAGCGGATGCCCTAGAAATGAATAAGGGCTATTTATAGGTTAGAAACCCTAGGAAGAATATACGGATCAAAAACAGCCTTTTCTGGAAAGTTTTACCGACGGCGATCCGGATTGGATTTGGCGATCGGGATTGCAGAAGCACAAAAGACGGTTTCCAGAAAATTGCTTGTTCGGGATCCGGATCGTAGTCCCCGATCCGGATCGTTCATACAGTTTTACCAAAACATCATGTTCGGGATCCGGATTGCAATTCCTGATCCGGATCGAGAAAGCAACAGGTAAAACTAATGTTCGGGATCCGGATCAGAGGATGCTGCGATCCGGATTGAACCAGTGTATGAACGAACACCCTTCGGGATCCGGATTGCAAGCACGATCCGGATCCTGAACATGTCCCATGTCCAGTTTTTGATGTTTAAGCAATTAAAACCTCTTCCAGGTGTTTCTACACTATAAGAAGTATTCGGATCATCAAAATTCTTTAGTTAAACGTACCTGATCCTTTTGAATTCTTCTTTCTTGAGATTGAGGTATACGATCCAAAGTTTCTTCATCTTCAATCTTCAAGACTTAATACATTCACGAAATACGCCAACTCAAATTCCGTAACACCGAGCACTAACCTCAAGAAAGAAAACCAAACCGAGCACCAACCTCGGGAAATCAGACCGAGCACCTACCTCGGTAAACCGCGCCGAGCACCTACCCCGACGGGTCGCACCGCTCACACCTTGGCGCCTCAAATCCCCCACCTACGGGGGCCCCCACTACGTCACCTCGTGGGTATACACGGGTCATCGACCACTTTTCCGGAAAAGCGCACCGTTTGCGGTGGCCAAACTGCGGGTGCACGTGCAGCAGCCTCGAGCATAGTAACCAAGAATGCCGTACATAATCAAGTAGCAAGAACCATAAAGACTATCAACGACAAATAACCAAGTAACGAGAATCATAGAGACTATCAACCAAATATATATACATAATATAGGTACCGCGACACTTGGTCGCTATAATATCAATATGAGCATATGATAAATGATAACGGGAGTTAACAATATTAAATGATGCAACTACTTACTCTTACACCTTTCCCGCAATACCGTAATTCAAACACCGGAAGAATTTCCTATAACGGGATGTATCCCCGTGCACCGTGACCCTCAGTCGCCACAAATATGATGACAATGAGACATAATAGTAACAAGAATATGCACAAGAGGTTCTAAGGGGTACCCACCTGAAACGCGAAGAAGAAGGTGTGCAGAACTCCCGCTAAAACACTCCCACCCTGTGCCCGAAAAAGCTACAGTAAGTAATAATGTTAAAAACATCATCTTGGTCAAAAACACTGAAAAACGGGGCGAAACGGGCCAAAAACGGAGCTTCTGGGCTCTTTGGCAGAAGGCTGGTGTACGGTCCAGGCGTGGACCAGGTCCACGGAAATAGTCGGCGACGGTGTAGACCGGGAGCACGCCGCAGCGGTGGACCGCTGCGGCTTGGGCCGAGCCGCGCACAGCAGGAGGCGCACACCGGGTCCACGTCCTCCGCGGCTGCGAGGGCGAAGACCGGGTGCACGCCTGGTGCGTGCACCGCGCGGCCTGGGCCGGGCCGCGCACAGCTGGGGGTGCGCGCCAGGTCCACGTCATCGGTTGCGGGGGCATGCGCCGGGTGCACGCCTGGCGCGTGCACCACGCGGCCTGCGCTGGGCTGGCGCACGCGCCTGTGCATCGTGTCCGCCTCTCTGAGCTGTGTAGGCGTGCGCCGGGTGCACGCCTGGTCCCGTGGACCGCGTGGCCTGGAGCCGTACGGGATGAACAGTAAACCCCCCTTTCGTCTCCCGCGGCTCCGGTGATGACCCCGCGGACACGACGACTACGGCGACGACCCCGTGAGTACGATAACGGCGGCGGCGGCCTCCCGTTTAACAACGGCGGCGGCGGCTTCCCGTTACCACAAAACCCACGTCGCACGACAATCGAACAACCACCGCCTAAACCCTCGACCCCACAGAAATTGCAAAAGAAGGAAAACAACGAGAGGGTTTGCCCCGATCGCTTACCGTGATCCCGCGAGGAAGGAGAAGGTGGATCGTCCCTCTCGTCACCAACGTGATGCTCCACGAGAGGAGGGTTCCCCCCCTTTTTCTCTTTTTTCCCTCGCCGTTCACGTTCTCCAAAAGAAAAGAAAAAGGGTTACAACGAAAAGGGTGCTATTTATGAAAACATCCAATTAACCCTAGGTCAAGGTCTGACTCGGACTTCCTCGAAAATCGTACAAATTACCACGTACGAATCTCGGTGCCATTTACAATCACCGGGAGCTTCAAATCTCAATTCCGGGAGATCCGTAAGTCCGATTCCAGAACTGATCGCACCGCCGTTCCTCATTTTGCGAGCTCTACCACCTAAAAATACCCGCAAACCCCGACGGCCAAACCAAAAATTCTCAAACTTTCAGCCCCCACTAACAACTAAAAAGATTCAGTCAAGTTCAAAACGGAAAACCGGAAGGTCGAGGTACTACAAAATGAATAAAATGACCCACTGACATAAATAAGATGAAACATCCGATCATAGAAGGATCCAGTCCGATCACCTCGAAAAGTGTCCCGGCCACTTAGCACGGATTCTGATGCACCACTCGAAAGCAAACGCTTTGACCCTCATTCCGAGAGATCCGTAATTCGGAATTCGAACCCAATCGCTTTGCCATTCTCCGTTTCCCGAGTTCAAACGTAGAAAAATACCCGCAGTCCAGGCCGGTCCATTGCAGAAAACACAGTGAAAAGCTTCCCTAACAACTCTATCACAAAAGAAGGTATTCATAAGCATTGGAAACGCCAGGACTCTACATCACTCACCTCTTAAAACAAGTTTCGTCCTCGAAACTTAATCCTGGTCCGCAACGAATAGATCTAGGTAGCACTCCCTCATCTTTGACTCCAGTTCCCAAGTCGCTTCCCGTTCTCCTTGGTTGCTCCACAGCACCTTCCCATAGGGGATCGTCCGGTTGCGCAATCCTTTTGTCCTCTCGTGCTAAGGTCCGCACCGGTGTTCCGTCGAAGCTCAGGTCCTCTCTAAGCTCAAAAGCAGTGACCATCCGTCACCCAAAATCAAGTACGCGGGTTCAGAGCACATCTTCGAGAATCCGGTTCCCTCGCTCGGGCTGTCCGCCGGTCTGGGGGTGAAACGCCGTGCCGAAGTGTGGTTTAGTCTCTAGAGCTCGTTGCAGACTTGCCAAAGGTTCGACACCAGCCGAGTGTCTCTAGTCCACCAAAATTTCTGCTTGAGGTCCTCGTACATCTTCGTGTCACCTGGATGCGCCGCGAAGGGAGCGCAGTGCGCCTCTGACAGTAACTCTTCCTTCAACACTGGCAGCTCGGGCACGCAAGTCCACCCTCGGAAACGTATTGCGTCGTTCGCACTCGCCGAAAAGTCACTTGCGTGGTCCGGGGGGTCTTGTCTCGAATAAGCTGTATCCGTACGCCTGTTTTCTGACCCTCCAGAATTTCTCTAAGAGGGTTGGCTTGATCATCAAGGACAATAGGTCGTGCGACAGTACCGGTCCCGCTGAGTACTCGCGCTCATCGAATTCCCCCCCCCCCCCCCTCGGTTTGACCCTTCCTGCTCAAAACATCCGCTACTACACTTGCTTTTCCCCGGGGTGATACTGAGTGGACATGCCGAGTCCTTCAGCAACTCCAACCAATGCCTTTGCCGCAAAGTCAAATCCATCTCTGTGAACAAAGCTTAAGACTCTGGCGGTCCGAAAACACATCACGATGAACTCCAAAAGGGGGTGTCTCCAAAGTTTTTTTTTTTTTTAAATAAAGACGACTGCTGCCAGTTCCGGATCGCGTGTCGGGCAGTTCCGCTCACATTCTTTGTGATTCCCGTCGCTGACACAATGTGCCCCAAAAGTCCACTTCGCGAAGTCAGAACTCACATTTCTTAAACTTAGCAACCGGCTCCTGGTCCCTGAGATTCCGGAGAATAATCCGCAAGTGCTCCTTGCAGTTGATTGAAGAGGTCATCAATCCTGGGCTTGTTCTTCACTGTAACCTTGCTTATCTCCATGTAGTCGATGCGTAGACGTATGCTTCTGTTCTTTTTTTCGCATGAAAGCACGGGTGCGCCCCAAGGCGACACCCACGGTCTAAAGAACCCTTTATCCAGAAAACTCCTAGTCGTGCCTGGTAGAAGCTTGAAAGGGAGGATGTCCTCTCGCTCGGGGGTATTCCCGGCAGTTCAGCTAGAAGGACGTCGGAAGGAACCCCTACAACGGGGGTGTCAGTGAGTGATGCAGAGGGTCGAGTCGCTAGGCTCAACTAAACCAAGTAACTACACATCCGCCTGGTACCTCGTGAACCACTCCATTCCCAGCACCTCGTCGTAATCCTGCTTGCTGACTCAGAATCTCCTGTCACGACGCCACCGGTCCGCCACCCACCTCAGCCGGCGCTGAGAAGTCAGCAACAAAGTCTCGCGGTGCGTCGAGGTACCCCAGTCGTACCGCCCAACTCGTAACGATGAGACTTTAAAAGTCCAACACAACTAACCCAACGACAAGGAAAACAAACCACACTAACGCCCTTACAAGGCTCTAAGAGGTGCCAACAAAACAGGCTGGGTTTCTAACCACCCGAGATTTCCCCCCCCTGAAAACGACGAACTCACCTGTCACCAACACGGACCGCTCCCCTCCGTCACCAACATGGATCACAAGCTCGAAGCCTAACCACCACCCCGGACTACCCGTTCCGACTGTCCGTCCTACCGAGGCGACGGTCAAAGGCTAACGTTAGGTTTCAGCTCTAGGACTCACCATAAGGTCTACCCCACAAAATGAGCTGCGTACGGGGCCACCTAGCCGAAAGTGACCAGTGCCAAAACTCCGTGTAGTCGCCAGATTCCCCCTCCTTGACTCACTCCTACCCCCAAAAGATCAACAATCCAAAACGCTCCCAAACTAAGCCTCAAGGCTATGCCTTAGTCATGGGAAGTTGGCGATACAACACACAAGGTAAGGTCCTACCTCCATCCTGGCACCGACAGGGTGCGACGCTCTAAATTGCCACTAACTCTCGGTCCCAAACCGTTGCCCCACCAAGTACCGGGCATCGAAACGAGTGGTAAACCTCCAGGCCAAAAGTGACACTCCCAACTAGGAGAAAATCTAAGCTCTAGGTCCGCTCAACAAAGACCTCCAGGTACTGAAGACTATCCATCTGAAACCAAAAGGGTCGGAAGAGGACAAACAACGAAAACAGCAAGAAGAACCCTGTCAAAAGTCACCTAGGTTCACTAAACGCACTCGAGGGATCACACGCCAACCCACCAGCAGGACAACCTAACCGACACACTTGTGCAGAAAATAGAAACCCAACCCAAAGCTTTACCACCACAACCCCACTAAAAGGAGCCAACCTGTAGAGTCCTGGCGTCCCCTTGCCCTGGTATGCCTCCCTTTTATTTCTGACGGGACTGTTAGGAATACTTTTCTGTGTTTTCTGCAATGGGCTGGCCTGGACCGCGAGCATTTTTCTGCGATTGAGCTCGAAGAACGGAGGACGGCAAAGCGAACGGATTCGGATTCCGATTTGCGGATCTCCCGGAACGGGGGTCAAAGCGTTTGCTTTTAACTGGTGCATCGGAATCCGTGCTAGGTGGCCGACACGCTTTTCGAGGCGATCAGACTTGTCATCTTGTTATGTCCGTGGGTTATTTTATCCTTTGGGTGGTACCTCGACCTTTCGGTTTTTCGTTTTGGGTCCTAAATTAATACTTTCGGCAGGTAAGGGGAGGGGTCGAAATTCGAGAATTTTCGGGCTGATCGTCGGAGTTTGCGGGTACTTTTAGGTGGTAGAGCTCGCAAAACGGTGAACGGTGGCGCGATCGGATTTGAATTCCGACCCCGGGATCTCCCAGAATTTAAATTTGAAGTTTGGACCCCTTTTAGGCGCTCCGGGATTCGTGCGAGCGATTGACACGCTTTACGAGACAATCTTAGCCGTCGGTTTTGTTCCGGTTATTTTTAGGGTTTCTTTAAAACCGGGGGCCGTAGGGTTTTTCCTCCTTGGGTTTTTCTCTTGACGGCTAGGGTTTAAGGCGGCTCTTTTTAAGAAAGAGAAAGGGGGAACCCCAATTCTTTTTCCTCTTTTTTTCAACCGTGGGCGGACGGAGAGATGGGGAGAGGCCTTTCTGCGAGATTGATCGAGCGAGGAACGGGCGACCCACCTTCTTCCTCCTCCTCCAGGGAATCCAAGGTTAGCGTCGTTGCTTTTATTTTCTAGGGTTAGCGTTTCGGGTGGTGACGGTGGTGGTTTGGATGTCGCGGGCGACGCGGGTTTGGTGTTGAACGGGAGGCCGCCGCCGCCGTTGTCAAACGGGAGGCCGCCGCCGCCGTTAACTTGGTCTCGAGGTCGTCGCCGAAGCCACCGGAGTCGTGTGGTCGCAGCCGGAGCCGAAAAAGGGGCACAAATTAGGGTTACTGTTCATTTCCGGCCTGCCTTCAGCCACGCGGTCCACAGGAGTGGCGTGCGCCCGGCGCACGTCCCACAGCCCGAAGGCGCGGAACCGGGCGCACGGTCGCGTGCGCCAGCCCGGCCCGCGCACCGCGGTGCACGCCTCCAGCGTGCACCCGGTGCGCGTCGTCGCGGCCCGTAGGGGTGAGCCCGGTGCGCGCCGGCGAGTGCACCGGCCCGGCCCGTTTACCGCGGTGCACGCCTCTAGCGTGCACCCGGCGCATGCCGCAGAGACCGTGGGGGGTGAGCCCGGTGCACGCCCTGCGCGTGCACCGGCCCGGGCCCAAGATGCTTGGTGCACGCGCCCAGGTGAGCCCGGTCCACGCCGCGCATCCTCCGTGCTGTGGACCCGGTCCACGCTTCTGCCCGTGCACCAGCCCCCAACCCGGAAGCCCAGAAACTCCGTTTTTGGCCCGTTTCGCCCCGTTTTTGAGTATTTTTGACCGCGATGATGTTATTAACGATGCTTCTTACTGTAGTTCTTTTCGGGCACAAGGTGGGAGCGTTTTAACTGAGGTTTCCGCACACCTTCTTCGCGTTTCAGGTGGGTACATCCTTAGAACCCCTTTATGCCCATTTTCGTTACTGTCATGATTATCGTGTGGTGTGTACTCGGCTCATTATTGTTGGTTACGTTTTGGGTGCTTGGTTCATTATGGTTGGGTTCGTCTTGGGTACTTGGTTCATTATTGTGGGTTCTGTTTTGGGATTCGGCGTCGGGTTTTCGGCAATTGTATCTTGTTTAAAATAAATATTTAATTGTGCTAACGTGGTGTTCTTTGTGGTATTTATTGTTGAGTATGCATGTTAGCGGGTTACTTCTAGCACACATATTATCGCCCTGTTTTCGATTATACATGTTAGCGGGTTACCTTCGATCACACGTGTTACTGTTTTACTCTTAATTATACATGTTGCCGTTTTACTCTTGTTATATATTATGATGCTAACATGATGGTGGTTATGGTTACTTGGCTCGAGGCTGCAGCACGCGCACCCGCGGTTTGGCCACCGCAAAGGGTGCGCTTTTCCGGAAAAGTGGTCTATGACCCGTGTATACCCACGAGGTGACGTAGTGGGGCCCCTTATTAGTTGTGGGGTTGAGGCGCCGAGGTGCGAGCGGTGCGACCCGTCGGTTTAGTTGTCCGACGTGGTCGGGTATTGCAGGTACGGTGCGACCCGTCGGTTTAGTTGTCCGACGTGGTCGGATATTGCAGGTACGGTACGGCCGTCGGTTTAGTCGTCCGACGTGGCCAGGTATTACAGGTTACAGGCGTACAGGTTGCCGTTTCCCCTCTTGAGAGGGTGGTTGCTCCGGTTGTCTTCACGGTTTGTTTATTATATTTTCCCGTTCTGTTATTATTAGTCACTGACTTCCCACTTCGTGACAGGGTTCAGGCGGGGGGAGTGGTAGGCGGCGGTGAGGACGGGGCAGGAGCAGCTGGGTCGCTGGGGACCCTGGATTGTATTTTCTCTTTTATTCCTTGCATTTCATTTACTTTGTAGTTATGTGTGAGGTTCTCGATACCCTCGTGGGGTCGGCATGGATGTCGGTATGGATTGCATTTAGCTATCTTCGTATGCGTTACTTTTCCTTTCACTTCTGTTGGCCGATTGAAAAAGAAAACCAAACCAAAGAAAAGATTTCGAAAACCGTTTTTAAAATCTAAGTGTCGCGTGGGCACTGGTTTCAAAACCCTGTGGATTTATGGATTGCGAAATGGATTTCAAAACTTGGGTGTCGTGTGGGCACCGTTTTCAAAACCTTGTGGATTTATGCGGATTGTGAAACTCGTTTTCAAAACATAAGCGCCGGGTGGGTGCTCTTTTAAATCTGTGGATTTATCCTTTTCAAATTAATCGGCCATACGCTTTAACAAACTTGAATGCTAGTTGTATGTTAGTAACCGTTGTGATTGAATGGTTGTGAATGTTTGGGGGATGTACTAAATGCTACGCCGTGCACATACAGGGGAGACTCTGTCCGTTTGCAGAGAGATCCTGTATGTGCGGCGGGTCTGGGCACGCGCCGGGGAAGAGAAGTCTTCTTTTGAAAAAAAAAAAAAAAAAAAACCGTTTCCGCTAAAACAAACCCCCGGGGCGTGACAGATTAAGATGGTATCAGAGAAGTTCTTTCAATCACAACAGTTAGTGCCGACATCCGTTGGGATACCTCACTTGCCTACAGGTGAATGAAATGGGTAGGGCATAGGAAGGTAGAACGCGAGTGATCGAGGGGTGGGAAAAGTTCGAGTCCTTTTCTCTCGCTAGGAGGTTCGTCGTTTTGTAGGTGAAGTCTAGAGCTGACTCTTGTTATGTGTGTACAGATATGGCCCGTACCAGATCATCGGCCGGGGACGCGGAGGCAGATACGACGACGTCGACGGCCGCGGAAAACTAGCTCCTGCGGCAACAGATGCGAGAGTGCGGGGACTATTGAGTTTCTTTTCTCGATGGGGCTCGGGTGGTAGCACAACCCACCGGTAGTTGTTGTTTTGTTGGCCGTCTGTCGGCCGTGGGTAACCGGATAGCTGTTTGGGCTAAACTTGTACCTCCTGGGTCATCTGGTGTTGAGTTACAGCGGGTAGTCGGTCGATTCCTTTTGCACTATGGGCAAGGTACAGGTGGGAATGCGGATTCTTCCCCTATAATTGCTACCCATAGTTCGGCCTTTCACCGTAGACACTGCGACGCTTGCAGAGATCATCGTGATGGGTTCACGGGTGGCTCCTTTTGGTGGGGTTGTGGTGGAAAAGCTCTGGGTTGCGTTTCCGTTTTCTGCACAAGTGCGTCAGTTCGGTTGTCCTGCGGGTGGGTTGGCGTGTGATCCCTCGAGTGCGTTTAGTGAACCTAGGCAACTCTTGACACGATTTTTCTCGCTGTTTTCGTTGTTTGCCTTCTTCCGACCCTTTAGATTTCAGATAGATAGTCTTCAGTACCTGGGGGTCTTTGCTGAACGGACCTAGAGCTTAGATTTTCTTTTAGTTGGGAGTGTCGCTGTCGGTCTGGAAGTTTACCGCTCGATTAGATGCCCGGTGCTTGGTGGGGCAACGGTTTGGGACCGAGAGTTAGTGGCAAAGTAGAGCGTCGCACCCCGTCGGTGCCAGGACGGAAGTAGGACCTTACCTTGTGGGTTTTGTCGCCAGCTTCCCATGACTAAGTTATAGCCTTGAGGTTTGGTTTGGGAGCGCTGTGGATGGTGATCTTTCGGGGCAGGTGTAAGTCAAGGGGGGGGAATCTGGCGACTACTCGGAGTCCTGGCTCCGGTCATCTTCGGCTGGGAGGCCCTGTACGCGGCCCCTTTTTGTGGGGTAGACTTGGTGGTAGGTCTTAGAGCTGAAACCTAACGTTAGTTTCGACCGTCGCCTCGGTAGGACGGGTAGTCGGAGCGAGTGGTCCGGGATGGTGGTTATGCTCCCAGCTTGTGGCTCGTGGTGGTGATGGGTGGAAGTATCCAGCGTCGGCGACGGAGGGGAGCAGCCCGTGTTGGTGACAGGTGAGTTCGTTGTCTTCAGGGGAGAAGTTATGGTAGTTAGTGAACCCGCCTGTTTGGTGGGCACCTCTCGGAGCCTGGTAAGGGCGTGGTGTGGCTTGTTTTCCTCGTCGTCGGGTTGGATGTTTTGGACTTTTAAAGGATCATTGGTACGGGTTGGGCGGTATGACTGGGGCACCTCGAAGCATCGCGAGACCTGGTTGCTGACTGCTCAGCGCCGGCTGGGGTGGCGTGCGGACCGGTGTCGTCGTGACTGGCAATTTCGAGTCGGGAGGCAGGAATACGACGAGGTGCTGGGCAGGGACTGGTTCACGTGGTATCCGACAGATGTATAGCTTTTTGGTTTCAGTGAGCCTAGCGACTCGACCCTTTACGTCGTTCACTGACACCCCCATGGTAGGGGTTTCTTCTGCCATCCTCCTGACTGAATTGCCGGGAATACCCCCGGGCGAGAGGTCACCCTATCTTTGGAACTCCTACCAGACGCGCAACCTATCATTTAGGCGCCTTGCGGAATGGCTTTCGCGGAACTGAGGGAATCTAAGGCAACAGGGAGTTTTTTTTTTTCCTGAATAAAGGGTTCATCAGACCGGGTGTGTCACCTTGGGGTGCACCCGTGCGCTTCGTGCGAAAGAAGAACGGAAGCCTACGCCTACGCATCGACTGTAGGGAGATAAGCAAAGTTACAGCGAAGAACAAGTCCGGGATTGACGACCTCTCTAATCGACGGCGAGGAGCACTTACGAATTCTTCTCCGAAATCTCAGGGACCAGAAGCTGTTTGCTAAATTTAAGAATGTGGGTTATGACTTCGCGAAGTGGACTCTTTGGGGCACATTGTGTCAGCAACGGGAAACACAAAGAATGTGAACGGAACTGGCCGACATACGATCCGGAGCTGGCAGCAGACGTCTTCGTTTTAAAGCTTTGGAGACACCACCTTTTGGAGTTCGTTGTGATGTGTTTTCGGATCGCCAAAGTCTTAAGTTTTGTTCACATAGAAGGATTTGTTTTTTTTTTTTTTGCGGCGCATCCAGGTGACACGAAGATGTACAAGGACCTCAAGCAAAATTTTTGGTGGACTAGAGACACTCGGCTGGTGTCGAACCTTTGGCAAGTCTGCAACGAGCTCTAGAGACTAAACCACATTTCAGCACGGCGTTTCCACCCCCAGACCGGCGGACAGCCGGAGCGAATGAGCCGGACTCTCAAAGATGTGCTCTGAACCTGCTTACTTGATTTGGGTGATGGATGGTCACTGTTTTCGAGCTTAGAGAGGACTTGAGCTCCGACGGAACACCGGTGCGGATCTTAGCACGTGAGGATAAAAAGGACCGCGCAACCGGACAATCCCCTATGGGAAGGTGCAGTGGAGCAACCAGGAAGAATGTGAAGCGACTTGGGAACTGGCGTCAGAGAAGAGGGAGTGCTACCGAGATTTACTCGTTGCGGACCAGGATTAAGTTTCGAGGACGAAACTTCTTTTAAGTGGTGAGTGATGTAGAGTCCTGGCGTCCCCTTGCCCTGGTATGCCTCCCTTTTATTTCTGACGGGACTGTTAGGAATACTTTTCTGTGTTTTCTGCAATGGGCTGGCCTGGACCGCGAGCATTTTTCTGCGATTGAGCTCGAAGAACGGAGGACGGCAAAGCGAACGGATTCGGATTCCGATTTGCGGATCTCCCGGAACGGGGGTCAAAGCGTTTGCTTTTAACTGGTGCATCGGAATCCGTGCTAGGTGGCCGACACGCTTTTCGAGGCGATCAGACTTGTCATCTTGTTATGTCCGTGGGTTATTTTATCCTTTGGGTGGTACCTCGACCTTTCGGTTTTTCGTTTTGGGTCCTAAATTAATACTTTCGGCAGGTGAGGGGAGGGGTCGAAATTCGAGAATTTTCGGGCTGATCGTCGGAGTTTGCGGGTACTTTTAGGTGGTAGAGCTCGCAAAACGGTGAACGGTGGCGCGATCGGATTTGAATTCCGACCCGGGATCTCCCAGAATTTAAATTTGAAGTTTGGACCCCTTTTAGGCGCTCCGGGATTCGTGCGAGCGATTGACACGCTTTACGAGACAATCTTAGCCGTCGGTTTTGTTCCGGTTATTTTTAGGGTTTCTTTAAAACCGGGGGCCGTAGGGTTTTTCCTCCTTGGGTTTTTCTCTTGACGGCTAGGGTTTAAGGCGGCTCTTTTTAAGAAAGAGAAAGGGGGAACCCCAATTCTTTTTCCTCTTTTTTCAACCGTGGGCGGACGGAGAGATGGGGAGAGGCCTTTCTGCGAGATTGATCGAGCGAGGAACGGGCGACCCACCTTCTTCCTCCTCCTCCAGGGAATCCAAGGTTAGCGTCGTTGCTTTTATTTTCTAGGGTTAGCGTTTCGGGTGGTGACGGTGGTGGTTTGGATGTCGCGGGCGACGCGGGTTTGGTGTTGAACGGGAGGCCGCCGCCGCCGTTGTCAAACGGGAGGCCGCCGCCGCCGTTAACTTGGTCTCGAGGTCGTCGCCGAAGCCACCGGAGTCGTGTGGTCGCAGCCGGAGCCGAAAAAGGGGCACAAATTAGGGTTACTGTTCATTTCCGGCCTGCCTTCAGCCACGCGGTCCACAGGAGTGGCGTGCGCCCGGCGCACGTCCCACAGCCCGAAGGCGCGGAACCGGGCGCACGGTCGCGTGCGCCAGCCCGGCCCGCGCACCGCGGTGTACGCCTCCAGCGTGCACCCGTGCGCGTCGTCGCGGCCCGTAGGGGTGAGCCCGGTGCGCGCCGGCGAGTGCACCGGCCCGGCCCGTTTACCGCGGTGCACGCCTCTAGCGTGCACCCGGCACATGCCGCAGAGACCGTGGGGGGTGAGCCCGGTGCACGCCCTGCGCGTGCACCGGCCCGGGCCCAAGATGCTTGGTGCACGCGCCCAGGTGAGCCCGGTCCACGCCGCGCATCCTCCGTGCTGTGGACCCGGTCCACGCTTCTGCCCGTGCACCAGCCCCCAACCCGGAAGCCCAGAAACTCCGTTTTTGGCCCGTTTCGCCCCGTTTTTGAGTATTTTTGACCGCGATGATGTTATTAACGATGCTTCTTACTGTAGTTCTTTTCGGGCACAAGATGGGAGCGTTTTAACTGAGGTTTCCGCACACCTTCTTCGCGTTTCAGGTGGGTACATCCTTAGAACCCCTTTATGCCCATTTTCGTTACTGTCATGATTATCGTGTGGTGTGTACTCGGCTCATTATTGTTGGTTACGTTTTGGGTGCTTGGTTCATTATGGTTGGGTTCGTCTTGGGTACTTGGTTCATTATTGTGGGTTCTGTTTTGGGATTCGGCGTCGGGTTTTCGGCAATTGTATCTTGTTTAAAATAAATATTTAATTGTGCTAACGTGGTGTTCTTTGTGGTATTTATTGTTGAGTATGCATGTTAGCGGGTTACTTCTAGCACACATATTATCGCCCTGTTTTCGATTATACATGTTAGCGGGTTACCTTCGATCACACGTGTTACTGTTTTACTCTTAATTATACATGTTGCCGTTTACTCTTGTTATATATTATGATGCTAACATGATGGTGGTTATGGTTACGTGGCTCGAGGCTGCAGCACGCGCACCCGCGGTTTGGCCACCGCAAAGGGTGCGCTTTTCCGGAAAAGTGGTCTATGACCCGTGTATACCCACGAGGTGACGTAGTGGGGCCCCTTATTAGTTGTGGGGTTGAGGCGCCGAGGTGCGAGCGGTGCGACCCGTCGGTTTAGTTGTCCGACGTGGTCGGGTATTGCAGGTACGGTGCGACCCGTCGGTTTAGTTGTCCGACGTGGTCGGATATTGCAGGTACGGTACGGCCGTCGGTTTAGTCGTCCGACGTGGCCAGGTATTACAGGTTACAGGCGTACAGGTTGCCGTTTCCCCTCTTGGGAGGGTGGTTGCTCCGGTTGTCTTCACGGTTTGTTTATTATATTTTCCCGTTCTGTTATTATTAGTCACTGACTTCCCACTTCGTGACAGGGTTCAGGCGGGGGGAGTGGTAGGCGGCGGTGAGGACGGGGCAGGAGCAGCTGGGTCGCGGGGGACCCTGGATTGTATTTTCTCTTTTATTCCTTGCATTTCATTTACTTTGTAGTTATGTGTGAGGTTCTCGATACCCTCGTGGGGTCGGCATGGATGTCGGTATGGATTGCATTTAGCTATCTTCGTATGCGTTACTTTTCCTTTCACTTCTGTTGGCCGATTGAAAAAGAAAACCAAACCAAAGAAAAGATTTCGAAAACCGTTTTTAAAATCTAAGTGTCGCGTGGGCACTGGTTTCAAAACCCTGTGGATTTATGGATTGCGAAATGGATTTCAAAACTTGGGTGTCGTGTGGGCGCCGTTTTCAAAACCTTGTGGATTTATGCGGATTGTGAAACTCGTTTTCAAAACATAAGCGCCGGGTGGGTGCTCTTTTAAATCTGTGGATTTATCCTTTTCAAATTAATCGGCCATACGCTTTAACAAACTTGAATGCTAGTTGTATGTTAGTAACCGTTGTGATTGAATGGTTGTGAATGTTTGGGGGATGTACTAAATGCTACGCCGTGCACATACAGGGGAGACTCTGTCCGTTTGCAGAGAGATCCTGTATGTGCGGCGGGTCTGGGCACGCGCCGGGGAAGAGAAGTCTTCTTTTGAAAAAAAAAAAAAAAAACGAACCGTTTCCGCTAAAACAAACCCCCGGGGCGTGACACAACCGGCGCCACCCAGCGTCAAAGCTAAACCCCCCGATAAAAGTCACCACTTACGCACCCTTGTGCGAAGCGAGGTACGGCCTCTCTAACCGAAAACAAGCCCCAAACGTACAAGATTTTCTAGCCCCGGTGGTCTCCCTTTTTTAACCCTAAAGGAGCACCCCGAGATCCCGTCCCGACAATTTCTACAACCATTGCCGTGACCACAATAAAAGCCGAACTATGGGTAACAACCGTAGGGGAAGGATTCCTCATTCCCTCCCTACCTTGCCCATGGTGCAAGAAGAATCGGCCGACTACCTACTGTAATCTAACACCAGAAGACCTAGAAGATACAAATTTAGACAAAAGGCTATCCAGTTACCCACGACCGGCAAAATGGCCGACACACTAACAAACACCGGTGGGTTACACTACCACCTATCACCGTTACTAACGACGACCAGAACGTCGGTGGAGGAAAGGGTTCGGAACAACAAAAGTCGGCACAACAATCTGCTGTATTACCAGCCGTAGCAGGTGCATGAACACCGTCAGCAGGCCCACCGTGTCCTGTGCTGGTTGCCTAATCCATTGAATCATAGCAACCATCAAGGTCCCAGTGGTAGCCGGCCTCGACCCCAACCTCCAAAACAACCCGACAACACTAGCACAACACCCGAGCTAAACCGAAAAACAAAATTCAACAGTCCTGCACTCTCCCATCTCTACGCAATTATACCGTGATCATTTCATTAGTTAGTAGCCAATGGTAATGTGCTCCTATGGATGTTGGACAGCGACTACTGTGGTTAAAGCTGTTTCTCTCTGATACCATCTTAATCTATCACGCCCCGGGGGTTTCATTAAGCGGAAGACAGCCACTGAAAAGAGTTGAATTTGCACATAAAATTTTTTTTGAAAGCGATCTCCCCCGGTGCGTGCCCAGACCCGCCGCATATACAAATTCACTCTGCAAACGGGCAGAGTCTCCTTTGTATATGCACGGCGTCCTGACTACAATATCCATAATAACATCCATTTAACCACAATAGCTCAGCAGTCGAGTACATACAACTATTTTTTTTCTATAAGTATTAACGAGGCCGACCAATTTTGAAAGGATAAATCCACAGGTTTTAAAACGGCGCCCACACGGCACCCATGTTTTCAAAGCTGGGTTCGCAATCCATAAATCCACAGAGTTTTAAAACGGTGCCCACTCGACACCCATATTTTCAAAACTGTTTTCGCAATCCCATAAATCCACAGAGTTTTAAAGCGGTGCCCACTCGACACCCATATTTTCAAAACTGTTTTCGCAAGGTTTTCTTTTTCTTTTTCTTTGTATTTTGAAAACGGCCAACCAAAAGAAGTAAAGCAACCATTCATCCACAAGGTAAGAAAACAATCCAACATCCACGTCGATCCCACAGGGGTATCGCAATCCACATAGTAAGCTACTACTAAGTAATGAAAAGAGCAGAGAAGAAATACATACAGCCTATGGCCTCGAAGGACCAAAAGTACTCCTGTCATGGCCTCACTGTCGCCCTCGCTCTCACTCCCGAAGGAACCTGTCACAGAGTGGGAAGTCAGCGACACAAGGTATAAGAATGAAATGCAGGGAGACTGTCACTAAAGCAAACCGTAAGAAAACCAGAGTAACCGCCCTCCGCATCGTACGATCGACGGTGTCCCCTCCCCCTGCAAAACCTGAACCGGGCACCTGCCTGGGCAACCCAGACCGAGCACCATCCTCCAGAAGGAAAATCAAACTGAGCACTAACCTCAAGAAAGAAAACCGAACCGAGCACCTACCTCGGGAAAGAAAACCAAACCGAGCACCAACCTCGGGAAACCAGACCGAGCACCTACCTCGGTAAACCGCGCCGAGCACCTACCCCGATAGGTCGCATCGCTCACACCTTGGTGCCTCAAACCCCCCACCTACGGGGGCCCCCACTACGTCACCTCGTGGGTATACACGGGTCATCGACCACTTTTCCGAAAAAGCGCACCGTTTGCGGTGGCCAAACTGCGGGTGCGCGTGTAGCAGCCTCGAGCATAGTAACCAAGAATGCCGTACATAATCAAGTAGCGAGAACCATAAAGACTATCAACCACAAATAACCAAGTAACGAGAATCATAGAGACTATCAACCAAATATATATACATAATATAGGTACCGCGACACTTGGTCGCTATAATATCAATATGAGCATATGATAAATGATAACGGGAGTTAACAATATTAAATAATACAACTACTTACTCTTACACCTTTCCCACAATACCGTAATTCAAACACCGGAAGAATTTCCTATAACGGGATGTATCCCCTTGCACCGTGACCCTCAGTCGCCACAAATATGATGACAATGAGACATAATAGTAACGAGAATTTGCACAAGAGGTTCTAAGGGGTACCCATCTGAAAAGCGAAGAAGAAGGTGTGCAGAACTCCCGCTAAAACACTCCCACCCTGTGCCCGAAAAAGCTACAATAAGTAATAATGTTAAAAACATCGTCGTGGTCAAAAACACTGAAAAACGGGGCGAAACGGGCCAAAAACGGAGCTTCTGGGCTCTTTGGCTGAAGGCTGGTGTATGGTCCAGGCGTGGACCGGGTCCACGAAAACAGTCGGCGACGGTGTAGACCAGGAGCACGCCGCAGCATCGTCGTGGTCAAAAACACTGCGGGGCGAAACGGGCGGCTTTGGCTCTTTGGCTGGGCCGGCGTGGACCGGGTCCACAGCACGGTGTAGGCGCGCAGCCCGGCGGCTCCACAGCAGGAGGCCGCACCGGGTCCACGTCCTCCGCGGCTGCGAGGGCGAAGACCGGGTGCACGCCTGGCGCGTGCACCGCGCGGCCTGGGCCGGGCCGCGCACAGCAGGGGGCGCGCGCCGGGTCCACGTCATCGATTGCGGGGGCATGCGCCGGGTGCACGCCTGGCGCGTGCACCGCGCGGCCTGGGCTGGGCTGGCGCACGCGCCTGTGCACCGGGTCCGCCTCTCCGAGCTGTGTAGGCGTGCGCCGGGTGCACGCCTGGTCTCGTGGACCGCGTGGCCTGGAGCCATACGGGATGAACAGTAAACCCCCCTTTCGTCTCCCGCGGCTCCGGTGATGACCCCGCGGACACGGCGAATACGGCGACGACCCCGTGAGTACGATAACGGCGGCGGTGGCCTCCCGTTTAACAACAGCGGCGGCGGCTTCCCGTTACCACAAAACCCACGTCGCACGACAATCGAACAACCGCCGCCTAAACCCTCGACCCCACAGAAATTGCAAAAGAAGGAAAACAACGAGAGGGTTTGCCCCGATCGCTTACCGTGATCCCGCGAGGAAGGAGAAGGTGGATCGTCCCTCTCGTCACCAATGTGATGCTCCACGAGAGGAGGGTTCCCCCCCTTTTTCTCTTTTTTCCCTCGCCGTTCACGTTCTCCAAAAGAAAAGAAAAAGGGTTTACAACGAAAAGGGTGCTATTTATGAAAACCTCCAATTAACCCTAGGTCAAGGTCTGACTCGAACTTCCTCGAAAATCGTGCAAATTACCACGTACGAATCTCGGTGCACTTTACAGTCACCGGGAGCTTCAAATCTCAATTCCGGGAGATCCGTAAGTCCCATTCCAGAACCGATCGCACCGCCGTTCCTCATTTTGCGAGCTCTACCACCTAAAAATACCCGCAAACCCCGACAGTCAACCCAGAAATTCTCGAACTTTCAACCCCCCCTAACAACTAAAAAGATTCAGTCAAGACCAAAACGGAAAACCGGAAGGTCGAGATACTACAAAATAAATAAAACGACCCACTGACATAAATAAGATGAAACGTCCGATCGTAGAAGGATCCAGTCCGATCACCTCGAAAAGTGTGCCGGCCACTTAGCACGGATTCTGATGCACCACTCGAAAGCAAACGCTTTGACCCTCATTCCGGGAGATCCGTAATTCGGAATTCGAACCCAATCGCTTTGCCATTCTCCGTTTCCCGAGTTCAAACGCAGAAAAATACCCGCAGTCCAGGCCGGTCCATTGCAGAAAACACAGTGAAAAGCTTCCCTAACAACTCTATCACAAAAGAAGGTATTCAAAAGCATTGGAAACGCCAGGAATCTACACTGTCACTAAAACATCACCCATGATCCCAGATCCATCATCACTACCACTATCACAATGAGAATTGATCTACAGACTGCTACTGACTCCACTCGGTCCCCAGACGCGAGTGCAAATGCATCCCACAGCTACTAGACCTCCCAGCCCACAACTCGGGGGAACCAACTATGTCCAGAATGACAAAGGTAACAAGTGATGTGGGAAATCTAAAGCAATGAATAATCTAGCCCAGGTTAAAATTTGCTATAGTCTGGCTGAACATGATGTATATAGATGACAGGGGTGCTAAGTTAAGTTCCCAGGTTTCAAGAGTTCACATATTGCAAGAATTACAATAAGGTCATTAAATTTGACAACTAGCAACTGAGGGTACAAACATACAGTTTTCACAGGATATTAAGATCATTTACTAACATGCATGCTACTATAGTCATAGAATTAGAGCACAGTCTGTAGATTTTGAAAGCAAGATCACCAACCTGAACACGATAACTGTTCGGGATTGTACAGATAAGAAGTCCAAAAACAGCCAAATCACAGTATCCGCTAAGCTAGAAACACAGTAGCGGTGCTCACAATGCCCTGGGTACAATCACAATCCAAAAATTAACACTTTAATCCGTACAAATCCCAAGTTTCCAAAATCTGCATGAACAGTCCCATTCACACGAAATTTTCACCTGAAAATAGTCCTCCAAAAATTCTGATAAAAATACCACGGTGACGCTCGCGAAGAGTAGATGTTGATAGAGTCCTAAAACGCTGAAATCCGATGTCCGGATGAGGAGATAAAAATCCGCGAAGTGTATGCCGTCCAGAAATTCCAACAGTCACAAAGGGAGGTTAAAATGTACCCCAAACCCCTGGATAAGCTCATTTCCAGAAAAAACGTCCAACACGGAAAACGTAGATTTACCTCTTGTAAAACCGCTGCCGAAGAAATCGTTCAAAAATAACGTCGGGGTAGCCCGGTAGACCTCCCAGACTAAACTGCGACGAAGATGGGCCTCCAATAGTATAATGTCGCTCTGCACCACGATGCAGGAAATGCTGTCGTCGCGGCCTCCAAAAATTCCAAGTTTTCACTAGAAGATGCACAAGAGGGAGAAGAAGAAATTTTGTAAAGGGATCAAGAGCTAATTCCCTCAGGAAAGTGCCCAAAAATTCGGCCCAAGAGGCCTATTTATAGCCTCTCCCCGAAAAAGCCCAAAAAAAACAGTCCAAAAAGGCTCGGGCCCACTTTCGGGCGCCCGAAAGCTTTCGGGCGCCTACAGTGTTGGGCCCGACCCAACACTGTTCACGCCCGAAAGTTTCCCATGACGCCACGTGTCACGCCGAGCAGGAAACACCGGTGCAGGGCCACTCAGCGACTGCCACGTGTCCTGCCGAACAGGAAATACCGGTGCGGGACCACTCAGCGACTGCCACGTGTCCACACACCCAACACAGTATGGCGGTTGCGCCCGCCAATGAGCGGGCGCCACGTGTCCTCCGGCTGACCCGCCGACCGGCCGCCGCACGCGCCGGTCGCGCGACGTGGCTCCCACGTTCGCACGTGGCCCGAGGCACCCACCGCGCGCCCCGTGCACCGCACCTGCTGCGCCCGCGAATCAGGGAGTGACACGTGTCCCCTGCACCCGGTCCACGCCTTCCGCAGGAATTCCGTGGACCGCGCCGCGTGCACCAACCAACCGGAGGCTGCCACGTGTCCCCCGCCTTGGTCTATGCACCGCCGCGCTCACCCAGTAGACCGCACGCCCTGGGCCCGCCAATCAGGCGGTGCCACGTGTCCCTGCGCCAGGTCTGTGCACCCCGCCGCGCTGCTCTGTGGACCGCGCGCCGTAAATCGGCCAATGATAGGCCGCCACGTGGCATGCCGGCGGTCTACGGCCCCTCCCATGCACCAAAAATCACAGAAAACTTCCGGGGGTCCGTTTTTGGGCATCCGGACTCCAAATTAAACAAACAAAAAGTCGTTTTCAAGCGTTTTTTCATGCTGAATCCATTTTCGATCTCTGTTTGGCCTAATTCCTTTCAGAAACTTCGGCAAACCTAGCCGAAGGCCAACACCGCAAGTGGCAACACACAGGGTCCATCTGTGGCATCCAATTGATGCACCATGGGCCAGATACACCAATACTAGGTGTTCTAACAGTGGATTCATTGGAAGAACGCTGCATGGGAACCAGGGCCACTACAGTTGGTCTGCCCAAGACACATGTGGCGGGGGGTGCGAGGCGCGTCTGCCGTGTCCGGGACGCGGGCGATCCGACAGGGCAGGATGTCCGGTCGAGTCTGCCCGGGTTTAGGGAAGCTTTGGGCAATGACGTCGAACCTGTCCAACAACAGGAAGCTGGCTACGCTTGAGCCCAAGGCCAACAGGCGGGCGGAATGGAAGCGCCTGGGGGGTGGGGGGAGGGGGTACGCGATGACCATTCCGGTCAACCACGCGGCAAAAACGACCCCGGTTGAGCTCCCTCACACCGCGCCAGTAGTGAGGGATGCTCGCTCGGGTAAAGTCACACCCGCGGTTGGACCCGCCGCGCGAGGGGCGCGCTCCCCCACCTGCCTCGCCGCACACACGGTAAGGCACGGAGTTCACCCTCCCCCGCCCTCGCACCCAACCCCGAGTTTAAAAATCAGGTCTGAAATTTTTTTTTTTTTTTTTTTTTTTTGAAATCAGGGTTCGCAAACTGGGCGCAACAGACCGCCACACATATAGGAAACCCTCTATTCCGCGAACAGAGACTCCCCTATATATGCACGGCTAGGCTAGTAATCAGCAACAGATATCTCAGTACAACTACTAATCTAGTCAGCAGGAATAATTCAAAATCAGTTATTACATCAATATTTTAAATGTCTAAATCAATTAGAACTGGAATGAAATGCGGAAAATAAAAGTCTACATAGATCATCAGGGCTCAATATCTACGATCATGGGGACAGCTCTATCGTAACCGGCTCACTGGATCGTCCCGCTATCTCCCCACCCGACGGACCTGGAAAATGGTCACCCAGGGGGTGTGAGATACACTGTACATGTATCCCAGTGGGCACGACGAGCCGAGGATCAGCTAATCGTACCTACTGGGTACTAAAATCTGCGGATAGTAAAGATCTATAGGTACAGCTGGAAGAAAGATCTACTAATAATCAAAAGTAAGAACTGCAGATAGGTATACTGAAAATCAGGGCAAATCAGAGATAACAATCATGAAAGCAATAGAATATACATGCTGGAAATCAAAAGATGTCTATAAGAATCATGTATAAGGAACTGCAAGTGCTGAAAGCATATCTACGGTTAATAATACTGAAAATAAACTGAGCAGCAGTACAAGTAAAAGTAATGCGTCAAAGGTAGAAACCCAAGTACCCAATCATGCGCCACTATTGGTCTTATAGGACCTCAGGCAATAACCCTGCATTTCATAGACGCCAAGCAGTCTCGATGCAAAAGGGCTCGCGGCTGACATACCCCGCACCCACTGGTGCCTAGCTGGGGGCTCACGGGTCTATCACCAGACCACTTTACCGGTAAAGAACAAGCTCCACGGGGAGCGACCCCGGCCATGTTCGTGAAGTACAGCAGTATATAGTAAGTCATAATGATCAATCTCACGGTCTAGTGACCGGGTAGTCGGCAACATGCCGAGATCCCAACAGGGAGTCATCAGTCTATCTCTATCAATCGGAATCAATCAATCATGCATATTGTAGGTTTTTATAATAAAGGATCCACAAGGATCTAAATAGGTACTATCAAACACCTAGAGGGGGGGGTGAATAGGTGTAATATTTAAAAATCAAATCTCAGTGCAAAAATAAAAACCAATGCGGAAATAAAAATAGCACACCGAGATTTACGTGGAAACTCCAATCCAGGAGAAAAACCACGGGACCAACACGCAATAACAATCCACTAAGAAAAAGAAGAATAACAAGGTGATTACCGACTCCACGGACTCAAACCCCTCCTTCAAATTCTTCGGACCTTGCGCTCACCGATTGCACGTCCACTGCACACGTTCGAATCCACGAACGCCACTCGAATCCACGAGCACACGTTTCGAATCCACGAAACGCCTTCAACACACCGAATCCACGGTGCTACGTCGAATCCACGACGCAAACTCAGCCGATAAAGAAATATAGGCTTCGATGGTGATCCTTTGCTTAGATTATCATTGAAGAACCGTAGAAAGAATTTCTAAGCAAAGTTTAGATCAATTCGACAAAAGAGAGATCTTGGAAGAACCGTCGAATTGACCTAAAAGAGGCTAAAGAGAAGAAAGATTAAAACCAGCCTCTAGGGTTGCTCTCGAGTGTTTTCGGTATTGGTCATCTGTGTCGAGAAACCCTAAGTATCTATTTATAACCCTTGGAAACAAATTAAAGTCGGTTTAGGAAACTTTTCCCGAGATGACATTGTGTACCGGTACCAAATATTGTGTTCCGGTACTCAATGGTGCAAAACACAGATTTTTCTATTGTGTTCCGAAACGCGAGTCTGTGTTCCGGTACGCAATACAAATTTCAGAAAATTCTGTGTCGGGTTTGAGGAACTTCAAGTGTGATTCCGGTACTCAATGTAAAAACTGATTTTTTCAAGATAAACTTTATCCAAAATAAACCAAGTACCGGAATCCAAACTTAAATAAAGTTGTAAGTTAAAACCAAGTTCCTAAAACCAAGTCTAAACCGGTTTTCATTAAATTCCTGTTTCCAATGATTATAAACGAACTTCAATCACCATGAACAATATTTAATCATACCTGAAAGTTGACTTGGGCTCATGTTGAATCTTCAATGAGTCTTCGAAGGCTGATTTGACAATTTGATCCCTTTAAGACTCCGACTCAACTCACTGACTTGACTCACGAAATATGCCAACACCAAAATGCCGTAACAATCTCCCCCTTTGGCAATTTCGTGACAAAACCCAAAAATACATAAAACCGCTCAAGTCACTCATCTTAAACCAAAAAATCAAAATTCAATGTCATCACCAAAACATTGATTTTCTTTGCGTGAAAGATCCAATAAATACAAAATTACATTTGAACCAAACAGTCCTAGAACATACTCTATGACTTAGGACTTGGAGTCTTAAAGTGATGTAATTCCTGCAAAACAAAACTCCAAACAAAATCAAATGTTAGTCGTTAGAAATTAAAATCCTACATTTGATCCGTCTTCCTTTTGGTTCTTTTGTTTTGTGGCTCTTTCAATCTTTTCTTTATCTCCCCCTATCTTGAGCATTCCAACATGTTCTCCATGTTCTCCACGTTCTCCATGTTCTCCCCCTGTCTTGAGCATCTATGTTCTCCCCCTTTGTGATTCAATCAATATTTTCTGTTCTCCCCCTTTTTGTCACAAATTGTCAAACAATCAAAATAGACAAAAAGTAACATACTAGCAGGATACGTTCATAGTTACATGCCCATTAGAGTTCTTGTTCATCATAAAGTGAAAAGAAACTAAAAAACAAAAACAAGAAGGCAAAGAAATCACTCATCCTGATCTGAATCATCATCGTCCTCATGTGATGTAGGTCCATGAGATGTACTCGGTGCAGTTGCTCCAGTGACCACATCGTCGTGTTTGCACCCAAGGATATCGAAGATTTTCTTTAAACCATCCTCAAGTTTCTTGAAGCCTTGCTCCATCCTTTGCTCCATCCTTTGCTTTAATGAACGAACATCCCGATGCAAGGTTTGAAGAGTTACCACTTCATCTGGTTCAGGAGATTCTTGGCGAGGCGGTTCGCTCGGAGTTGCTTCACTTGCATAGCCCTTTGTATGCCCAAATGTTTTCAAAGTGCTAACTGACTTGGCTAATGTGATTCCATCAATTGAGCCTAAGCCGTAGTCAAACTTGGTACAAGAAATGTCAACACCGTGATCTTCCAGAATACGAGTAATCAAGATTGGAAACGGTAGAAGGTCACGTTGCCTTGATCCCTCAATGACATGTACCATTTGCTGCCAAATTAGAAACGGAATGTTGATGTTGATTCCATTTGCATTTTCCGGGTGACCAAGAAAAAGAGAAGTAGCAATCGATCCCATCGAATCCTCTTGGTCCCCATTGTAGGCAATAAGTTGTAGCAGACGATTAAGGACAAAATGTGATATTCTGGTTTTAGGTCCTTTGATTCAACATATGACCTATTTGTGTGTGTCCCTGACTTGCAAATTGAATCCACAACAGTGTCCCAATGAGTGTCATGCTGGAAATCACCATCTGTGTAGTAAAGACCAGTAGTGTCAACAGCTAATCCAAGATTTGCCCCAATTACTGCTGGAGTAAGATCAAATTTGACGCCTCTAACTGTTGTTTCAATAATGAAAGCCCCTGTGTCATGGTCCTTTTGGAGTATGTTAGCTCTCATATAAAATTCCCTGATGATCTCAACACAAAAACCCATCTTTGGTTGAACTCTGCCAAGTGGGCGAATATGGCTTCATTCCAAGAGCCTTGCAAAGTCTGGCACCTCACGACATAGCTCGTTGAAATTCACGTGACGCTCTCCAATGCATGTACGGTTTGCAAATCTGGCACGGCGTTTTGCACTTACATGCTGTTCACTTTCATCAACATTAGATCTCCGTTGAGAGCGGTCGCGTATTACCGGTCCACCGGTACTTCTACGCGGAGGAGAATCCGCACCCTTCTTTTTCCTTGGAGCCATAGGTGCTTTCCCCTTTCCTTGAACCGTTTCTTCTTCATATTCAGATGAATGTTCAGAATCTGAGCTTGTCGAACCTTCATCTCGTGATCGTTTAGTGGTCTTTTTCTTTCCAGAACCACGACCACGTCCACTTCCAGTGGCCATTAAAATCAGCAGTGCAAGTAGCCATGAAAAAGCCATTTCCTACAAAGAACACAATGCACTATGATTTGATCGTATAGGAAGGTTTAAACATGTCTAAGAATCATTCTAAACATGTCACAATTGATGATTCATCATTTAAAAACCATTTACATTAAAAGCCCTAAAATTTCAGTTTTCTCTATGTTAAGAACACATGCAAATGATAGATTCAAGCATATAAGCATGGAAACATGAATCTAATTACTTAGAGATGCAATAATTATGTTCTAAACATGAGTTAAGGGAAATTTATGCAAGAGATTTCATTTGAACCAAAGATCTACTCAAAAATCTCTAAAAACAACATCAAAACCTAAAAACTAGGGTTTTGAAGTTAAAGAAAGCAAGATTAATGTAGAAACTTACAAATGAGAGCAACAAATCTCTTGATCTTGAAGAGAAAACCCTTAGAGATGTTTTAGAGAGAGAGAGGGAGTGTTTTGAAATGGGAGAGATGAATTAAAAACCTTGGAGTTCCGGAATATAAAGAAATCCAGATCGCGTACCGGTACAAGTAGTCGCGTACCGGTACGCAGTGCAAAAACCGAAAATCCTTCGTTCGGGTTCCGGATTGAAAATTCTGATCCGGATCCGCAATTTAGTTCCGGTACTAAACATGGAGTACCGGTACACAAGAGAAAAACAGAGATTTTCATGTTTCGGGATCCGGATTGGGTTTTTGATCTGGAATCTTGGTTCCGGTACCAAAATTCAAGTACGGGTACACCAGAGCCAGAAAAACAGAAAAATTTCATAAAAACCAGAAAATGTATGTAAGCACTTTAGCGCATCAACTTTAAACAAAAGTCATCGTTTCATGCAACAAGAAATAGATTATACCAAATCTATCAAAAATACTCAAAAATGAAACGAAAATTTATGGAAATTAAAACTCTTAAAGTTGAACAACTTCAATTACATCTAATTTGATCTTATGCGTAATGCCTTTATCAAATCATCAATTTTGTAAAGAAAATGAAATACCAAGATCAATAGATATTTGAAATCCCAGATAAGTTAGATAATATATTTAGACAATCTGTTGAAGAGAGTGGCTCTTTGAGCATCTTTTATCAAAAATCCACCTTATACTAACCTTGAAATTTGACAGAGTCAAGTATTTCAATATGCATTTTATTTAATTCAAAAATTGACGAAATCATGCTTGGTATTCATGTGGTAGCTGCACACAGTACTCGGACGACCGAGGTGGTAGCTCTTTCCTCCATGTGGTGGTAGTTTTCACACTCCTCATTGGGATGTAACTCTTTCCACATCTTTTGAGCATATTACTTTTCTTTGACTCCCCCTCAATTGGCTATCAATTATGTAATATATAAGGTATTCAACCAAAAATTGATCTCGCATTCATACTCGACTAAATAGTCAAATAAGATAATGACTATACCAAGAGATCATTGAGAGAGAAATTGACTTTGATCACTTAAAAGATGACTTAATTAACATAAATGATCATTGCAACATTGAAATATTATGATGTCAAAAGCATAATAAATTTCTAAATGCGTGAAAAGATGCAATTAAAGTCAATATGACCAATGCTCAATTAAAAAACTCCTATAATGAAGTATCTTCAAGATTATGATTATGGAGTAAAGTTGATAATCCATATAAAATTAAATTGGAGTGAATGAACGTGAAGCCCTTTTTATTCAATGCACTTGTTCAATAAAAACCCTTTTGTTCAAAAAAAAGTATAAAAACAAAGAGCATTGAAAACATGTAATGCAAAGATTAAGAAAAATATGAAGGGAAAGCCAATCAAAGCATTACATACAGTCATAAGCTATTTAGAACTTAAGACAAGGAAAGATATCACCTTTCCGAATCCAAAATCGTTGGATTTTGGGTTGTCTTGATTCGTTGTGGCCGGGGGTTGTCCGCTTTGACTGTTGGTCCACCTTAGGTCTTTGCCTCGCAATGATCCACTTGTATGATTGATGATGTGGCTCGGACCTTTGGTGGGTTGAGTGAACTCCTTTGACTTGATGTGTATTTTGATTCCATTGAGTTCGCTCCGTAGAAGAAGTTGCCGAAGGATTTTTCTTTCTCTTTTTCGGGCAATTCTTCACCAAATGTCCTTCAAGTCCACATAGGTGACAAGTTCTTTCCTTCAATTTCATTATGGAACTTGAAGCATGCACAGTTTGGCTCTTTTTAAATCCCAAACCAACCTTGCTTGTTTGATCTAATCCGGACATACTTTCTAGTTTCTTGGAACCGGTTGAAAGCCTTTGTATGTCGGATTTGAGTTGATGAACTTGCTTGGTCAAAGCTTGGTTGGTGACATGAATATCTTCAAACTGTTTTTCAAGAAAACCAATCTTGTCCATATATAATTTTGCGTTCGTCTCCGATTGGTTTAGCTTTTCTTGGAGGATTTTATTATTATCCAATAAAAGCTCTTGTTCCTCCTCGAGATCATGAAGTTTGATCTTTAACGCTTGATTCTCGTCTTGATCTTCAAGTCGTTGCTTCCTCAACTTCTTGATATGCTTGGCCATCTTCTTCGATTCCACAAGAAGTTGTTGGTATGCCTCAACGAGTTCTTCTTCGTCCGACTCCCCCTCAATTGATGACTCTCCTCCGGATGTTGATGTTTCATGCAAAATCAAAGGAATAGAGTCAGTGACTAAAGATGATAAACACAAATTAGAAGAGGGAGTTTGAGAGGCATGAAAAGCAACAATTTTTTCTTTTTCCTCTTCACTTGAGGTCGATTCATCGTAACTAGAATCGTCCCAAGTTTTTGCTTGCAAAGCCTTCTTTTTGTATGATTTCTTAGAAGGACAATCCGTTGAAATATGGCCGTAGCCTTTGCATCGATAACATCGGATTTCTCCTTCGAAATCATCTTTTTCTTTTTCTTTAGAAGGTTTTGCAACACCCTTGAGTTTAGAGGATTTAGAACCCGATGATCCTTTAGATGGTTTCGTGGATGAAGATCCATCGGTTCGATTCTTCCAAAATTTTCGACGAAATTTCTTTGTGATCCGCGCCAATTGTTCTTCAAACTCGGCTAAAGAGATTTCATCATCGAAACTTGATTCGTCATCTTCTTCCTTTGTTGATTTGAATGCAATACCTGTAAGCTTAGAGGAAGACTTGGAAGAATTCTGATTAGTAGGAAAAGTCATCTCATAAGTTTGCAAAGCACCTACTAATTCCTCTGCACTCATCTCATCCGGATGACTAACGGTTTCAATGGCGGTAACCTTTGCCCTAAACCGTTCCGGAAGAGTCCGAAGTATCTTTCTTACAATTTTCGACTCCGGGATCTTTTCTCCTAAATTAGCACAAGTATTGATTACATCTTGAAGTCTAGTGTAATAATCTGTAAACAATTCATGCTCTTCCATATGAATAGAGTCAAATTGACTTGTAAGCATCTGGAGCTTTTGAATTTTTACAAGATTAGTACCCTCATGTGTAATTTTGAGAATATCCCAAATTTCCTTCGCGGTTTCACACGCGGAAATTCTTGTAAACTCAGTCGAGGAAAGAGAATTATATAAAGCGTTCATACCTTTCCCATTGTAAGAAGATCTTTCGATTTCCTCTTTGGACCATCTAGAGCGAGGTTTTGGGGTAGTAGAATTTCCTACTTCCTCAACAGGATGCACCCAACCGTATTCCACGGTTTGCCAAACACGCTCATCAATAGAGATGAGAAAAGCTCTCATCCGCACTTTCCAATATGCATAATTGGTCCCATCAAAAAGAGGAGGTCTAAAAATATTACCACTTTCACCCGACATGATAGATAAACCTAAAACCCGCTCTGATACCAATTGTAGGTTTTTATAATAAAGGATCCACAAGGATCTAAATAGGTACTATCAAACACCTAGAGGGGGGGTGAATAGGTGTAATATTTAAAAATCAAATCTCAGTGCAAAAATAAAAACCAATGCGGAAATAAAAATAGCACACCGAGATTTACGTGGAAACTCCAATCCAGGAGAAAAACCACGGGACCAACACGCAATAACAATCCACTAAGAAAAGAAGAATAACAAGGTGATTACCGACTCCACGGACTCAAACCCCTCCTTCAAATTCTTCGGACCTTGCGCTCACCGATTGCACGTCCACTGCACACGTTCGAATCCACGAACGCCACTCGAATCCACGAGCACACGTTTCGAATCCACGAAACGCCTTCAACACACCGAATCCACGGTGCTACGTCGAATCCACGACGCAAACTCAGCCGATAAAGAAATATAGGCTTCGATGGTGATCCTTTGCTTAGATTATCATTGAAGAACCGTAGAAAGAATTTCTAAGCAAAGTTTAGATCAATTCGACAAAAGAGAGATCTTGGAAGAACCGTCGAATTGACCTAAAAGAGGCTAAAGAGAAGAAAGATAAAAACCAGCCTCTAGGGTTGCTCTCGAGTGTTTTCGGTATTGGTCCTCTGTGTCGAGAAACCCTAAGTATCTATTTATAACCCTTGGAAACAAATTAAAGTCGGTTTAGGAAACTTTTCCCGAGATGACATTATGTACCGGTACCAAATATTGTGTTCCGGTACTCAATGGTGCAAAACACAGATTTTTCTATTGTGTTCCGGTACGCGAGTCTGTGTTCCGGTACGCAATACAAATTTCAGAAAATTCTGTGTCGGGTTTGAGGAACTTCAAGTGTGGTTCCGGTACTCAATGTAAAAACTGATTTTTCCAAGATAAACTTTATCCAAAATAAACCAAGTACCGGAATCCAAACTTAAATAAAGTTGTAAGTTAAAACCAAGTTCCTAAAACCAAGTCTAAACCGGTTTTCATTAAATTCCTGTTTCCAATGATTATAAACGAACTTCAATCACCATGAACAATATTTAATCATACCTGAAAGTTGACTTGGGCTCATGTTGAATCTTCAATGAGTCTTCGAAGGCTGATTTGATAATTTGATCCCTTTAAGACTCCGACTCAACTCACTGACTTGACTCACGAAATATGCCAACACCAAAATGCCGTAACACATATCGATAATATATCAAGTAACATCTCAATGACAGGGATCAGCAGGTATCATCGAATCATGCAAATCTATGTACAGGAATATAAAAGATCATAAGCAGGTACATATAATGTGTCTCAAGTAGATCAGGATCTATCAGGAATAATCATGGAACATGTATACAATAATCAGGCTGATCGTGAACAGGTAATCTCAAGCACAGGTCTAATCAGGTCAATGTCAATCACTGGGATCATAATATGTCAAAAGGGATCAGTATATGTCAAGATAGGTCATATCGGTATAATCAGCAGGGCAAATCACAAAAATAGGGGTCCGACTGGACTAAAGCAACCAGAGGGCCAACAAGCTGAGGCCCGGTTCGAAGATAACCCACCTGGATGACGGCAGATCCTCGGACTCCCGCGCAGCTACTGGGAGGCTGGTGCTGAACAACTGGGCCCTGTATAAGAAGACATGATCAGTAATAGACTCGCACAACCCTTTTTCGACGACGCTACACTAACGGAAAGCTTAAACGGTCAAATCGGTCAATTTGTCGATCAATATCTGATTCCTGGTCAACGAGGACCTTCGGAACCCAAACAAGATGTCCAGGTGGTGCGTAAACACTGTCTAAGGTCAGCAAGTGTGTCTAATTTGCAAGTTGGTCCATAAGATATTAAAAAAATGCATAATTGTTCTTAATTAATCGACTGTTTCAGCTTGTTCTTACAATCCGGGGGTCCAACGACGACGCCATAAGTTTCAGCGCGTCCGTTACGTCGAGACGGAGCCCGTGCTCACAAGTTTGGGCTGGCACGGGGCCCGATTTAAAAGTTGGCCCATAGTCCTTTAGAGTCCAATTTACTACTATGCAATATCTTAAGATTCATGTGATCAGAACAGAATGTAACTGAAGCATGGTACTGAGCAAGGTCTAAGGGCAGTGGGGCTCACCTGAGGGGCGTCGGAGACTGGCCGGAATAGTGGCCGGAGCAACACCACCAAGAGGCAAGGACTCGGTTTGGCTAAGTCTCGGGCAACCCAGTTCCAGACCTGCACCAGATGGGAGCATCAGTTCAAGGAATGTCCCAGAAGATCCCGGGTCCATGTGGGGTCGAGCCCCGGCGGCCGGAGAGGAGCCCGAAGTGGTGCTCTCAGGTGCAAGGTTGGAGAGCCAACACAGAGGGGGTCCTAGGCCAAAACCAAAATCATGGAGTGCTTAAAAATAGTGTTTAGGGCTTACCTGCGGGGTTGGCCGAGGCCCAGATCGCCGGCGATGGCCGGAGAGGGAAATCAACGCCAACTCGGGTGCAACTCTGGAGACAACAATCCCGACGTTAGGCCTTGCATGCAACCTAATGGGAGAGTTCCTATGAACCAACAGAGCTCACCTGGGCAGTTTTCCGGCGTCTGGGAGCGACGGCAAGGCGGCGCCGGCGAGGTTCGGTGGAGCTTCAATGGCCAACAATGGCGGAATCCGGCCGACTAGCTCCGGGCCGGAGCAACTTGGACCAACAGGGTCCACTCGGTGCCAGAAGTCTTCTGGTGGGGTTGGCCGGCGGTGGGAGGCTGCGGCGGCGCCGGGCGGCGGCGATCGGTCAAGATGCAAAATATCGGGTTTCTAGGGCTTGTCCGCTCGGGTCCGATCCTCAACCGATCGCGATGGGACTTCGTGGAGAGGCTGCAGTCGACGAGAGGAGGAAGATCAACGGTGCTGATCTTCGGTTTAGCGGTCGGGTCACGGTGGCGTGAAGGATCGGCTCCGAAAACGATAATCCGGCGGCAGAGCTTCCCGCCGGCGATCGGGGAGGCGGCAGTGGCTCGGGCTGCACCAGGGGAATCCTCTCGGTGTCAGGAGGACGATGGTATGGTCCAAAAGCCAAACAAAGAAAAAGGATCCATAACTCACCTTCGCCGGAAAACGGAGAATGGAAGGTGTCTTCCCGTGGCGGTGCTCGGCGACGGCCGGGGCCGGCTCCACACGGGCTCGGACGCGGCTACACGAGGGACTCCACAGGCAAAGTTTGGGTCACTCCGGGGGTCTGGAAGAACTCCCCCAGCCCCGCACCCGAGATGAAGAAGGGTTGGCTTCCTTCTTCTCCGGCGACGGGGCGGCGGCGGCCGGTGCGGCTAGCTCCGTGGAAGGCGGCTGAGGAGTGGGGGATCGTTGGAGGTGCGGCTGAGGGCTGAGGGCTACGAGGGTTTTGGAAAACCCTAGCTCGGGTATGCATGTATATATAGGGTTTTGCAACTTTGCATTTTAGCCCTTCTAGCTCAGGTATTTCGACCTTGGTCCTTCACAGTAGCAACCAGCTTACACTTAGGTCCCTCTCCATGCAGTGGCACGCTTTACGAGGCACGTTTAATAGGGATTTATGCGCAAAAATCACATTTTTCCCTGCATTTCACGCTTTTTGATGCAATCCGATCGTCAATTCGAAAAACGGACTTCGCCACGACGTCCGGCTCGACGAATCCTATCAGGTAACGATTTTCGTTTTTCGAGAAAGTGCCCGGATTAAACTGCGGTCCATAAAATACAGCTCCGAAACACTGTTTTCGCGTTTTTCGAGACTTAGAGTCATCAGACGGAAATTCCGTCAGCGCCATTGCGTCCGGAATGACGAAATCGTTAAAATCCACTATTTGAAGTGCTATGATCGGCTTCCGGACAGTGAAATGGCTCAACGTTGGTGCTTAGGGAATTCAAAATAGGGTTTACTGTTCACTTGTACCCGCGACTTAAGTCGCGGATCCCGCCGGCTTCAATGCTGATTTCTGGAAGATCCGACCGTCAGATCTGAACAAGCTTAATATGAATTTCACTCAGTTCGTCATGACGGTCGCACTCGTGGTCTCGGATCTTCGAGATCAGGCTCGGATTGAAAAGTGATATTTCTGGCCCACTAACTGTGCAATTTACACTGCAGAAAAGGAGCACTTTGACTACTTATGCTTTTCATGGTCCAAATTCAACTTGGCTCTAATTATTTCATTTATTTAATTACTTTCAAAAATTCAAATTCTTACAAATTCAAGCTATTAGAATAGAAGATCGCTTTTCTTCATGGTGATCTTGAAGAAGAAATCTATATGGCTCAGCCTGAAGGTTTCTCTGTGCCTGGTCAAGAGAATAAGGTGTGTAAATTAGTTCGCTCTTTATACGGACTAAAACAAGCACCTAAACAGTGGCACGAGAAATTTGACAGTGTTATAGCTTCATATGGATTTCTGACCAACGATTATGATAACTGTCTCTATTTCAAGAGATTTGATGATCGTTGCGTCCTTCTTTGTCTCTATGTTGATGACATCCTAATTCTCGCTCCTGATCTTGATCTCATTAACCAAGTTAAATCCTTTTTATCAGACCATTTTGATATGAAGGATCTTGGTGAAGCTGATGTGATTTTAGGAATGAAAATTCTTAAATCATCTGATTCTATTATCCTGGCCCAATCCCATTACACCCAAATGGTACTTGATAAATTTGGGTATTCTGATTGTTCTCCTGTTTCTACTTCTTTTGATCCTAGTGTTCAACTTGTAAAGAACACTGGTAATCCAGTAAATCAGGAGAAATTTGCCCAGATCATTGGTTCTCTGATGTATCTAACCAATAGAACTAGACCTGACATTGCCTATGCCATATCAAGATTGAGTAGATATACTAATAGTCCTAGTATGATTCATTGGATTGCTCTGGAAAGAGTATTTCGTTATCTTAAAGGTACTCTTTCTTTTGCTCTTAAATTTGTTGGCTATCCTGCGGTAATTGAGGGATACAGCGATGCCAATTGGATTTCTGATTCTTTGGATATTAAATCTACTTCTGGCTATGTTTTCATTCTTGGTGGCAGTGCAGTTTCTTGGCAATCCACCAAACAGACTATAATAGCCAGAAGCACTATGGAGGCTGAATTGGTTGCCCTTGACACTACTTGTCTTGAAGCCGAGTGGCTCAAGAACCTTTTTGTTACGGCTTTTTGGTGTTGGCATATTTCGTGAGTCAAGTCAGTGAGTTGAGTCGGAGTCTTAAAGGGATCAAATTGTCAATCAGCAATCAAAGACTTAGAGAAGATTCAACAAGAGCTCAAGTTGACACTCAGTGTCTTGAGTCTTGAAGATTGAAGATGAAGAATTGTGGATCAGTTACATCAATCTCAAGAAGAAAGTATTCAAAAGGATCAGGTATGTTTAACTAAATAATTTTGGTGATCCGAATACTTTCTTATAGTGTAGAAACACTTGGATGAATTTTTAATTGCATAAAAATCAAAAACTGGACATGGGACATGTTCAGGATCCGGATCAGATGATCCAATCCGGATCCCGAAGGGTATTAGTTCATGTGCAAATCCAATCCGGATCCAAGCCTATTCTGATCCGGATCCCGAACATTGGATGTTGCTGAAATTCATGAACGATCCGGATCGGGCCTTGCAATCCGGATCCCGAACCCTTGGATTTCTGGAATCGTCAATCTCGTTACGACGATCCGGATCGCAGTAAATCCGATCCGGATCGCCGTCCTGAAAATTTCCAGATAAGGTATGTTTTTGATTCTTATCTCTTTCCAAAGGTTTCTAAACTATAAATAGACATTTAGGGTTTCTCAAAAACGTGGGAGCACGGCCGATCAATTTATAAAACACTTGAGAGCAACCCTAGAGGCTAGGTTTTTATCGTTCTTCTTTATAGCCTCTTTTAGGTCAATTCGATGGTTCTTTCAAGAACATATCTTTTGTCGAATTGATCTAATCTTTGCTTAGAGATTTTTTCCCATGGATCTTCATTGATAATCTAAGCAAAGGATCACCATCGAAGCCAATATTCTTACCGGCTGAGTTTGCGTCGTGGATTCGACGTGGCATCGTGGATTCGGTGTGTTGAAGGCGTTTCGTGGATTCGAAACGTGTGCTCGTGGATTCGAGTGGCGTTCGTGGATTCGAACGTGTGCAGTGGACGTGCAAACGGTGGAGCGCAAGGTCCGAAGAAGTTGAAGGAGGGGTTAAATCCGTGGAGACGGTAATCACCTTGTTATTCTTCTTTTCTTAGTGGATTGTTATTGCGTGGATATCCAACCGGTCAGCGCAAGGTCCGAAGAAGTTGAAGGAGGGGTTGAGTCCGTGGAGTCGGTAATCACCTTGTTATTCTTCTATTCTTAGTGGATTGTTATTGCGTGTTGGTCCCGTGGTTTTTCTCCTGGATTGGAGTTTCCACGTAAATCTCGGTGTGTTGATTTTTATTTTCCGCATTGGTTTTTATTTTTGCACTGAGATTGGTTTTTATAATATTACACCTATTCACCCCCCTCTAGGTGTTTGATAGTACCTATTTAGATCCTTGTGGATCCTAAATAACTCTACAATTGGTATCAGAGCGGGTTTTAGGTTTATCTATCATGTGGGTGAAAGTGGTAATATTTTTAGACCTCCTCTTTTTGATGGGACCAATTATGCATATTGGAAAGTGCGGATGAGAGCTTTTCTCATCTCTATTGATGAGCGTGTATGGCAAACCGTTGAATACGGTTGGGTGCATCCGGTTGAGGAAGTAGGAAATTCTACTACCCCAAAACCTCGCTCTAGATGGTCCAAAGAGGAAATCGAAAGATCTTCTTACAATGGGAAAGGTATGAACGCTTTATATAATTCTCTTTCCTCGACTGAGTTTACAAGAATTTCCGCGTGTGAAACCGCGAAGGAAATTTGGGATATTCTCAAAATTACACATGAGGGTACTAATCTTGTAAAAATTCAAAAGCTCCAGATGCTTACAAGTCAATTTGACTCTATTCATATGGAAGAGCATGAATTGTTTACAGATTATTACACTAGACTTCAAGATGTAATTAATACATGTGCTAATTTAGGAGAAAAGATCCCGGAGTCGAAAATTGTAAGAAAGATTCTTCGGACTCTTCCGGAACGGTTTAGGGCAAAGGTTACCGCCATTGAAACCGTTAGTCATCCGGATGAGATGAGTGTAGAGGAATTAGTAGGTGCTTTGCAAACTTATGAGATGACTTTTCCTACTAATCAAATTTCTTCCAAGTCTTCTTCTAAGCTTACAGGTATTGCATTCAAATCAACAAAGGAAGAAGATGACGAATCAAGTTCCGACGATGAAATCTCTTTTGCCGATTTTGAAGAACAATTGGCGCGGATCACAAAGAAATTTCGTCGGAAATTTTGGAAGAATCGAACCGATGGATCTTCATCCACGAAACCATCTAAAGGATCATCGGGTTCTAAATCCTCTAAACTCAAAGGCGTTGCAAAACCTTCTAAAGAAAAAGAAAAAGATGATTTCGAAGGGGAAATCCGATGTTATCGATGCAAAGGCTACGGCCATATTTCAACGGATTGTCCTTCTAAGAAATCATACAAAAAGAAGGCTTTGCAAGCAAAAACTTGGGACGATTCTAGTTTCGATGAATCGACCTCAAGTGAAGAGGAAAAAGAAAAATTGTTGCTTTTCATGCCTCTCAAATTCCCTCTTCTAATTTGTGCTTATCATCTTTAGTCACTGACTCTATTCCTTTGATTTTGCATGAAACATCAACATCCGGAGGAGAGTCATCAAGTGAGGGGGAGTCGGACGAAGAAGAACTCGTTGAGGCATACCAACAACTTCTTGCGGAATCAAAGAAGATGGCCAAGCATATCAAGAAGTTGAGGAAGCAACGACTTGAAGTTCAAGACGAGAATCAAGCTTTAAAGATCAAACTTCATGATCTCGAGGAGGAACAAGGACGTTTATTGGATAACAATAAAATCCTCCAAGAAAAGCTAAACCAATCGGAGACAAACGCTAAATCATATATGGACAAGATTGGTTTTCTTGAAAAGCAGTTTGAAGAAATTCATGTCACCAACCAAGCTTTGACCAAGCAAGTTCATCAACTCAAATCCGACATACAAAGGCTTTCAACCGGTTCCAAGAAACTAGATTGTATGTCCGGATTAGGTCAAACAAGCAAGGTTGGTTTGGGATTTAAAAAGGACCAAACTGTGCATGCTTCAAGTTCCACAATGAAATTGAAAGGAAGAACTTGTCACCTATGTGGACTTGAAGGACATTTGGTGAAGAATTGCCCGAAAAAGAGAAAGAAAAATCCTTCGGCAACTTCATCTACGGAGCGGACTCAACGGAATCAAAAGACACATCAAGTCAAAGGAGTTCACTCAACCCACCAAAGGTCCGAGCCACAACATCAATCATACAAGTGGATCATTGCGAGGCAAAGACCTAAGGTGGATCAACAGTCAAAGCGGACAACCCCCGGCCACAACGAATCAAGACAACCCAAAATCCAGCGATTTTGGATTCGGAAAGGTGATATCTTTCCTTGTCTTAAGTTCTAAATAGCTTATGACTGTATGTAATGCTTTGATTGGTTTTCCCTTCATATTTTTCTTAATCTTTGCATTACATGTTTTTCAATGCTCTTTGTTTTTATACTTTGTTTTTGAACAAAAGGGTTTTTAACGAACAAGTGCATTGAATAAAAAGGGCTTCACGTTCATTCACTCCAAATTAATTTTACTTGGATTATCAACTTGACTCCATAATCATAATCTTGAAGACACTTCATTAGAGGAGTTGTTTAATTGAGCATTGGTTAAATTGACTTTAATTGCATCCTTTCACGCATTTAGAAATTTATTATGCTTTTGATATCATAATATTTCAATGTTGCAATGATCATTTATGTTAATTAATTCATCTTTTAAGTGATCAAAGTCAATTTCTCTCTCAATGATCTCTTGGTATAGTCATTATCATATTTGATTGCTTAGTCGAGTATGAATGCGAGATCAATTTTTGGTTGAATACCTTATATATTAAATAATTGATAGCCAATTGAGGGGGAGTCAAAGAAAAGTAAAATGCTCAAAAGATGTGGAAAGAGTTACATCCCAATGAGGAGTGTGAAAACTACCACCACATGGAGAAAAAGAAAAAGAAAAAGATACCCCATGTATGCAAAGCAAATTTTTGTTTTAAAAATGTTGATGAAATGCATAATGAAATACTTGACTCAGTCATATTTCATGGTTGGTATAAGGTGGGATTTTTGATAAAAGATGCTCAAAGAGCCACTCCTTCAACAGATTGTCTAGATATATTATCTAACTTATCTGGGATTTCAAACATCTATTGATCTTTGTATTTCATTTTCTTTACCAAAATTGATGATTTGATAAAGGCATTACGCATAAGATCAGTTAGATGTAATTGAAGTTGTTCAACTTTAAGAGTTTTAATTTTCATAAATTTTCGTTTCATTTTTGAGTATTTTTGATAGATTTGGTATAATCTATTTCTTGTTGCATGAAACGATGACTTTTGTTTAAAGTTGATGCGCTAAAGTGCTTACATACTCTTTCTGGTTTTTATTTTTCTAAATTATTCTAATGAAAGAAATTTGGATTGAATGACATCTATGTGAATTCATTGTTCTTCAAAGCACTTAAATGGATTTCTTGATGGAATACAAATCGTGTATTTGAAAAGTTTCCAAAATCTGGATTTTGTTTCAAAGAAATTATTTGATTTGTGCTTGTCTGGTACCACGCCCGGGACGCAATCTGCATTTTTGTATATACCGGAACAGAGCTTTTATCTATCTTTCTCTTGAACTAATTTCCTTTTGTCTATTATGTTCC
>CM054930.1:9279123-9337095 GCA_029168755.2 Tillandsia fasciculata | reverse complement strand
ATTTTATCTTGTTTAAAATAATATTTAATTGTGCTAACGTGGTGTTCTTTGTGGTATTTATTGTTGAGTATGCATGTTAGCGGGTTACTTCTAGCACACATATTATCGCCCTGTTTTCGATTATACATGTTAGCGGGTTACCTTCGATCACACGTGTTACTGTTTTACTCTTAATTATACATGTTGCCGTTTACTCTTGTTATATATTATGATGCTAACATGATGGTGGTTATGGTTACGTGGCTCGAGGCTGCAGCACGCGCACCCGCGGTTTGGCCACCGCAAAGGGTGCGCTTTTCCGGAAAAGTGGTCTATGACCCGTGTATATCCACGAGGTGACGTAGTGGGGCCCCTTATTAGTTGTGGGGTTGAGGCGCCGAGGTGCGAGCGGTGCGACCCGTCGGTTTAGTTGTCCGACGTGGTCGGGTATTGCAGGTACGGTGCGACCCGTCGGTTTAGTTGTCCGACGTGGTCGGATATTGCAGGTACGGTACGGCCGTCGGTTTAGTCGTCCGACGTGGCCAGGTATTACAGGTTACAGGCGTACAGGTTGCCGTTTCCCCTCTTGGGAGGGTGGTTGCTCCGGTTGTCTTCACGGTTTGTTTATTATATTTTCCCGTTCTGTTATTATTAGTCACTGACTTCCCACTTCGTGACAGGGTTCAGGCGGGGGGAGTGGTAGGCGGCGGTGAGGACGGGGCAGGAGCAGCTGGGTCGCGGGGGACCCTGGATTGTATTTTCTCTTTTATTCCTTGCATTTCATTTACTTTGTAGTTATGTGTGAGGTTCTCGATACCCTCGTGGGGTCGGCATGGATGTCGGTATGGATTGCATTTAGCTATCTTCGTATGCGTTACTTTTCCTTTCACTTCTGTTGGCCGATTGAAAAAGAAAACCAAACCAAAGAAAAGATTTCGAAAACCGTTTTTAAAATCTAAGTGTCGCGTGGGCACTGGTTTCAAAACCCTGTGGATTTATGGATTGCGAAATGGATTTCAAAACTTGGGTGTCGTGTGGGCGCCGTTTTCAAAACCTTGTGGATTTATGCGGATTGTGAAACTCGTTTTCAAAACATAAGCGCCGGGTGGGTGCTCTTTTAAATCTGTGGATTTATCCTTTTCAAATTAATCGGCCATACGTTTTAACAAACTTGAATGCTAGTTGTATGTTAGTAACCGTTGTGATTGAATGGTTGTGAATGTTTGGGGGATGTACTAAATGCTACGCCGTGCACATACAGGGGAGACTCTGTCCGTTTGCAGAGAGATCCTGTATGTGCGGCGGGTCTGGGCACGCGCCGGGGAAGAGAAGTCTTCTTTTGAAAAAAAAAAAAAAAAACGAACCGTTTCCGCTAAAACAAACCCCCGGGGCGTGACACAACCGGCGCCACCCAGCGTCAAAGCTAAACCCCCCGATAAAAGTCACCACTTACGCACCCTTGTGCGAAGCGAGGTACGGCCTCTCTAACCGAAAACAAGCCCCAAACGTACAAGATTTTCTAGCCCCGGTGGTCTCCCTTTTTTAACCCTAAAGGAGCACCCCGAGATCCCGTCCCGACAATTTCTACAACCATTGCCGTGACCACAATAAAAGCCGAACTATGGGTAACAACCGTAGGGGAAGGATTCCTCATTCCCTCCCTACCTTGCCCATGGTGCAAGAAGAATCGGCCGACTACCTACTGTAATCTAACACCAGAAGACCTAGAAGATACAAATTTAGACAAAAGGCTATCCAGTTACCCACGACCGGCAAAATGGCCGACACACTAACAAACACCGGTGGGTTACACTACCACCTATCACCGTTACTAACGACGACCAGAACGTCGGTGGAGGAAAGGGTTCGGAACAACAAAAGTCGGCACAACAATCTGCTGTATTACCAGCCGTAGCAGGTGCATGAACACCGTCAGCAGGCCCACCGTGTCCTGTGCTGGTTGCCTAATCCATTGAATCATAGCAACCATCAAGGTCCCAGTGGTAGCCGGCCTCGACCCCAACCTCCAAAACAACCCGACAACACTAGCACAACACCCGAGCTAAACCGAAAACAAAATTCAACAGTCCTGCACTCTCCCATCTCTACGCAATTATACCGTGATCATTTCATTAGTTAGTAGCCAATGGTAATGTGCTCCTATGGATGTTGGACAGCGACTACTGTGGTTAAAGCTGTTTCTCTCTGATACCATCTTAATCTATCACGCCCCGGGGTTTCATTAAGCGGAAGACAGCCACTGAAAAGAGTTGAATTTGCACATAAAATTTTTTTTGAAAGCGATCTCCCCCGGTGCGTGCCCAGACCCGCCGCATATACAAATTCACTCTGCAAACGGGCAGAGTCTCCTTTGTATATGCACGGCGTCCTGACTACAATATCCATAATAACATCCATTTAACCACAATAGCTCAGCAGTCGAGTACATACAACTATTTTTTTTCTATAAGTATTAACGAGGCCGACCAATTTTGAAAGGATAAATCCACAGGTTTTAAAACGGCGCCCACACGGCACCCATGTTTTCAAAGCTGGGTTCGCAATCCATAAATCCACAGAGTTTTAAAACGGTGCCCACTCGACACCCATATTTTCAAAACTGTTTTCGCAATCCCATAAATCCACAGAGTTTTAAAGCGGTGCCCACTCGACACCCATATTTTCAAAACTGTTTTCGCAAGGTTTTCTTTTTCTTTTTCTTTATATTTTGAAAACGGCCAACCAAAAGAAGTAAAGCAACCATTCATCCACAAGGTAAGAAAACAATCCAACATCCACGTCGATCCCACAGGGGTATCGCAATCCACATAGTAAGCTACTACTAAGTAATGAAAAGAGCAGAGAAGAAATACATACAGCCTATGGCCTCGAAGGACCAAAAGTACTCCTGTCATGGCCTCACTGTCGCCCTCGCTCTCACTCCCGAAGGAACCTGTCACAGAGTGGGAAGTTAGCGACACAAGGTATAAGAATGAAATGCAGGGAGACTGTCACTAAAGCAAACCGTAAGAAAACCAGAGTAACCGCCCTCCGCATCGTACGATCGACGGTGTCCCCTCCCCCTGCAAAACCTGAACCGGGCACCTGCCTGGGCAACCCAGACCGAGCACCATCCTCCAGAAGGAAAATCAAACCGAGCACTAACCTCAAGAAAGAAAACCGAACCGAGCACCTACCTCGGGAAAGAAAACCAAACCGAGCACCAACCTCGGGAAACCAGACCGAGCACCTACCTCGGTAAACCGCGCCGAGCACCTACCCCGATAGGTCGCATCGCTCACACCTTGGTGCCTCAAACCCCCCACCGACGGGGGCCCCCACTACGTCACCTCGTGGGTATACACGGGTCATCGACCACTTTTCCGAAAAAGCGCACCGTTTGCGGTGGCCAAACTGCGGGTGCGCGTGTAGCAGCCTCGAGCATAGTAACCAAGAATGCCGTACATAATCAAGTAGCGAGAACCATAAAGACTATCAACCACAAATAACCAAGTAACGAGAATCATAGAGACTATCAACCAAATATATATACATAATATAGGTACCGCGACACTTGGTCGCTATAATATCAATATGAGCATATGATAAATGATAACGGGAGTTAACAATATTAAATAATACAACTACTTACTCTTACACCTTTCCCACAATACCGTAATTCAAACACCGGAAGAATTTCCTATAACGGGATGTATCCCCTTGCACCGTGACCCTCAGTCGCCACAAATATGATGACAATGAGACATAATAGTAACGAGAATTTGCACAAGAGGTTCTAAGGGGTACCCATCTGAAAAGCGAAGAAGAAGGTGTGCAGAACTCCCGCTAAAACACTCCCACCCTGTGCCCGAAAAAGCTACAATAAGTAATAATGTTAAAAACATCGTCGTGGTCAAAAACACTGAAAAACGGGGCGAAACGGGCCAAAAACGGAGCTTCTGGGCTCTTTGGCTGAAGGCTGGTGTATGGTCCAGGCGTGGACCGGGTCCACGAAAACAGTCGGCGACGGTGTAGACCAGGAGCACGCCGCAACATTATTACAATAAGTAATAATGTTAAAAACATCGTCGTGGTCAAAAACACTGAAAAACGGGGCGAAACGGGCCAAAAACGGAGCTTCTGGGCTCTTTGGCTGAAGGCTGGTGTATGGTCCAGGCGTGGACCGGGTCCACGAAAACAGTCGGCGACGGTGTAGACCAGGAGCACGTCGCAGCAGTGGACCGCTGCGGCTTTGGCCGGGCCGCGCACAGCAGGAGGCGCGCACCGGGTCCACGTCCTCCGCGGCTGCGAGGGCGAAGACCGGGTGCACGCCTGGCGCGTGCACCGCGCGGCCTGGGCCGGGCCGCGCACAGCAGGGGGCGCGCGCCGGGTCCACGTCATCGATTGCGGGGGCATGCGCCGGGTGCACGCCTGGCGCGTGCACCGCGCGGCCCGGGCTGGGCTGGCGCACGCGCCTGTGCACCGGGTCCGCCTCTCCGAGCTGTGTAGGCGTGCGCCGGGTGCACGCCTGGTCTCGTGGACCGCGTGGCCTGGAGCCATACGGGATGAACAGTAAACCCCCCTTTCGTCTCCCGCGGCTCCGGTGATGACCCCGCGGACACGGCGAATACGGCGACGACCCCGTGAGTACGATAACGGCGGCGGTGGCCTCCCGTTTAACAACAGCGGCGGCGGCTTCCCGTTACCACAAAACCCACGTCGCACGACAATCGAACAACCGCCGCCTAAACCCTCGACCCCACAGAAATTGCAAAAGAAGGAAAACAACGAGAGGGTTTGCCCCGATCGCTTACCGTGATCCCGCGAGGAAGGAGAAGGTGGATCGTCCCTCTCGTCACCAATGTGATGCTCCACGAGAGGAGGGTTCCCCCCCTTTTTCTCTTTTTTCCCTCGCCGTTCACGTTCTCCAAAAGAAAAGAAAAAGGGTTTACAACGAAAAGGGTGCTATTTATGAAAACCTCCAATTAACCCTAGGTCAAGGTCTGACTCGAACTTCCTCGAAAATCGTGCAAATTACCACGTACGAATCTCGGTGCACTTTACAGTCACCGGGAGCTTCAAATCTCAATTCCGGGAGATCCGTAAGTCCCATTCCAGAACCGATCGCACCGCCGTTCCTCATTTTGCGAGCTCTACCACCTAAAAATACCCGCAAACCCCGACAGTCAACCCAGAAATTCTCGAACTTTCAACCCCCCTAACAACTAAAAAGATTCAGTCAAGACCAAAACGGAAAACCGGAAGGTCGAGATACTACAAAATAAATAAAACGACCCACTGACATAAATAAGATGAAACGTCCGATCGTAGAAGGATCCAGTCCGATCACCTCGAAAAGTGTGCCGGCCACTTAGCACGGATTCTGATGCACCACTCGAAAGCAAACGCTTTGACCCTCATTCCGGGAGATCCGTAATTCGGAATTCGAACCCAATCGCTTTGCCATTCTCCGTTTCCCGAGTTCAAACGCAGAAAAATACCCGCAGTCCAGGCCGGTCCATTGCAGAAAACACAGTGAAAAGCTTCCCTAACAACTCTATCACAAAAGAAGGTATTCAAAAGCATTGGAAACGCCAGGAATCTACACTGTCACTAAAACATCACCCATGATCCCAGATCCATCATCACTACCACTATCACAATGAGAATTGATCTACAGACTGCTACTGACTCCACTCGGTCCCCAGACGCGAGTGCAAATGCATCCCACAGCTACTAGACCTCCCAGCCCACAACTCGGGGGAACCAACTATGTCCAGAATGACAAAGGTAACAAGTGATGTGGGAAATCTAAAGCAATGAATAATCTAGCCCAGGTTAAAATTTGCTATAGTCTGGCTGAACATGATGTATATAGATGACAGGGGTGCTAAGTTAAGTTCCCAGGTTTCAAGAGTTCACATATTGCAAGAATTACAATAAGGTCATTAAATTTGACAACTAGCAACTGAGGGTACAAACATACAGTTTTCACAGGATATTAAGATCATTTACTAACATGCATGCTACTATAGTCATAGAATTAGAGCACAGTCTGTAGATTTTGAAAGCAAGATCACCAACCTGAACACGATAACTGTTCGGGATTGTACAGATAAGAAGTCCAAAAACAGCCAAATCACAGTATCCGCTAAGCTAGAAACACAGTAGCGGTGCTCACAATGCCCTGGGTACAATCACAATCCAAAAATTAACACTTTAATCCGTACAAATCCCAAGTTTCCAAAATCTGCATGAACAGTCCCATTCACACGAAATTTTCACCTGAAAATAGTCCTCCAAAAATTCTGATAAAAATACCACGGTGACGCTCGCGAAGAGTAGATGTTGATAGAGTCCTAAAACGCTGAAATCCGATGTCCGGATGAGGAGATAAAAATCCGCGAAGTGTATGCCGTCCAGAAATTCCAACAGTCACAAAGGGAGGTTAAAATGTACCCCAAACCCCTGGATAAGCTCATTTCCAGAAAAAACGTCCAACACGGAAAACGTAGATTTACCTCTTGTAAAACCGCTGCCGAAGAAATCGTTCAAAAATAACGTCGGGGTAGCCCGGTAGACCTCCCAGACTAAACTGCGACGAAGATGGGCCTCCAATAGTATAATGTCGCTCTGCACCACGATGCAGGAAATGCTGTCGTCGCGGCCTCCAAAAATTCCAAGTTTTCACTAGAAGATGCACAAGAGGGAGAAGAAGAAATTTTGTAAAGGGATCAAGAGCTAATTCCCTCAGGAAAGTGCCCAAAAATTCGGCCCAAGAGGCCTATTTATAGCCTCTCCCCGAAAAAGCCCAAAAAAAACAGTCCAAAAAGGCTCGGGCCCACTTTCGGGCGCCCGAAAGCTTTCGGGCGCCTACAGTGTTGGGCCCGACCCAACACTGTTCACGCCCGAAAGTTTCCCATGACGCCACGTGTCACGCCGAGCAGGAAACACCGGTGCAGGGCCACTCAGCGACTGCCACGTGTCCTGCCGAACAGGAAATACCGGTGCGGGACCACTCAGCGACTGCCACGTGTCCACACACCCAACACAGTATAGCGGTTGCGCCCGCCAATGAGCGGGCGCCACGTGTCCTCCGGCTGACCCGCCGACCGGCCGCCGCACGCGCCGGTCGCGCGACGTGGCTCCCACGTTCGCACGTGGCCCGAGGCACCCACCGCGCGCCCCGTGCACCGCACCTGCTGCGCCCGCGAATCAGGGAGTGACACGTGTCCCCTGCACCCGGTCCACGCCTTCCGCAGGATTCCGTGGACCGCGCCGCGTGCACCAACCAACCGGAGGCTGCCACGTGTCCCCCGCCTTGGTCTATGCACCGCCGCGCTCACCCAGTAGACCGCACGCCCTGGGCCCGCCAATCAGGCGGTGCCACGTGTCCCTGCGCCAGGTTTGTGCACCCCGCCGCGCTGCTCTGTGGACCGCGCGCCGTAAATCGGCCAATGATAGGCCGCCACGTGGCATGCCGGCGGTCTACGGCCCCTCCCATGCACCAAAAATCACAGAAAACTTCCGGGGGTCCGTTTTTGGGCATCCGGACTCCAAATTAAACAAACAAAAAGTCGTTTTCAAGCGTTTTTTCGTGCTGAATCCATTTTCGATCTCTGTTTGGCCTAATTCCTTTCAGAAACTTCGGCAAACCTAGCCGAAGGCCAACACCGCAAGTGGTAACACACAGGGTCCATCTGTGGCATCCAATTGATGCACCATGGGCCAGATACACCAATACTAGGTGTTCTAACAGTGGATTCATCGGAAGAACGCTGCATGGGAACCAGGGCCACTACAGTTGGTCTGCCCAAGACACATGTGGCGGGGGGTGCGAGGCGCGTCTGCCGTGTCCGGGACGCGGGCGATCCGACAGGGCAGGATGTCCGGTCGAGTCTGCCCGGGTTTAGGGAAGCTTTGGGCAATGACGTCGAACCTGTCCAACAACAGGAAGCTGGCTACGCTTGAGCCCAAGGCCAACAGGCGGGCGGAATGGAAGCGCCTGGGGGGTGGGGGGAGGGGGTACGCGATGACCATTCCGGTCAACCACGCGGCAAAAAACGACCCCGGTTGAGCTCCCTCACACCGCGCCAGTAGTGGGGGATGCTCGCTCGGGTAAAGTCACACCCGCGGTTGGACCCGCCGCGCGAGGGGCGCGCTCCCCCACCTGCCTCGCCGCACACACGGTAAGGCACGGAGTTCACCCTCCCCCGCCCTCGCACCCAACCCCGAGTTTAAAAATCAGGTCTGAAATTTTTTTTTTTTTTTTTTTTTTTTTGAAATCAGGGTTCGCAAACTGGGCGCAACAGACCGCCACACATATAGGAAACCCTCTATTCCGCGAACAGAGACTCCCCTATATATGCACGGCTAGGCTAGTAATCAGCAACAGATATCTCAGTACAACTACTAATCTAGTCAGCAGGAATAATTCAAAATCAGTTATTACATCAATATTTTAAATGTCTAAATCAATTAGAACTGGAATGAAATGCGGAAAATAAAAGTCTACATAGATCATCAGGGCTCAATATCTACGATCATGGGGACAGCTCTATCGTAACCGGCTCACTGGATCGTCCCGCTATCTCCCCACCCGACGGACCTGGAAAATGGTCACCCAGGGGGTGTGAGATACACTGTACATGTATCCCAGTGGGCACGACGAGCCGAGGATCAGCTAATCGTACCTACTGGGTACTAAAATCTGCGGATAGTAAAGATCTATAGGTACAGCTGGAAGAAAGATCTACTAATAATCAAAAGTAAGAACTGCAGATAGGTATACTGAAAATCAGGGCAAATCAGAGATAACAATCATGAAAGCAATAGAATATACATGCTGGAAATCAAAAGATGTCTATAAGAATCATGTATAAGGAACTGCAAGTGCTGAAAGCATATCTACGGTTAATAATACTGAAAATAAACTGAGCAGCAGTACAAGTAAAAGTAATGCGTCAAAGGTAGAAACCCAAGTACCCAATCATGCGCCACTATTGGTCTTATAGGACCTCAGGCAATAACCCTGCATTTCATAGACGCCAAGCAGTCTCGATGCAAAAGGGCTCGCGGCTGACATACCCCGCACCCACTGGTGCCTAGCTGGGGGCTCACGGGTCTATCACCAGACCACTTTACCGGTAAAGAACAAGCTCCACGGGGAGCGACCCCGGCCATGTTCGTGAAGTACAGCAGTATATAGTAAGTCATAATGATCAATCTCACGGTCTAGTGACCGGGTAGTCGGCAACATGCCGAGATCCCAACAGGGAGTCATCAGTCTATCTCTATCAATCGGAATCAATCAATCATGCATATTGTAGGTTTTATAATAAAGGATCCACAAGGATCTAAATAGGTACTATCAAACACCTAGAGGGGGGGGTGAATAGGTGTAATATTTAAAAATCAAATCTCAGTGCAAAAATAAAAACCAATGCGGAAATAAAAATAGCACACCGAGATTTACGTGGAAACTCCAATCCAGGAGAAAAACCACGGGACCAACACGCAATAACAATCCACTAAGAAAAAGAAGAATAACAAGGTGATTACCGACTCCACGGACTCAAACCCCTCCTTCAAATTCTTCGGACCTTGCGCTCACCGATTGCACGTCCACTGCACACGTTCGAATCCCCGAACGCCACTCGAATCCACGAGCACACATTTCGAATCCACGAAACGCCTTCAACACACCGAATCCACGGTGCTACGTCGAATCCACGACGCAAACTCAGCCGATAAAGAAATATAGGCTTCGATCGTGATCCTTTGCTTAGATTATCATTGAAGAACCGTAGAAAGAATTTCTAAGCAAAGTTTAGATCAATTCGACAAAAGAGAGATCTTGGAAGAACCGTCGAATTGACCTAAAAGAGGCTAAAGAGAAGAAAGATTAAAACCAGCCTCTAGGGGTGCTCTCGAGTGTTTTCGGTATTGGTCCTCTGTGTCGAGAAACCCTAAGTATCTATTTATAACCCTTGGAAACAAATTAAAGTCGGTTTAGGAAACTTTTCCCGAGATGACATTGTGTACCGGTACCAAATATTGTGTTCCGGTACTCAATGGTGCAAAACACAGATTTTTCTATTGTGTTCCGAAACGCGAGTCTGTGTTCCGGTACGCAATACAAATTTCAGAAAATTCTGTGTCGGGTTTGAGGAACTTCAAGTGTGATTCCGGTACTCAATGTAAAAACTGATTTTTTCAAGATAAACTTTATCCAAAATAAACCAAGTACCGGAATCCAAACTTAAATAAAGTTGTAAGTTAAAACCAAGTTCCTAAAACCAAGTCTAAACCGGTTTTCATTAAATTCCTGTTTCCAATGATTATAAACGAACTTCAATCACCATGAACAATATTTAATCATACCTGAAAGTTGACTTGGGCTCATGTTGAATCTTCAATGAGTCTTCGAAGGCTGATTTGACAATTTGATCCCTTTAAGACTCCGACTCAACTCACTGACTTGACTCACGAAATATGCCAACACCAAAATGCCGTAACAATCTCCCCCTTTGGCAATTTCGTGACAAAACCCAAAAATACATAAAACCGCTCAAGTCACTCATCTTAAACCAAAAAATCAAATTCAATGTCATCACCAAAACATTGATTTTCTTTGCGTGAAAGATCCAATAAATACAAAATTACATTTGAACCAAACAGTCCTAGAACATACTCTATGACTTAGGACTTGGAGTCTTAAAATGATGTAATTCCTGTAAAATAAAACTCCAAACAAAATCAAATGTTAGTCGTTAGAAATTAAAATCCTACATTTGATCCGTCTTCCTTTTGGTTCTTTTGTTTTGTGGCTCTTTCAATCTTTTCTTTATCTCCCCCTATCTTGAGCATTCCAACATGTTCTCCATGTTCTCCACGTTCTCCATGTTCTCCCCCTGTCTTGAGCATCTATGTTCTCCCCCTTTGTGATTCAATCAATATTTTCTGTTCTCCCCCTTTTTGTCACAAATTGTCAAACAATCAAAATAGACAAAAAGTAACATACTAGCAGGATACGTTCATAGTTACATGCCCATTAGAGTTCTTGTTCATCATAAAGTGAAAAGAAACTAAAAAACAAAAACAAGAAGGCAAAGAAATCACTCATCCTGATCTGAATCATCATCGTCCTCATGTGATGTAGGTCCATGAGATGTACTCGGTGCAGTTGCTCCAGTGACCACATCGTCGTGTTTGCACCCAAGGATATCGAAGATTTTCTTTAAACCATCCTCAAGTTTCTTGAAGCCTTGCTCCATCCTTTGCTCCATCCTTTGCTTTAATGAACGAACATCCCGATGCAAGGTTTGAAGAGTTACCACTTCATCTGGTTCAGGAGATTCTTGGCGAGGCGGTTCGCTCGGAGTTGCTTCACTTGCATAGCCCTTTGTATGCCCAAATGTTTTCAAAGTGCTAACTGACTTGGCTAATGTGATTCCATCAATTGAGCCTAAGCCGTAGTCAAACTTGGTACAAGAAATGTCAACACCGTGATCTTCCAGAATACGAGTAATCAAGATTGGAAACGGTAGAAGGTCACGTTGCCTTGATCCCTCAATGACATGTACCATTTGCTGCCAAATTAGAAACGGAATGTTGATGTTGATTCCATTTGCATTTTCCGGGTGACCAAGAAAAAAGAGAAGTAGCAATCGATCCCATCGAATCCTCTTGGTCCCCATTGTAGGCAATAAGTTGTAGCAGACGATTAAGGACAAAATGTGATATTCTGGTTTTAGGTCCTTTGATTCAACATATGACCTATTTGTGTGTGTCCCTGACTTGCAAATTGAATCCACAACAGTGTCCCAATGAGTGTCATGCTGGAAATCACCATCTGTGTAGTAAAGACCAGTAGTGTCAACAGCTAATCCAAGATTTGCCCCAATTACTGCTGGAGTAAGATCAAATTTGACGCCTCTAACTGTTGTTTCAATAATGAAAGCCCCTGTGTCATGGTCCTTTTGGAGTATGTTAGCTCTCATATAAAATTCCCTGATGATCTCAACACAAAAACCCATCTTTGGTTGAACTCTGCCAAGTGGGCGAATATGGCTTCATTCCAAGAGCCTTGCAAAGTCTGGCACCTCACGACATAGCTCGTTGAAATTCACGTGACGCTCTCCAATGCATGTACGGTTTGCAAATCTGGCACGGCGTTTTGCACTTACATGCTGTTCACTTTCATCAACATTAGATCTCCGTTGAGAGCGGTCGCGTATTACCGGTCCACCGGTACTTCTACGCGGAGGAGAATCCGCACCCTTCTTTTTCCTTGGAGCCATAGGTGCTTTCCCCTTTCCTTGAACCGTTTCTTCTTCATATTCAGATGAATGTTCAGAATCTGAGCTTGTCGAACCTTCATCTCGTGATCGTTTAGTGGTCTTTTTCTTTCCAGAACCACGACCACGTCCACTTCCAGTGGCCATTAAAATCAGCAGTGCAAGTAGCCATGAAAAAGCCATTTCCTACAAAGAACACAATGCACTATGATTTGATCGTATAGGAAGGTTTAAACATGTCTAAGAATCATTCTAAACATGTCACAATTGATGATTCATCATTTAAAAACCATTTACATTAAAAGCCCTAAAATTTCAGTTTTCTCTATGTTAAGAACACATGCAAATGATAGATTCAAGCATATAAGCATGGAAACATGAATCTAATTACTTAGAGATGCAATAATTATGTTCTAAACATGAGTTAAGGGAAATTTATGCAAGAGATTTCATTTGAACCAAAGATCTACTCAAAAATCTCTAAAAACAACATCAAAACCTAAAAACTAGGGTTTTGAAGTTAAAGAAAGCAAGATTAATGTAGAAACTTACAAATGAGAGCAACAAATCTCTTGATCTTGAAGAGAAAACCCTTAGAGATGTTTTAGAGAGAGAGAGGGAGTGTTTTGAAATGGGAGAGATGAATTAAAAACCTTGGAGTTCCGGAATATAAAGAAATCCAGATCGCGTACCGGTACAAGTAGTCGCGTACCGGTACGCAGTGCAAAAACCGAAAATCCTTCGTTCGGGTTCCGGATTGAAAATTCTGATCCGGATCCGCAATTTAGTTCCGGTACTAAACATGGAGTACCGGTACACAAGAGAAAAACAGAGATTTTCATGTTTCGGGATCCGGATTGGGTTTTTGATTTGGAATCATGGTTCCGGTACCAAAATTCAAGTACGGGTACACCAGAGCCAGAAAAACAGAAAAATTTCATAAAAACCAGAAAAAGTATGTAAGCACTTTAGCGCATCAACTTTAAACAAAAGTCATCGTTTCATGCAACAAGAAATAGATTATACCAAATCTATCAAAAATACTCAAAAATGAAACGAAAATTTATGGAAATTAAAACTCTTAAAGTTGAACAACTTCAATTACATCTAACTTGATCTTATGCGTAATGCCTTTATCAAATCATCAATTTTGTAAAGAAAATGAAATACCAAGATCAATAGATATTTGAAATCCCAGATAAGTTAGATAATATATTTAGACAATCTGTTGAAGAGAGTGGCTCTTTGAGCATCTTTTATCAAAAATCCACCTTATACCAACCTGGAAATTTGACAGAGTCAAGTATTTCCGTATGCATTTTATTTAATTCAAAAATTGACGAAATCATGCTTGGTATTCATGTGGTAGCTGCACACAGTACTCGGACGACCGAGGTGGTAGCTCTTTCCTCCATGTGGTGGTAGTTTTCACACTCCTCATTGGGATGTAACTCTTTCCACATCTTTTGAGCATATTACTTTTCTTTGACTCCCCCTCAATTGGCTATCAATTATTTAATATATAAGGTATTCAACCAAAAATTGATCTCGCATTCATACTCGACTAAATAGTCAAATAAGATAATGACTATACCAAGAGATCATTGAGAGAGAAATTGACTTTGACCACTTAAAAGATGACTTAATTAACATAAATGATCATTGCAACATTGAAATATTATGATGTCAAAAGCATAATAAATTTCTAAATGCGTGAAAAGATGCAATTAAAGTCAATATGACCAATGCTCAATTAAAAAACTCCTATAATGAAGTATCTTCAAGATTATGATTATGGAGTAAAGTTGATAATCCATATAAAATTAAATTGGAGTGAATGAACGTGAAGCCCTTTTTATTCAATGCACTTGTTCAATAAAAACCCTTTTGTTCAAAAAATAAAGTATAAAAACAAAGAGCATTGAAAACATGTAATGCAAAGATTAAGAAAAATATGAAGGGAAAGCCAATCAAAGCATTACATACAGTCATAAGCTATTTAGAACTTAAGACAAGGAAAGATATCACCTTTCCGAATCCAAAATCGTTGGATTTTGGGTTGTCTTGATTCGTTGTGGCCGGGGGTTGTCCGCTTTGACTGTTGGTCCACCTTAGGTCTTTGCCTCGCAATGATCCACTTGTATGATTGATGATGTGGCTCGGACCTTTGGTGGGTTGAGTGAACTCCTTTGACTTGATGTGTATTTTGATTCCATTGAGTTCGCTCCGTAGATGAAGTTGCCGAAGGATTTTTCTTTCTCTTTTTCGGGCAATTCTTCACCAAATGTCCTTCAAGTCCACATAGGTGACAAGTTCTTTCCTTCAATTTCATTGTGGAACTTGAAGCATGCACAGTTTGGCTCTTTTTAAATCCCAAACCAACCTTGCTTGTTTGACCTAATCCGGACATACTTTCTAGTTTCTTGGAACCGGTTGAAAGCCTTTGTATGTCGGATTTGAGTTGATGAACTTGCTTGGTCAAAGCTTGGTTGGTGACATGAATATCTTCAAACTGTTTTCAAGAAAACCAATCTTGTCCATATATAATTTTGCGTTCGTCTCCGATTGGTTTAGCTTTTCTTGGAGGATTTTATTATTATCCAATAAAAGCTCTTGTTCCTCCTCGAGATCATGAAGTTTGATCTTTAACGCTTGATTCTCGTCTTGATCTTCAAGTCGTTGCTTCCTCAACTTCTTGATATGCTTGGCCATCTTCTTCGATTCCGCAAGAAGTTGTTGGTATGCCTCAACGAGTTCTTCTTCGTCCGACTCCCCCTCACTTGATGACTCTCCTCCGGATGTTGATGTTTCATGCAAAATCAAAGGAATAGAGTCAGTGACTAAAGATGATAAACACAAATTAGAAGAGGGAGTTTGAGAGGCATGAAAAGCAACAATTTTTTCTTTTTCCTCTTCACTTGAGGTCGATTCATCGTAACTAGAATCGTCCCAAGTTTTTGCTTGCAAAGCCTTCTTTTTGTATGATTTCTTAGAAGGACAATCCGTTGAAATATGGCCGTAGCCTTTGCATCGATAACATCGGATTTCTCCTTCGAAATCATCTTTTTCTTTTTCTTTAGAAGGTTTTGCAACACCCTTGAGTTTAGAGGATTTAGAACCCGATGATCCTTTAGATGGTTTCGTGGATGAAGATCCATCGGTTCGATTCTTCCAAAATTTCCGACGAAATTTCTTTGTGATCCGCGCCAATTGTTCTTCAAACTCGGCTAAAGAGATTTCATCATCGGAACTTGATTCGTCATCTTCTTCCTTTGTTGATTTGAATGCAATACCTGTAAGCTTAGAAGAAGACTTGGAAGAATTTGATTAGTAGGAAAAGTCATCTCATAAGTTTGCAAAGCACCTACTAATTCCTCTACACTCATCTCATCCGGATGACTAACGGTTTCAATGGCGGTAACCTTTGCCCTAAACCGTTCCGGAAGAGTCCGAAGTATCTTTCTTACAATTTTCGACTCCGGGATCTTTTCTCCTAAATTAGCACATGTATTAATTACATCTTGAAGTCTAGTGTAATAATCTGTAAACAATTCATGCTCTTCCATATGAATAGAGTCAAATTGACTTGTAAGCATCTGGAGCTTTTGAATTTTTACAAGATTAGTACCCTCATGTGTAATTTTGAGAATATCCCAAATTTCCTTCGCGGTTTCACACGCGGAAATTCTTGTAAACTCAGTCGAGGAAAGAGAATTATATAAAGCGTTCATACCTTTCCCATTGTAAGAAGATCTTTCGATTTCCTCTTTGGACCATCTAGAGCGAGGTTTTGGGGTAGTAGAATTTCCTACTTCCTCAACAGGATGCACCCAACCGTATTCCACGGTTTGCCAAACACGCTCATCAATAGAGATGAGAAAAGCTCTCATCCGCACTTTCCAATATGCATAATTGGTCCCATCAAAAAGAGGAGGTCTAAAAATATTACCACTTTCACCCGACATGATAGATAAACCTAAAACCCGCTCTGATACCAATTGTAGGTTTTTATAATAAAGGATCCACAAGGATCTAAATAGGTACTATCAAACACCTAGAGGGGGGGTGAATAGGTGTAATATTTAAAAATCAAATCTCAGTGCAAAAATAAAAACCAATGCGGAAATAAAAATAGCACACCGAGATTTACGTGGAAACTCCAATCCAGGAGAAAAACCACGGGACCAACACGCAATAACAATCCACTAAGAAAAAGAAGAATAACAAGGTGATTACCGACTCCACGGACTCAAACCCCTCCTTCAAATTCTTCGGACCTTGCGCTCACCGATTGCACGTCCACTGCACACGTTCGAATCCACGAACGCCACTCGAATCCACGAGCACACGTTTCGAATCCACGAAACGCCTTCAACACACCGAATCCACGGTGCTACGTCGAATCCACGACGCAAACTCAGCCGATAAAGAAATATAGGCTTCGATGGTGATCCTTTGCTTAGATTATCATTGAAGAACCGTAGAAAGAATTTCTAAGCAAAGTTTAGATCAATTCGACAAAAGATAGATCTTGGAAGAACCGTCGAATTGACCTAAAAGAGGCTAAAGAGAAGAAAGATAAAAACCAGCCTCTAGGGTTGCTCTCGAGTGTTTTCGGTATTGGTCCTCTGTGTCGAGAAACCCTAAGTATCTATTTATAACCCTTGGAAACAAATTAAAGTCGGTTTAGGAAACTTTTCCCGAGATGACATTGTGTACCGGTACCAAATATTGTGTTCCGGTACTCAATGGTGCAAAACACAGATTTTTCTATTGTGTTCCGGTACGCGAGTCTGTGTTCCGGTACGCAATACAAATTTCAGAAAATTCTGTGTCGGGTTTGAGGAACTTCAAGTGTGGTTCCGGTACTCAATGTAAAAACTGATTTTTCCAAGATAAACTTTATCCAAAATAAACCAAGTACCGGAATCCAAACTTAAATAAAGTTGTAAGTTAAAACCAAGTTCCTAAAACCAAGTCTAAACCGGTTTTCATTAAATTCCTGTTTCCAATGATTATAAACGAACTTCAATCACCATGAACAATATTTAATCATACCTGAAAGTTGACTTGGGCTCATGTTGAATCTTCAATGAGTCTTCGAAGGCTGATTTGACAATTTGATCCCTTTAAGACTCCGACTCAACTCACTGACTTGACTCACGAAATTTGCCAACACCAAAATGCCGTAACACATATCGATAATATATCAAGTAACATCTCAATGACAGGGATCAGCAGGTATCATCGAATCATGCAAATCTATGTACAGGAATATAAAAGATCATAAGCAGGTACATATAATGTGTCTCAAGTAGATCAGGATCTATCAGGAATAATCATGGAACATGTATACAATAATCAGGCTGATCGTGAACAGGTAATCTCAAGCACAGGTCTAATCAAGTCAATGTCAATCACTGGGATCATAATATGTCAAAAGGGATCAGTATATGTCAAGATAGGTCATATCGGTATAATCAGCAGGGCAAATCACAAAAATAGGGGTCCGACTGGACTAAAGCAACCAGAGGGCCAACAAGCTGAGGCCCGGTTCGAAGATAACCCACCTGGATGACGGCAGATCCTCAAACTCCCGCGCAGCTACTGGGAGGCTGGTGCTGAACAACTGGGCCCTGTATAAGAAGACATGATCAGTAATAGACTCGCACAACCCTTTTTCGACGACGCTACACTAACGGAAAGCTTAAACGGGTCAAATCGGTCAATTTGTCGATCAATATCTGATTCCTGGTCAACGAGGACCTTCGGAACCCAAACAAGATGTCCAGGTGGTGCGTAAACACTGTCTAAGGTCAGCAAGTGTGTCTAATTTGCAAGTTGGTCCATAAGATATTAAAAAAATGCATAATTGTTCTTAATTAATCGACTGTTTCAGCTTGTTCTTACAATCCGGGGGTCCAACGACGACGCCATAAGTTTCAGCGCGTCCGTTACGTCGAGACGGAGCCCGTGCTCACAAGTTTGGGCTGGCACGGGGCCCGATTTAAAAGTTGGCCCATAGTCCTTTAGAGTCCAATTACTACTATGCAATATCTTAAGATTCATGTGATCAGAACAGAAGGTAACTGAAGCATGGTACTGAGCAAGGTCTAAGGGCAGTGGGGCTCACCTGAGGGGCGTCGGAGACTGGCCGGAATAGTGGCCGGAGCAACACCACCAAGAGGCAAGGACTCGGTTTGGCTAAGTCTCGGGCAACCCAGTTCCAGACCTGCACCAGATGGGAGCATCAGTTCAAGGAATGTCCCAGAAGATCCCGGGTCCATGTGGGGTCGAGCCCCGGCGGCCGGAGAGGAGCCCGAAGTGGTGCTCTCGGGTGCAAGGTTGGAGAGCCAACACAGAGGGGGTCCTAGGCCAAAACCAAAATCATGGAGTGCTTAAAAATAGTGTTTAGGGCTTACCTGCGGGGTTGGCCGAGGCCCAGATCGCCGGCGATGGCCGGAGAGGGAAATCAACGCCAACTCGGGTGCAACTCTGGAGACAACAATCCCGACGTTAGGCCTTGCATGCAACCTAATGGGAGAGTTCCTATGAACCAACAGAGCTCACCTGGGCAGTTTTCCGGCGTCTGGGAGCGACGGCAAGGCGGCGCCGGCGAGGTTCGGTGGAGCTTCAATGGCCAACAATGGCGGAATCCGGCCGACTAGCTCCGGGCCGGAGCAACTTGGACCAACAGGGTCCACTCGGTGCCAGAAGTCTTCTGGTGGGGTTGGCCGGCGGTGGGAGGCTGCGGCGGCGCCGGGCGGCGGCGATCGGTCAAGATGCAAAATATCGGGTTTCTAGGGCTTGTCCGCTCGGGTCCGATCCTCAACCGATCGCGATGGGACTTCGTGGAGAGGCTGCAGTCGACGAGAGGAGGAAGATCAACGGTGCTGATCTTCGGTTTAGCGGTCGGGTCACGGTGGCGTGAAGGATCGGCTCCGAAAACGATAATCCGGCGGCAGAGCTTCCCGCCGGCGATCGGGGAGGCGGCAGTGGCTCGGGCTGCACCAGGGGAATCCTCTCGGTGTCAGGAGGACGATGGTATGGTCCAAAAGCCAAACAAAGAAAAAGGATCCATAACTCACCTTCGCCGGAAAACGGAGAATGGAAGGTGTCTTCCCGTGGCGGTGCTCGGCGACGGCCGGGGCCGGCTCCACACGGGCTCGGACGCGGCTACACGAGGGACTCCACAGGCAAAGTTTGGGTCACTCCGGGGGTCTGGAAGAACTCCCCCAGCCCCGCACCCGAGATGAAGAAGGGTTGGCTTCCTTCTTCTCCGGCGACGGGGCGGCGGCGGCCGGTGCGGCTAGCTCCGTGGAAGGCGGCTGAGAGTGGGGGATCGTTGGAGGTGCGGCTGAGGGCTGAGGGCTACGAGGGTTTTGGAAAACCCTAGCTCGGGTATGCATGTATATATAGGGTTTTGCAACTTTGCATTTTAGCCCTTCTAGCTCAGGTATTTCGACCTTGGTCCTTCACAGTAGCAACCAGCTTACACTTAGGTCCCTCTCCATGCAGTGGCACGCTTTACGAGGCACGTTTAATAGGGATTTATGCGCAAAAATCACATTTTTCCCTGCATTTCACGCTTTTTGATGCAATCCGATCGTCAATTCGAAAAACGGACTTCGCCACGACGTCCGGCTCGACGAATCCTATCAGGTAGCGATTTTCGTTTTTCGAGAAAGTGCCCGGATTAAACTGCGGTCCATAAAATACAGCTCCGAAACACTGTTTTTGCGTTTTTCGAGACTTAGAGTCATCAGACGGAAATTCCGTCAGCGCCATTGCGTCCGGAATGACGAAATCGTTAAAATCCACTATTTGAAGTGCTATGATCGGCTTCCGGACAGTGAAATGGCTCAACGTTGGTGCTTAGGGAATTCAAAATAGGGTTTACTGTTCACTTGTACCCGCGACTTAAGTCGCGGATCCCGCCGGCTTCAATGCTGATTTCTGGAAGATCCGACCGTCAGATCTGAACAAGCTTAATATGAATTTCACTCAGTTCGTCATGACGGTCGCACTCGTGGTCTCGGATCTTCGAGATCAGGCTCGGATTGAAAAGTGATATTTCTGGCCCACTAACTGTGCAATTTACACTGCAGAAAAGGGGCACTTTGACTACTTATGCTTTTCATGGTCCAAATTCAACTTGGCTCTAATTATTTCATTTATTTAATTACTTTCAAAAATTCAAATTCTTACAAATTCAAGCTATTAGAATAGAAGATCGCTTTTCTTCATGGTGATCTTGAAGAAGAAATCTATATGGCTCAGCCTGAAGGTTTCTCTGTGCCTGGTCAAGAGAATAAGGTGTGTAAATTAGTTCGCTCTTTATACGGACTAAAACAAGCACCTAAACAGTGGCACGAGAAATTTGACAGTGTTATAGCTTCATATGGATTTCTGACCAACGATTATGATAACTGTCTCTATTTCAAGAGATTTGATGATCGTTGCGTCCTTCTTTGTCTCTATGTTGATGACATCCTGATTCTCGCTCCTGATCTTGATCTCATTAACCAAGTTAAATCCTTTTTATCAGACCATTTTGATATGAAGGATCTTGGTGAAGCTGATGTGATTTTAGGAATGAAAATTCTTAAATCATCTGATTCTATTATCCTGGCCCAATCCCATTACACCCAAATGGTACTTGATAAATTTGGGTATTCTGATTGTTCTCCTGTTTCTACTTCTTTTGATCCTAGTGTTCAACTTGTAAAGAACACTGGTAATCCAGTAAATCAGGAGAAATTTGCCCAGATCATTGGTTCTCTGATGTATCTAACCAATAGAACTAGACCTGACATTGCCTATGCCATATCAAGATTGAGTAGATATACTAATAGTCCTAGTATGATTCATTGGATTGCTCTGGAAAGAGTATTTCGTTATCTTAAAGGTACTCTTTCTTTTGCTCTTAAATTTGTTGGCTATCCTGCGGTAATTGAGGGATACAGCGATGCCAATTGGATTTCTGATTCTTTGGATATTAAATCTACTTCTGGCTATGTTTTCATTCTTGGTGGCAGTGCAGTTTCTTGGCAATCCACCAAACAGACTATAATAGCCAGAAGCACTATGGAGGCTGAATTGGTTGCCCTTGACACTACTTGTCTTGAAGCCGAGTGGCTCAAGAACCTTTTTGTTACGGCTTTTTGGTGTTGGCATATTTCGTGAGTCAAGTCAGTGAGTTGAGTCGGAGTCTTAAAGGGATCAAATTGTCAATCAGCAATCAAAGACTTAGAGAAGATTCAACAAGAGCTCAAGTTGACACTCAGTGTCTTGAGTCTTGAAGATTGAAGATGAAGAATTGTGGATTAGTTACATCAATCTCAAGAAGAAAGTATTCAAAAGGATCAGGTATGTTTAACTAAATAATTTTGGTGATCCGAATACTTTCTTATAGTGTAGAAACACTTGGATGATTTTTTAATTGCATAAAAATCAAAAACTGGACATGGGACATGTTCAGGATCCGGATCAGATGATCCAATCCGGATCCCGAAGGGTATTAGTTCATGTGCAAATCCAATCCGGATCCAAGCCTATTCTGATCCGGATCCCGAACATTGGATGTTGCTGAAATTCATGAACGATCCGGATCGGACCTTGCAATCCGGATCCCGAACCCTTGGTTTTCTGGAATCGTCAATCTCGTTACGACGATCCGGATCGCAGTAAATCCGATCCGGATCGCCGTCCTGAAAATTTCCAGATAAGGTAAGTTTTTGATTCTTATCTCTTTCCAAAGGTTTCTAAACTATAAATAGACATTTAGGGTTTCTCAAAAACGTGGGGGAGCACGGCCGATCAATTTATAAAACACTTGAGAGCAACCCTAGAGGCTAGGTTTTTACCGTTCTTCTTTATAGCCTCTTTTAGGTCAATTCGATGGTTCTTTCAAGAACATATCTTTTGTCGAATTGATCTAATCTTTGCTTAGAGATTTTTTCCCATGGATCTTCATTGATAATCTAAGCAAAGGATCACCATCAAAGCCAATATTCTTACCGGCTGAGTTTGCGTCGTGGATTCGACGTGGCACCGTGGATTCGGTGTGTTGAAGGCGTTTCGTGGATTCGAAACGTGTGCTCGTGGATTCGAGTGGCGTTCGTGGATTCGAACGTGTGCAGTGGACGTGCAAACGTTGGAGCGCAAGGTCCGAAGAAGTTGAAGGAGGGGTTAAATCCGTGGAGACGGTAATCACCTTGTTATTCTTCTTTTCTTAGTGGATTGTTATTGCGTGGATATCCAACCGGTCAGCGCAAGGTCCGAAGAAGCTGAAGGAGGGGTTGAGTCCGTGGAGTCGGTAATCACCTTGTTATTCTTCTTTTCTTAGTGGATTGTTATTGCGTGTTGGTCCCGTGGTTTTTCTCCTGGATTGGAGTTTCCACGTAAATCTCGGTGTGTTGATTTTTATTTTCCGCATTGTTTTTTTTTATTTTTGCACTGAGATTGGTTTTTATAATATTACACCTATTCACCCCCCTCTAGGTGTTTGATAGTACCTATTTAGATCCTTGTGGATCCTAAATTACTCTACACTTTTGTCATCAATTCCATTGATTTTTACTTCTATTCCACCTATTTCTATTCGGTGTGATTCTCGAGCTGCAATTGAATTTTGTAAAAAGAAATTAATAAATTCTAAGGCTAGTCGTCATATTAAATTGAGACAAAAGTCTGTTAGATGGCTAACTTCTCATGATGTTGTTTCTTTAAGTTTTATCAGATCTGAACAGAATCTTGCAGACTGTTTGACGAAAGGCCTGAATAGGACTAAGGTCCTAGAGTCATCGAGGGGGATGGGACTTTGCCCATAAAGGGCCTTCCTGCAGTCGGAACCCAACCTTTGTGATAGGAGATCCCTTGAAGAAGGTTCAATGTGGTAAAAACAAACTGTCAGGTTGGCCAAAGAGTACTTTCTACAGTTTATTCAGAGGAACTTTAGTTCCAAGTCCATCCCTATGATGAGTTGTGCTCTGTGTAGTGGTTGAGTGTAAGAACTTGAAATTTTGTAATTAAATAAAAAGGACAAGAATAAAAGTCTAGTCGATTTTGAATCATGAATGGCAATAGTAGCCTCAGTGCCCCTTTTCTGCAGTGTAAATTATACAGAAATAGGGCCAGAAATATCACTTTTCAATCCGAGCCTGATCTCGAAGATCCGAGATCACCAGTGCGACCGTCTCATCGAATCGAGTGAAAACCATATTAAGCAAGTTCAGATCCGACGGTCGGATCTTCCAGAAATCGACGAAGAAGCGGGCGGGACCCGTGACTTAAGTGCACAGTGCATTGGTACTGTACATGAACAGTAGATGAATAGTAACCCTATATTTCAAATCCCCTAAGTGCCAACGTTGGCCAATTCGCCATCCAGAAGCCGAACATAGCAGTTCAAATAGTCGATTTGAACGGTTTCGTCGTTCTGGACGCAATGGCGCTGACGGAATTCCCGTTTGACGACTCTAAAGCCTCGAAAAACGCAAAAAACTGTGTTTTTGATCAGTACTTTATGGACCGAGAAATTATCCGGGCAGTTTCTCGAAAAACAGAAATCGCTACCTGATAGGTCTCGTCGAGCCGGACGTCGTGGCGAAGTCCGTTTTTCGAATTGACAATTGAATTGCCTCGAAAAGCGTGAAATACGATGAAAATACGGCTTTTTACGCATAAACCCCTATACTCCTTGCCTCGTGTTGCGTGCCATGCATTGGAGAGGGATTTAAGTGTGAGATTTTGTTGCTGTGAGGGACCTAAACCTAAAATACCAAGAAGGGAGGGACTAAAAGGCAAATATGCCATATACACTATATGTATATAGCTCGGGTTAGGGTTCTTTAAACCCTAACCTTGCCACCCGAGCCCTCAGCCGCAAACCCAACTCCTTCCTCTCCCTCAGCCGCACCCGTAGGAGCTAGCCGCACCGGCCGCCGCCTCCCCAGCCGCCGGAGAAGAGGGCATCAAGAACCTTCTTCATCTCGGGTTGGAGAGGGAGAGATCCACATAGAAGCCCTTGGATAGTCCCAAACTTCTCTGGAGAGACCCTCGGTGTAGCAGAAGCCGAGTGGAGGTGAACCCGAGGTCCGCCGCCGCCGCGCACCGCCGCGGGGGAGACCTCTTCTTCCTCCACTTTTCCGGCGGAGGTAAGTCTTGGAACCTCTCTTTTGTTTCGGCTTTTGAGCACGACCATTACGCTTCTGACATCGAGGCGACTCCCCGGTTGCATCCCGAGCCGCGGCCGCCTTCCCAATCGTCGGCGGTAGCCCTCACTGCCGGATTATCGCTTTCTTGGACAACCGCGGTCGCGGGCTTCATCCGACCATCAAGATCGAGATCAAGACCGTCGGATCATCTCCTCTAGTTGACTGCAATCCTTCCACGAAGTTAGAGAACCTTTGGTTGAGGATCGGACCAGATCGGGAGTGCCCTAGCTTGGGGGTCATCTTCCTCACGACCAAACCCCACCGCCCGGCGCCGCCGCTGCCTGACGCCGCCAGGCATACCTCTGGTGAGCTTCACTGAACCACGGGGAGTCCCCTGAACCAAGTTGGAGTGGCGCTCGAGCTCTAAGGAAGATTCCGCCATTAACGGCCATCGAACCTCGGCCGAGCTCCGCCGCCGCGCCTCGCCGTCGACTCCAGACCCCGGCCAACGGTGCAGGTGAGCTTGTTTCATCATTCTAAGGTCGAATGCAGCGTTGCATGGGAGTCTTGACGTGGGGTTTTTGATTCCCGCAGTTGCACCAAAATCTTCACTCGAGCTCACTCCGGCCAACTCCGGCGACCCGGGCTCCGGCCACCCGTGCAGGTAGGATGTAAACCACAATTAAATGCTTCCCATCGTTTTGGTTTAGGTCTGGGACACCCCTGTAGTTTAATTTCCATTGTTGCACCCGAGATCATCCTCTTGGGCTCATCTCCGGCCGCCGCCACCTCCGGCCGCCGGGGCTCGACCCCACATGGACCAGACAGCTCTTGAGACTTTCCTTTACCTGATGCTCACCTTGGTTCCAGGTCAGAAGCTGGTCTGCTTCAAGAACACCCCAACCCGAGCTTGAGCCATCTTTGGGTGTTGCTCCGGCCACTACTCCGGCCAAATTCCGGCAAGTCTCAGGTGAGCCCCACAGTCCCCAATCTTTACTGAATGTCATGCTTCAATTAAATCAGTTTTAGACCATGTATATATTAAGTTGTGTCATAATGGAAATTTTAACCCTAAAAGATTATGGGCCAACTTTGCCCTCGGGATCCGTGTCAGCCAACTCTTGTGAGCACGAGCTTCGTCTCGTCATCCTGAACGCGCTGAAACTCGCCGCGTAGTTTTTGGACTTCTAGATGTTAAGATCAAGACAAAATAGTGCAATTAACATAAAGAGTTAAAGAGCTAACTTTGCTCTCGGGTTTCGCGTTGACCCAAAGTTGTGAGCACGGGGTCTGTCTCATCAAATGTGACGCGCTGGAATTTACGGCGTCGTCGTTGGACTCCCGGATTTTAAGAACGAGTCGAAACAGCAGATCAATTCAATGATTTTGTGCAAATTAAAATATATTATGGACTAAAATGCAAATAGGACTTGGTGGCTGTCCCTAGACAGTGTTTACACACCTACTAGGCATCTTGTTAGAGTCTCGTGGACTTTCGTGGATCGGGAATTGGAATTTATTCAATAAATCAACGATAATTGCCCGTATTAACGTCGCGTTGTTGTTATGTCGTCGGGGATGGGTTTTTGTGAGTATTACTGATCATATCTTATTATTCAGGGCCCAGCTGTTCAGCACCAGCCTCCCAGTAGCTGTGCGGGAGTTCGAGGATCTACCGTCATTCAGGTGGGTTACTTTCGATCCGGGCTTTAGCTTTTTGGCCCTCTGGTTGCTTTAGTCCAGTCGGACACCTGTTATTGATTTGCCCTGCTGATTAGATCCATATGACCTATTTTGACATATCCTGATCCTCCTGATTGATATCGACTTCATTAGACCTGTTCATGATTAGCTTAGATTATTATGGTTTCATGCTCCATGATTATTCGTGATAAATCTTGATTCTCTTGAGACACACTATATACATCTGCTTGTCAGCTTTTACACCTATAGTACATAGATGTCATGATCGATTATACTTGTTGATTCCTGTCAGCCGATATATTGTTGATATCTCGATATGCATGATTGATTGATCCTGATTGATAGACACTACTCGATGTTCCGATATGCATGATTGACAGATACTACTCGACGTTCCGATATGCATGATTGTTAGATACTACTTGATGTTCCGATATGCATGATAGATTCTGATCGATATGATAGATGATTTCCCTGTTGGGATCTTGGCTTACTGCCGACGACCCGGTCATTAGACCGGGAGCTTTTTGAGCATAGCATGATGACTACCACGCACGCTGTACTTCACGTACACGGACGGTTTGGCCACCGTCACAGTGTTCTTTACCGGTAAAGTGGTCTAGAGAAAGGACCCGTGAGCCCCCAGTTAGGCACCAGTGGGTGCGGGGTTATGTCAGCCAGCTAGGTGCCAGCTAGATGGTATGAGCCTGAGGTCCTCGTGACCAATACTGGCATTTATTCGGTACTTGAGTTCTGTTGTTGACGCATTATTCTTACCTTGCACTATTATTGATAGATATCTTACCCTGTACCTCCACTGCTCAGTGTATGTTTGATTAGCTCAGTTATATCCAGATTTCTTGCATCACTTACCTGTAGTTATTGTGCTTGGATATTATAGCTCTACATTGATTTCTAGCATTTATTACTTGCAGTTTCATTACCTTGATTATCTGCCTATTCAGTTATCTGTGGACCTTGTTGATTATCAGTAGATCTACTTTATTGTTCAGCTTTATCCTATGATTCTTACTATCCGCAGATTGTTGTACCCAGTAGGTACGATTAGCTATTTCTCGGCTCGTCGTGCCCACTGGGATACATGTACAGTGTATCTCACACCCCCTGGGTGACCATTTTTCAGGTCGTTCGGGTAGAGGGGTGTCGGGACGGTCCAGTGAGCCTGTCACGATAGAGCTGTCCCCCTGATGATATAGATTGATGATGGTGATCCCGGATGATTGTAGCTGACTCTGATTATGTTATTTCAGCTTTCAGTTTCTTGAGTTATTCCAGATTGATGATAGCATGATTATTTGGATTATTCATGTCGATTAATCATTATTAGCTAGATGTTGATTGGTCTCTGATTGATGATTGATGATTGTTTTAGACTAGCCGTGCATGTATAGGGGAGTCCCTATATGTGTGGCGGTCTGTTATGCCCGTTTTGCAAACTCTGATGATTTCAAAAAAAAAAATTTAGATCTGATTTTAAAACTCGGGGCGTGACATTGAGGTTGAGCTTATAGCTCTTAATGGAATCCGAGGCAATAATTTTTGCGAGATGTGACTCTACACACATCCCTGGAGGAGACCACCTATATAAGAATATTCGTATAAGGCCGCGACTATGTGATGTGGGCTGTCCATAGAAATTCTTATGAAAAATCAAGGTACTGTGCATGGCCTTTAATGCACAGACTCGCGACGGAGAATTCTGTACTGTGTGTGTGGCAGTTGAAGTCAGGGTCAAAGGAACGTAGTTTAAGACCTGGTTCACTCCGATTCCTTCTGATGAAAATTGCTTACACTAAGTGAGGTTAAGTCTCTTAAAGACACCTTACCTATTACATAGTATAAACACCCGATAATCTTATTTTATTTTATTTTTGAATTTAATCTTATTTCGAAATTTTGAATTTTTGTGGAGGATTGTTGAAATAAAAATCAAAATTCCTAAAACCCTCAATAATAATTTTATTATTAATTCTTATTTATTAATTAATTTACTTTTTATCTTTATTATTGTTTATTTAATTTCATTATTAGGAGTTAAAGCATAGTGGAACGTTGGGGTTCCAACGTTCATGCTTTTAATGGCATTAAGTCACCATTTAGGTGAATTAATGTTGAATCCAACGACACTATTCCCACACCTATATATATATATATATGTATAGGGTGTGGGTAATAGGTACAGTCTGTCAGTGAAGAAAGAAAGAAAGAAAGAAAAAGAAAGAAAGAAAGAGAAAGAAAAGAGAGAATTATTTTAAGTTTTATTTTAAATTTTATTTGATTTTGTTTATCGGGTGTTGAAAGAAACTTCGTCAACCTCTTCCGCGGTCGTGCTCGTAGGAAGGGGAGTTCCGGTCGTACCTTGGGGTGGTATCTCCGATTAATCCGCACGAAGGACGGAAATACGCCTTAGGGCAGTGCTTCGCACGCTTCCGGATCAATTATTTTTTCGCCTACAATTTTTGGATAGCGATCAAAGGTAAGTAATTTAAATTTCAAATAAAAAATAGTTAGATAATTTAATCACAATCAAAGTTTGTGCGATTATTTTCCTAACAAATATTTTATAATTAAGTCAGATAATAATAACAATATATATATATATATATATATATATATATATATATATATATATATATATATATATATATATATATTCTCTATATAATAAAATTAAAAATAATAATTAAATATTTACGAAATCATAGTGAGGTCAATCAATAGTCCAACCAATGACTCTTTATCCAGTAATATTACCAGATTGCTATTTAACTCAATTTTTAAAAATTGATAAAATATATATTCACCCAATGAAACCAATAATTTCTTCTTGAGTGATTACTGGGCCCTAGCATGGGACTAATAGTCCATCTCTGATGGAATAATCACTATATAAAAGCCTCATTCAAGATGGTTAAGTATCAAATACCTCGTTCCGGAGGTTCTAAGGCCCTATTTCAATAACTTACACGCTATAATGATTTTCTTTTATGATTGAAGTCCAACAATAACTTACAAGCTATAATGATTTTCTTTTACGATCGGAAGTAGAGACTTTGGATTTCAACTCGAGCAACTTTCAACTCATTTACAAATCTTAGCTGCTATACAATGCAATGTGACATATTTTATTTTGAAAAAATAATTTATAAATCGAATACAGCATGTGTTTTTGAATATTTGATTATTTATTTTATCTACCAAATATTATATATATATATATATATATATATATATATATATATATATATATATATATATATATATATATATATATATATATATATATATTTTTTTTTTTTTTTTTTTTTTTTTTTTTTTGTACATAAGGAATTGAGTTCCTATACTTTTAAAAGTTTGGTGCTCGTGGTTTTTTAGCTTTCGGATGAAAAGATATATAATTATAATGATAGTGGGCCTCTTGGGTTAAGTGAGTTATTGGTGGAATAGAATGATCTAAAATATAAAATTAGTTAAAAAAATAAATCTAACGGTAGTAAATTTACAAATATCAATTTTTTGGTGCTTGTACAAACATAACAAGCGAACTCCATAAAAAAAGATCGATATATTAAATATTAGTAAAAACATACATAATTTATATGAACTATAAATAATCGGTTATTCAACTTTTTAAAATTTTAATATTACTATCAATATGTTTGACATGAGTCAGCCAATAATATTTGTCTGTAATTTTTTACTATGTGGTTTATCTTTACAAATTTAATTAATATATTTTATATAATTTTCGTAACTAATAATTAAATTATTAATTTTAATTTATAAATTAAAATATTATTAATTATCTCAAATTAAATTAAATAAAAAATTAGATAGTAAACTGATAGTTTTAAGTAGTCCGAAATGAACAGTATAGAAGTAGAGAAAATATTTTCTGTGGGTGGGACAATCCACAGTAAATAGACCTACCTATCTAGAAATTAGGCACCTACTTATCTAGTAATTTGGCTAGGCCAGTAGTAGTGCCCACAATTCTGACCCAACCAATTTTTTAAAATTGAGCAATGCTACATATACATCCAAATAGAATGTATATCACATATCTTATTCATTCAAGACTGATGACTAATCTATCAGTCATTTCGAAATGATCGATAAAATTCATCTTATTCTTTAATAGGTGGAATGTAAAATATACACCCCACTTGGAATGTACAAGTAGTATTAATCTTTAAGATTTAGACGAAATAGTGATTCAAAAATATTTTTGAATCAAGAATTATATAATATTATAAATATTTAATTACTATTTTTTAATTTTATTATATATATATATATATATATATATATATATATATATATATATATATATATATATATATATATATATATATATATATATATTTGAATATTTAAATACTATAGCATTGGATCGTACAAAAAAAAAAATAACTTACATATTATAATACGCCGACATATCAATCAGTATTAATATGGACACATATAAAATATTTATTTTTTTAATAATAAAATATTTTAATTACTTACTATATATTTTCACCAAATTTTTAATTTTTATTAAAAATATTAGTTACTAATTTTTTCTAAAAATAAAAGAGTTGTGTCAACCGCATAAAAACTATATCACGTCAATATTTTATTACCACGAATAATTAAAACTGAACTAATTTATTAGTTTGATGGTTGAACCGCCCATTCAAACAAGTCAACAACTCAATTTTTTAACCGCTTCTTTGAGTGAATCTCACCTTGTAGACTGGATCACGATCGGACGGATCGAATATCAGATTTTTTAATCATGGGTCACAACAACATATCGCATTCCAAGCCCAACACATTCCAAAGAGCAACGCAAACTTGCCTAACGCAAAAATAACACAGCATGGCATGATTATCAAATAAAAAATAAATAAATAAATAAAAATCTATAAATATTTGAAATCAAGTTATAAATATTTCGAACGGAATCCTAAGTTATCAAAGTAACCTAATTGTCAAGCACATACATCACCACATAACACATTTCGAACACAACACAAATTATAGGTAATTCATCCAATATTTAAAATCGAATTATAAATTTAGATACAATTCCTAAGTGAACCCAATTGTCAACCAACCCAAATTAAACTCCCATCAGGTTGAGGTCAAGATGCATCTAATAATGACACTACAAAGTACAATCTTGATGCGGTTGAGGGGAAAGATCAAAGCCCATCCTCAGGTGCCTCATATGAACATTGATTTAACCACAATCGGAACCAACAGCTCAAGATGACGACTTGCAAACAATTCGTCTCAACTATTAAAATTATTATTTTTAAATTTTTTTAGACACTAAATAAATAATATTAAAAAATTTAAAAAATTATTTTTTAAATACTTTAAATTCTTTAGATCAAAACCTAATGAAACCGAATATCGATTCTGCCAATCATTGAAAGCAACATGATATCATAGACGTCTCCATGCTTGTAAAAGCACTCTAGCCTAGTGTCACGTCCCGGCGTCGAAACTGTGATCCGGGCTGGCCAACAGATCCGCCGCCCATACAGGAAGCCCCGTATAGATAAAGCGACTAATATGCAAAAGATCAACTACACTAAACAGATATCAGAGCTGGAAAGTAAACTGCTGAAAATAAAATAAATACAACTCCAAAAGAAAAGGTACAAGTCTGAACCTCACTACAAAGGTCTCTCAAAATAAAACTCTCAAAAATAAAAAAAATATACAAGATATGTCCCAAAAAGACTGACAGTACTAAAATATCACCAAAAATGGGGTACATCTATTCTCTCTGAAGGACGACTGGTAGGGATCTATCTCGCAACTCCCTTACCTCGATCAGCAGGATCAGCAACTGGAGCAGCAGGAACTGGAGTAGAGGTCCCTGGGAAAAAAAATACATCACGGCGGGTGTGAGAACTACATCCCACAGTAGTTCTCAGTGGGTACCGCCAACAAGCCCGACGGTCTGCCCACTAAGTCTACTAGAGGCATAAAATAACAGGAAAACTGTAATAATGAAAAGATAAGCTGGAAAGAGTCTACAGCTATCATGCCTCTATCTACAATGCTCAAAGGGTGATACAGATAAAAATGATGCATTGACTCTAACCCAAGTACTCAATCAACCTAATCACAGTGACTGCTACATAGGGTCCAGTCAAACCTGCGCCCTCCTACTGCCATTACATCCACGGAGGACTAGACTTACGTAAGGTGTCCGTGACTGCCAAAACTAGCCCAGCCAGAAGGACTGCGTCAACAAGTCGCGATAGCAAAGTAACAGGCCCAACTCCGGAGCGGCACGCGAGGGGCGCGACCCCACCGAGCAAAGTATCCACGCATCTCTGTCGAGCTCAATATGGCTCATGCAGACTATAGTCCAAATCCACGATCAACAAGATCGACAGTATCCAAATCACATCTCTGACTCACTGGGTGGAAATACTCGATAGCCGAGACCACCGTCAACCCGACGGCTCCCACAATAGGACATCAATCCAATATGCAAATTCACTAACAGGATAAACTTCACAGCTGACAACAATGAAGGGTCCGGGAACCCCGAAAGACTAGAACCTACAACTCAAATCAAACAAAAACAGGCTCTAGGCATAGCCTCTCGTTGTTCTCGACCCAAAGAGAAAGGTAGCCCTTAGAACCCAAACCACTCAAATCCTCTCGAGTGAGAAAATTTACAGGAAAAAGGTGACATTTATTATTGAAAATCATTTTAATTTGAGAAAAACTCATTTTTAATGATTTTTAGTTCTTTTAGAAAAAATAGTTAGAAAACAAGTTTATTCACAAACCCCGAAGGGCTAATGCCTTCGTCCAATCAGACAAGAACAGACTCCGGCGACCCTTCGATGTCTGGAAGAAAAATATTGGTGGACTAAAATCATGTGTGTCCAAAAAGGTTCTGGGTTCAAGATCCTGCTATCACAAACACACCACTGCTGCGAACACAGTTGCGACACATAAAACAGAGAAACAGACATCCCGGGACCACCGTACACCCAAACGGCTCCCGCCATAGATAGAAGACCCACTATATCTACCAGACTACACTCTGCTCCCAAGCACATGTAACATGCATCCCACACTAAAAGGAATCCCGACCACTCGGCCCACTACCCGGGCGAGGATAACACTATGTTCAGGAATAGAGTATAACGTGTGAATGTCTAAAACATAAATAAACCTACCCCAAGTTGGAGTTTTCTACTAGTCTGGTTACACATGCAACATATGACAGGGTGCTAGGTCAAGTTCCAAAAATAGCAATTAGTTTAACTAAAGCAGAATAAGGGAACAATAACCAACAGGATATCAATAATAACACAAGAGAGATGACATCTCTCTCTCTAACATGCATTCTAATCCATCTCATAACTTGCATGTTCCCTATGTAATAGAATTAGTAGATAGTCTATTGATTTTGGAGGCGAAGCAACCCACCTGAAGCGCGCGTTAAACCAAGATCCAAATAAACTGAAACTGCACGGGGATAAATCCTCAGATTCCCACGATTCCAACGTGTCACGCCCCGGGAGTCGAAACTGCGACCCAGGCTCGCCAACAGATCCGCCGCCTATACAAAACTCTGCATAGGCGAAGCGTCCAACCTGCAAAAAAGTCTACAGCTAAACAGATATCAGAGCTGTAAAATAAAACTGCTGTAAAACTAAAACCATACATCTGTACAACTGCAAATGATGATACAATATCCATCTCCCAAGTGATAATAATACAATATCCTCAAATACAAAAGCCCAGAATGTTACGGAATTTGAGTTGGCGTATTTCGTGAAAAGTGTTAAGTCTTGAAGATTGAAGATGAAAGAACTTTGGATCATATACCTCAATCTCAAGAAAGAAGAATTCAAAAGGATCAGGTATGTTTAACTAATTAATTTTGGTGATCCGAATACTTCTTGTAGTGTAGAAACACCTGGAAGAATGTTTAATTGCATAAAAATCAAAAACTGGACATGGGACATGTTCAGGATCCGGATCGGGCCTTGCAATCCGGATCCCGAAGGGTGTTTGTTCATACACTGGTTCAATCCGGATCGCAGCATCTCATGATCCGGATCCCGAACACTAGTTTTACCTTTTTACTTGCACGATCCGGATCAGGATTTGCAATCCGGATCCCGAACGTTGATGTTTGGTGAAACTGTATGAACGATCCGGATCGGGGACTTCGATCCGGATCCCGAACTAGTGTTTTTCTGGAAACCGTCTTCTTGCTACTGCAATCCGGATCGCCCAATTCCGATCCGGATCGCCGTCCGTAAAATTTCCAGAAAAGGCTGTTTTTGATCCTTATCTTCTTCCAATGGTTTCTAACCTATAAGTAGGCCCTTTATTCATTTTCTAGGGCATCCGCATATAATAGAAATATACGGCCGAAAGAGAAAAATCCACATATAGAGAAGAAAGGAAATCAATAGAATTTATTCTATGGTTCTTCATCTATATTGATTGATTTGATTCTAGGTTTTCCAAACTCAGATTTTGAGCAGAATCAAATCAATGAATACTTAGATGGTATTTCCGATCTATTTCTAATCTAAGTATTCGGCGGATCATCACCACCCAAAAACAACGATTTACCCCAAATCGGCGCGTGGACTCGCGTGGCCTTGTGGATTCAAGGTGCAACCGCTCTCGTGGATTCGGAGCGAGGTACGTTCGTGGATTCGAAGCGTGCTACTGGGTGAAGACCGTGGATTCGGTCGGACGTCGTGGACTCGACGTTGGACGCTGTGGATTCAGCGTTGGGCGCAGATCGTGGATTCGAGAAGCGTCGTGGAGCGAGCGGAGAAGATCTACTAGGAGCGTATGGTAAAAGGTTGAGTCGTCTGTGAGTACGTTATATCACCTTGTACGTGTGTTAATTCTAGTGGATTTCGCCGTGTTATCGGTCCCGTGGTTTTTTACTCCGGTTTGGAGTTTTTCCACGTAAAAATCTTGCGTGTTATTTTTATTTCCGCATTGGGTTTTATTGCGCAATGATTTTTTGAGTGTTTATTGTTTACACCTATTCACCCCCCTCTAGGTGTTTTTTCCCCTATTTAGATCCATATTAGTATAACCCAACAAGTGGTATCAGAGCGGGAATAGGGTTGTAAACAATGGTTGAAGGTGGAAACATCAATCGACCCCCTTTCTTTGATGGAACAAATTATGCGTACTGGAAAGTACGGATGAAAGCCTTTTTAATTTCCATCGACGAAAGGGTGTGGCAATCAATTGAATTAGGATGGTCTAATCCAACTGAAATTATTTCTGATGTTCGCACCTTAAAACCTAGGTCGAAATGGACCAAGGAAGAGATAGATTCATCTTCTTACAATGGCAAAGGAATTAATGCTCTATTTAATGCTTTGTCACAAACAGAGTTCTCTCGCGTCTCGGCATGTGAGACTGCGAAAGAAATCTGGGATGTTCTTCAAGTTACGCATGAGGGAACTAACCTTGTGAAGATTCAGAAACTGCAAATGCTTACGAGCAAGTTTGACTCTATTTCTATGGCAGAAAATGAATCTTTCACTGACTATTACACACGATTGCAAGACATCGTAAACTCATGTGCTAACTTGGGAGAGAAGATTCCAGAATTTAAAGTTGTAAGAAAGATTTTAAGAACTCTTCCTGAACGATTTCGCCCGAAGGTCGCAGCCATTGAAACAATTAAACACCCGGACGAAATGCGTGTAGAAGAATTAGTTGGTGCATTACAAACTTATGAAATGACATTTCCTACTAACTATTCTTCGGGAAAGGCATCCTCTTCTAAGTCTTCAGGTTATGCATTGAAATCAACTAAGGAAGAAGACGCGGATTCATCCTCCTCGGACGATGACGAGAACCTATCTATGGAGGACTTTGAGAAGCAGCTCGCTCTCTTGACAAGGAAGTTTCGCCGCAACTTTCGAAGGGGTAATTCAAGTAAAACTCCATCCTTCAGAAAGTCGAAGAAAGGCAAGGGTCCTTCAAGTTACAAGTCAAGAAAGCAAGAGAACTTCTCAAAGGATAAGAAAAGTTCAGAGGGACAAGTACAGTGCTTCAAATGTCGAGGCTACGGCCACATTGCAACGGAGTGTCCCAACAAGAATCCGGCAAAGAAGAAAGCGATGCAAGTCGTTACTTGGGATGACAACTCCACGTCAAATGAGTCATCCTCAAGTGATGAAGAAGACAACGCGACAGCATTCCACGCGTCCACCACATCTTCACCCTTCATGTGCTTGATGGCAAGTACCTCCGATTCCTTGTCCAACTCCTCCCTGTTGAAAAGAACGCAACGGACGACGAATCGAGCAATTCTGAAGGTGAAGATTTTGCTCTTGCCTACCATAAGCTTTTGAGGGATTCAAAGAAACTGGCAAAGCAAAACCGGAGTTTGAGAGGGAGATTGCAGGATCTCGAAGAAGAAGCAAAAAGGGCATCTTCTCTCTCAAACGCTCTTGAAGTGGAAAGGGATAATCTAGTCAAAGCAAATGTTTCCCTTCAAGAGTCCAATGAGCTTTTCGAGAAAGAACATGAGAAATTGGTGGATAAAGCGAATTATTTCTCAAAGCTCTACGACGAGGCTCGACAGGATAAAATGGAAATGACAAAGACCATACTCCAACTAAAGATGACTTAAAGCGATTTTCTTCTGGAAGGAGTAAGTTGGACAGACTTCTTGGTCTTGGTCAAACAAATAAGTTCGGCCTCGGATACACTCAAACTGGAGACATTCCAAGTTCGAGTGGGACAGTTTTTGTGCCTCAGTCGGTATCTCCTCCTCCGACACCGGAATTCACGACAAGCAACGACAACAAGCCTACTTCATCCTCCTCGGGATCGTCAAGATCTAAGGTATGTTTTCGTTGTGGCATTTCAGGGCACATAAGGAGAAATTGCAAGACGGGAGCCAAACGCACACCTCAAGCACCTCTTGCAATGACTACCAAAAAGGTGATTCCTCAGAAATCAAATGCAAATCATTTGAAGGAAAAGAGCCTTGGTAGTTCACCGCTCAAGACGACATCATCAAGGAGCAGCAATTCTTCAAACAAGACGCTTTCACCTAGGAGAGTAACTTCACGACCATTACCGACGCATTCCAAAAAGGTTTGGGTGCGCAAAGGTGAAATTTTCCCTTGTCTTGTTACCAATGTTTCCTTGCATGCATATGATAGTTCGTCTTGGTATCTGGATAGCGGGTGTTCCCGTCACATGACCGGTGACAAAAACTGTTTTCAAACTTTTGAGAAAATCTCCGGAGGACTTGTTGTTTTCGGAGATGGTCGGTCTTCCAAAATTGTTGGAAAGGGAACGGTAGCTATTCCAGATGGCCCGGTTCTAAATAATGTGTTATTTGTTCATGGCCTTAAGACTAACCTCATAAGCATAAGTCAACTTTGTGATAATGGTTATTCAGTTAATTTTTCATCTGATGAATGTACTGTAACTGACAAGAACCATGTTTTCTTTTTAAAAGGGGTTAGATCAGAAAACAATTGTTATGTAGTTCCTAGTAAATTTTCTGAAAAATGTAACCTAGCTTCTTTGAAAAATGAAACACTTTGGCATGAAAGGCTAGGTCACATAAACTTTAAGGAACTTGCTAGAATTTCAAACAAAGATGTGGTCAAGGGGGTTCCTAAACTTTCTTTTGAACAAAACATTGTGTGTGGCGGTTGCCAAAAGGGAAAACAGTCTAGGACTGCACACAAGAACTTGAACCACATAGGTACAAAACGGCCTTTGGAACTTTTGCACATGGACTTAATGGGGCCAACTCGTCAACCATCTTTGGGAGGTAAATGGTATATTTTCTTATTGGTTGATGATTTCTCTAGATATTCTTGGGTAGCATTTTTAAAAGAGAAAGCTGATACTTTTGATTCTTTTCACGAGATCTGCCATCGTATTATGATTGAAAAGAATGAAAAGATTACTCGTGTTAGAAGTGATAGAGGTGGAGAATTCATAAATTCTAAATTCATTGATTTTTGCACTTCAAACGGCATTAAACATGAATTCTCAGCACCCTATACACCTCAACAGAATGGTGTAGTCGAGCGCAAAAACAGGGTCGTACAGGAGATGGCACGTGTTATGCTTCATAGCCGGAACCTACCGTTATATTTTTGGGCTGAAGCGGTGAACACTGCTGTCTATGTAATTAATCGAGTGTATTTGCGCCCGGGGACTTTAAATACACCATATGAACTATGGTTTTGTAGAAAACCTAACATCAAATATTTTCGTATCTTTGGGAGTCGGTGTTTTATTTTACGTGACCGCGAGAATCTTGGAAAATTTGACTCTCGAAGTGACGAAGGGATTTTCTTAGGTTATTCTACAAACAGTAGAGCATATCGAGTTTTTAACTTAGAATCTAAGACGATCGTAGAATCGATAAATGTTAAGGTAGATGAAGCTTTTCACTTTGAATCTGAAAAATCTACCCTCGATATCTCTCTTGATGATGATACACCTGCTAATGCATCTTCTTCTAACAATTCTTTCGATAATAATGATGCATCTAACGGTTCTTCAAGTTTATCTGATGTGCAGGAATCATCTCGTGTACCTCCGACTACTCCTTTACCTCAAACGTTACGCATCTCCAAGGATCATCCTGAATCGAACATCATTGGAGATCCACAAGAAGGAGTTAGAACTCGGAGACAATTGGTTTGCGGATTTGCATGCTATGTATCTCAAATCGAACCAAAGAATGTTGATGAAGCTCTTCAAGATGACTACTGGATTGAAGCAATGCAGGAAGAGCTCCATCAATTTGAGCGAAACAAAGTCTGGGAATTAACGAAGCCTCCAAAGCAACACAATGTGATAGGTACCAAATGGATTTTCAAGAACAAGAAAAATGAAGATGGTACTATCATCAGGAACAAAGCAAGGTTAGTTGCTCAAGGCTACTCTCAAGTAGAAGGTATAGACTTTGATGAAACTTTCGCCCCTGTAGCTAGACTCGAGTCGATTCGTATCTTATTTGCGATAGCTTGTCATTTTAAAATCAAATTATTTCAAATGGACGTTAAGAGCGCCTTTTTAAATGGGTTTTTAAATGAGGAAGTTTATGTGGCTCAACCGAAAGGTTTTGTGGACCACAAACTACCTAACCATGTTTTTCGTCTGAAAAAGGCTCTTTACGGTCTGAAACAAGCACCGCGAGCATGGTACGAAAGGTTGACAAAGCACCTTTTGGAAAAGGGCTATACTCGAGGGGGAGCTGACAGGACTCTCTTTGTGAAGCATTATCAAAACAATTTCATTGTAGCTCAAATCTATGTCGATGACATTGTATTTGGCGCAACAAGAGATAATGATGCTTCTAAATTCGCGGAGACCATGGAAAGCGAATTTGAGATGTCCATGATGGGCGAATTGACTTATTTTCTTGGATTACAAGTTAAACAAAACGATGAAGGTATTCACTTGTGTCAATCCAAGTATGCAATGGAGTTGGTCAAAAAGTTTGATCTAGAAAATTCTAAGGATTTTCCGACTCCAATGGGAACTAGCCATAAGGGACTTGGAAGTGAATCACATAGTGAGAATGTAGACGAGAAACTGTATCGCAGTATGATTGGAAGTCTACTGTATCTCACGGCTAGTCGCCCGGATATATCCTTCAGTGTTGGGATTTGCGCGAGATATCAATCAGCACCGAAGGAGGTTCACCTGAAAGCGGAGAAACGGATCATCCGGTACATCAAAGGAACCATAAGTTTCAGAATTTGGTATCCTATGGGAACAAGTTTGGATATAGTTGGATACTCAGATGCCGATTGGGCAGGATCAGTGGATGATCGGAAAAGCACGAGTGGTGCATGCTTCTATCTTGGCCATTGCCTTGTTGCATGGCACAGTAAAAAGCAGAATTGCATAGCACTCTCGACTGCCGAAGCGGAGTATATTTCAGCAGGAAGTTGTTCAACCCAATTGATTTGGATGAAAAGCGTGTTGGGTTATAAGTAATTGGATCTAAATAGGGGAAAAAACACCTAGAGGGGGGTGAATAGGTGTAAACAATAAACACTCAAAAAATCATTGCGCAAATAAACCCAATGCGGAAAAATAAAAGAACACGCAAGATTTTTACGTGGAAAAACTCCAAACCGGAGTAAAAAACCACGGGACCGATAACACGGCGAAATCCACTAGAATTAACACACGTACAAGGTGATATAACGTACTCACTAACGACTCAACCTTTTACCATACGCTCCTAGTAGATCTTCCCGCTCGCTCCACGACGCTTCTCGAATCCACGATCCGCGCCCAACGCTGAATCCACAGCGTCCAACGTCGAGTCCACGACGTCCAACCGAATCCACGGTCTTCACCCAGTGGCACGCTTCGAATCCACGAACGTACCTCGCTCCGAATCCACGAGAGCGGTTGCACCTTGAATCCACAAGGCCACGCGAGTCCACGCGCCGATTTTGGGGTAAATCGTTGTTTGTTTGGGTGGTGATGATCCGCCGAATACTTAGATTAAAGATAGATCGGAAATACCATCTAAGTATTCATTGATTTGATTCTACTCAAAATGTGAGTATGGAAAACCTAGAATCAAATCAATCAATATAGATGAAGAAACATAGAATAAATCTATTGATTTCCTTTCTTCTCTATATATGTGGATTTTTTCTTTTCGGCTATTTTCTTCTGTAATAGCGGATGCCCTAGAAATGAATACAGGGCCTATTTATAGGTTAGAAACCCTAGGAAGAATATACGGATCAAAAACAGCCTTTTCTGGAAAGAATTACCGACGGCGATCCGGATTGGATTTGGCGATCCGGATTGCAGAAGCACAAAAGACGGTTTCCAGAAAATTGCTTGTTCGGGATCCGGATCGTAGTCCCCGATCCGGATCGTTCATACAGTTTTACCAAAACATCATGTTCGGGATCCGGATTGCAGTTCCTGATCCGGATCGAGGAAGCAAGCAGGTAAAACTAATGTTCGGGATCCGGATCAGAGAATGCTGCGATCCGGATTGAACCAGTGTATGAACCAACACCCTTCGGGATCCGGATTGCCGAGCTCGATCCGGATCCTGAACATGTCCCATGTCCAGTTTTTGATGTTTAAGCAATTAAAACCTCTTCCAGGTGTTTCTACACTATAAGAAGTATTCGGATCATCAAAATTCTTTAGTTAAACGTACCTGATCCTTTTGAATTCTTCTTTCTTGAGATTGAGGTATACGATCCAAAGTTTCTTCATCTTCAATCTTCAAGACTTAATACATTCACGAAATACGCCAACTCAAATTCCGTAACAATCTCCCCCTTTGGCGGTTTCGTGACAAAACACAAATCCACAAAAGAAAATTCAAAAAGATATTTTTGTTGCTATCACCATACAACAAAAATTTACAAAAGAGATCCAGAAATTAAAAACATGAGATAAACTCCTAGAACAGACTCTAGACTTAGACATCTGTAATCTCTGCACACAGAAAGCATTCTTGACAAACAAAATCGTTAGATACCTCAAGAATTGAAACATTCAAAACCAACTACAGAGATAGAGTTTATTCTCATCATGACATTTGAAAAATTCAGATATGTAAGAGAATCATAGTTAAAGCCAACATATCTTCTAAGCAGTCGAAAACCAAATGTCAAAGTATGTTAGTCCAACATCAACTTGTTAGTCATATTACATGCCCAAATAGTTAGTCGAATAGTTAGTATAGAGGCATGTCACAAATCACATAAGAAAAACCAAAGTTGAGTGGAAGTCATACTTACCTTGATATTCACAAAGTTGATATTCACAATCATCCATTCATTGTTCTAAGTTCTCGCTAACTCTCTCCCCCTTTTTGTCACAAAACAAAGCCAAAACGTAGCAAGAGCTACAATATGTAAGGAGAGTAAAAAAAAAAGTTCTATTAATATGCACAAACTGAGAACTAAACTAAAAGTAAGAAGAAAAACTAAGTCCTGAAAACTAAGAACCAAGAACTGCGAACTGCAAGAGAGTAAGATCATAGAAAAAGTGAACAGAAGGTGCTGCTCAGTCTGAAGAATCTGAACTAGTACAACTCAGCTTGCTCAAAATCCCTTTAAGCAAATTCTTAATATTTGAGTACTTTTTCTTGATCTTCTTGTGTTCAGAGGAAATCTGCTGAATTCTTTCGATATTCTCTCTTGTGCAGCAGAGAGTCTTTGTTGTTCCTGACGAATCGATTCCAAAGTCTCTGTGTCAGTTGTCCGTGTCTTTGAGTGTGAAGGATGCTGTGTAGATGCAGATGGTGCATCCAGTCCCGAAACCCATGGAGATTCAGTTTGCAGAATTCCAGAAAGTGAGCGTGCTCTGGTGAGAGGCCCACTATGCTGACTCGCACTTCTTTGGACATTTTTCCTTCTCGTATACTGTTTGGTTGTTGAGGCAGATCTCATTAGTCTTTTTCCTTTGGTAAATTTCCTGTCCTCCTCATCAATTTTTCGTTGAACATCTTTGAAGAATTCGTCCCATTCTTCCTCATCGTAATCCGAGCTGTCCTCCTTGGCTTCGTTCGTTTTGTCTTGAGTTGAAACACCCGGTTCTTCTTTAACGGATGTGCTCGTGTGCACCATCGTGACCAGTAGCAGGATTAACCAGGAGAGTGCCATTGGTGTGAGTGCTCTGAGTTTTAGAAAGTGTCCTGTGAAAACCAACTCAAGAACATATGAAAAATCGTCAATTTTGAAAAATTTGAAAAATTGTTCCTAGACAATCATAATCATGTAGAGAAGCCAAGAATCAAATTAGTTTTCCAAAAAGAATTTTAAAAATAGATCAATTCCATGATTTTCAAAAATTCCTCTTTTATGCCCTAAACCAGAATTTTTAGAAATCGAAGCCTAAAAACTCGTTTATCTTGAGAAAACCCAGCATAAAAGCAAAACTAATTGACCCAGAGTCCTTATTTCAAAAGAAATTTGATCAAAAACCATTCACAAACGAAAAAGTTTCAAGATTTCAACTCACGTTTGATGAAAAACCATAAAAACTGTGAAAAACCGAGTTTTGATCAATAAAACTTACTTGAATCCGAAGAACTTTGAGTTTGGAAGCTCCAAAATGCAAGAAATCTAGAGAGAGAAGCTCTAGAGATTTTAGAACAAAAGATTAGGGTAAAAGAAATCAAATCCTCTTTGTTCTTATAAAAACCCTAGCCGTGATCCGGATCGGATCGAGAATGTGATCCGGATCGGCTACCCGCAGGAAGAATCCTGCGTTCGGGATCCGGATCACTTACCCCGATCCGGATCGGCTTCAACTTTTTCTCCAGAAAAATTCAGAAAAATTCCATAAAATCCAGAAAAAGTATGTAAGCACTTTACCATGTCAACTTTAAACAAAAGACATCGTTTCATACAACAAGAAATAGATTATGCAAAATCTATCAAAAATACCCAAAAATGAAACGAAAATTTACGAAAGTTAAAACACTTAAAGTTGAACAACTTCAATTACATCTATCCTGATCCTATGTGTAATGCCTTTATCAAATCATCAATTTTAGTAAAGAAAATGAAGTACCAAGATCAATAGATGTTTGAAATCCCAGATAAGTTAGATAATATATCTAGACAATCTGTTGAAGGAGTGGCTCTTTGAGCATCTTTTACTAAAAATCCCACCTTATACCAACCATGAAATACGACTGAGTCAAGTATTTCAATATGAATTTCATCAACAATTTTCAAAACAAAAATTTGCTTTTCATTCATGGAGTATTTTTTTTTTTCATTTTCTCCATGTGGTGGTAGTTTTCACACTCCTCATGGGATGTAACTCTTTCCACATCTTTTGAGCATTTTACATTTCATTGACTCCCCCTCAATTGGCTATCAATTATTTAATATATAAAGTATTCAACCAAACCATTGATCTCGAATTCATACTCGACTAAGCAATCAAATATGATAATGACTATACCAAGAGATCATTGAGAGAGAAATTGACTTTGATCACTTAAAAGATGGTTTAATTAACGTAAATGATCATTGCAACATTGAAATATTATGACATCAAAAGCATAATAAATTTCTAAATGCATAAAAGGATGCAATTAAAGTCAATTATGATTTATGCTCAATTAATGTCCTATGTACAAAACATAGATAAAGAACAAAACAAAAACAAAAACAAAACCTAACCTAAGCAAAGGTTTCAAAAGAGTTTATTTCAAGGAAAGCATGCCAATTGCTTTACGCAAGTGAATAAAACGTTTTTGATCCAAAGGTTTTGTTAAGATATCAGCTAATTGATCCTCAGTTGAAATATATGACAGTTGAAGAATGTTTGATTCAACTAGCTCTCTAAGAAAATGATATCTAAGTTCAATATGTTTTGTTCTAGAGTGCAACACAGGGTTTTTAGAAATGTTAATAGCACTAGTGTTGTCACATAAAATGGTTACCGAAGATGTTGAAATCCGGAAATCGCTCAACACGCTTTTCATCCAAATCAATTGGGTTGAACAACTTCCTGCAGAAATGTACTCCGCTTCGGCAGTCGAGAGTGCTATGCAGTTCTGCTTTTTACTGTGCCATGCAACAAGGCAATGGCCAAGATAGAAGCATGCACCACTCGTGCTTTTCCGGTCATCCACTGATCCAGCCCAATCGGCATCTGAGTATCCAACAATATCCAAAGTCGTTCCCATAGGATACCAAATTCCGAAATTGATTGTACCTTTGATATATCGGATGATCCGTTTCACCGCTTTCAGGTGAACCTCCTTCGGTGCTGATTGATATCTCGCACAAATCCCAACACTGAAGGATATATCCGGGCGACTAGCCGTGAGATATAGTAGACTTCCAATCATACTGCGGTACAGTTTCTCGTCTACATTCTCACTTTGTGATTCACTTCCAAGTCCCTTATGGCTAGTTCCCATTGGAGTCGGAAAATCCTTAGAATTTTCAAGATCAAACTTTTTGACCAACTCCAGTGCATACTTGGATTGACACAAGTGAATTCCTTCATCGTTTTGTTTAACTTGTAATCCAAGAAAATAAGTCAATTCGCCCATCATGGACATCTCAAATTCGCTTTCCATGGTCTCCGCGAATTTGGAAGCATCATTATCTCTTGTTGCGCCAAAAACAATGTCATCGACATAGATTTGAGCAACTATGAAATTGTTTTGATAATGCTTCACAAAGAGAGTCCTGTCAGCTCCCCCTCGAGTGTAGCCCTTTTCCAAAAGGTGCTTTGTCAACCTTTCGTACCATGCTCGCGGTGCTTGTTTCAGACCGTAAAGAGCCTTTTTCAGACGAAAAACATGGTTAGGTAGTTTATGATCCACAAAACCTTTCGGTTGAGCCACATAAACTTCCTCATTTAAAAACCCATTTAAAAAGGCGCTCTTAACGTCCATTTGAAATAATTTGATTTTAAAATGACAAGCAATCGCAAACAATATACGAATGGACTCGAGTCTAGCTACAGGGGCGAAAGTTTCATCAAAGTCTATACCTTCTACTTGAGAGTAGCCTTGAGCAACTAACCTTGCTTTGTTCCTGATGATAGTACCTTCTTCATTTTTCTTGTTCTTGAAGATCCATTTGGTACCTATCACATTGTGTTGCTTCGGAGGCTTCGTTAATTCCCAGACTTTGTTTCGCTCGAATTGATGGAGCTCTTCCTGCATTGCTTTAATCCAGTAGTCATCTTGGAGAGCTTCATCAACATTCCTTGGTTCGATTTGAGATACATAGCATGCAAATCCGCAAACCAATTGTCTCCGTGTTCTAACTCCTTCTTGTGGATCTCCAATGATGTTCGATTCAGGGTGATCCTTGGAGATGCGTAACGTTTGAGGTAGAGGAGTAGACGGAGGTACACGAGATGATTCCTGCACATCAGATAAACTTGAAGAACCGTTAGATGCATCATTATTATCGAAAGAATTGTTAGAAGAAGATGCATTAGCAGGTGTATCATCATCAAGAGAGATATCGAGGGTAGATTTTTCAGATTCAAAGTGAAAAGCTTCATCTACCTTAACATTTATCGATTCTACGATCGTCTTAGATTCTAAGTTAAAAACTCGATATGCTCTGCTGTTTGTAGAATAACCTAAGAAAATCCCTTCGTCACTTCGAGAGTCAAATTTTCCAAGATTCTCACGATCACGTAAAATAAAACACCGACTCCCAAAGATGCGAAAATATTTGATGTTAGGTTTTCTACAAAACCAAAGTTCATATGGTGTATTCAATGTCCCCGGGCGCAAATACACGCGATTAATAACATAAACAGCAGTGTTCACCGCTTCAGCCCAAAAATAAAAAGGTAAGTTCCGGCTGTGAAGCATAACACGTGCCATTTCCTGTACGACCCTGTTTTTGCGCTCGACTACACCATTTTGTTGAGGTGTGTAAGGTGCAGAGAATTCATGTTTAATGCCATTAGAAGTGCAAAAATCAATGAATTTGGAATTTATGAATTCCCCACCTCTATCACTCCTAACTCGAGTAATCCTATCATTCTTTTCAGTCATAATACGATTGCAGATTTCGAGAAAAGAATCAAAGGTATCAGCTTTTTCTTTTAAGAATGCTACCCAAGTATATCTAGAAAATCATCAACCAATAAGAAAATATACCATTTACCTCCCAGAGATGGTTGACGAGTTGGCCCCATTAAATCCATATGCAAAAGTTCCAAAGGCCGTTTTGTACCTATGTGGTTCAAGTTCTTGTGTGCAGTCCTAGACTGTTTTCCTTTTGGCAACCGCCACACACAAGGTTTTGTTCAAAAGAAAGTTTCGGAACCCCCTTGACCACATCTTTATTCGAAATTCTAGCAAGTTCCTTAAAGTTTATGTGACCTAGCCTTTCATGCCAAAGTGTTTCATTTTTCAAAGATGCTAGGTTACATTTTTCAGAAATCTTAGTAGGAACTACATAACAATTGTTTTCTGATCTAACCCCCTTTAAAAAGAAAGCATGGTTCATGTCAGTTACAGTGCATTTATCAGATGAAAAATTAACTGAATAACCACTATCACAAAGTTGACTTATGCTTATGAGGTTAGTCTTAAGGCCATGAACAAATAACACATTATCTAGAACCGGGCCATCTGGAATAGCTACCGTTCCCTTTCCAACAATTTTGGAAGACCGACCATCTCCGAAAACAACAAGTCCTCCGGAGTTTTTCTCAAATGTTTGAAAACAGTTTTTGTCACCGGTCATATGACGGGAACACCCGCTATCCAGGTACCAAGACGAACTATCATATGCATGCAAGGAAACATTGGTAGCAAGACAAGGGAAAATTTCACCTTTGCGCACCCAAACCTTTTTGGAATGCGTCGGTAATGATCGTGAAGTTGATTTCCTAGGTGAGAGCGTCTTGCTTGAAGAATTGCTGCTCCTTGATGATGTCGTCTTGAGCGGTGTACTACCAAGGCTCTTTTCCTTCAAATAGTTTGCAGTTGTTTTTCGAGGAATAGCCTTTTGGTAGTCATTGCAAGAGGTGCTTGAGGTGTGCGTTTGGCTTCCGTCTTGCAATTTCTCCTTATGTGCCCTGAAATGCCACAACGAAAACATACCTTGATTCTTGTCGATTCCGAGGAAGATGTAGTAGGTTTGTTGTCGTTGCTTGTCGTGAACACCGGTGTCGGAGGAGGAGATACCGACTGAGGCACAAATACTGTACCACTCGAACTTGGAATGTCTCCAGTTTGAGTGTATCCGAGGCCGAACTTATTTCTTTGACCAAGACCAAGAAGTCTGTCCAACTTACTCCTTCCAGAAGAAAATCTCTTTAAGTCATCCTTCAGTTGGCGTATGGTCTCCGTCATTTCCAATTTTTCCTGTCGAGCCTCGCCGTTGAGCTTCAAGAAGTAATTCGCTTTGTTCACCATATCCATATAATTCTTCTCGAGTTGCTCATTGGACTCTTGAAGGGAAACATTTGTTTTAATCAAATTATCCCTTTCCACTTCAAGATCGGTTGAGAGAGAGGTTACCCTTTTTACTTCTTCTTCGAGATCCTGCAATCTCCCTTTCAACCCCTTGTTTTGCTTAGCCAGTTTCTTTGAATCCCTCAAAAGTTATGGTAGGCTAAAGCAAAATCTTCACCTTCCGAATCATCTGATTCATCGTCCGTTGCAATCTTTTCAACAGTGGAGTTGGACAGTGAGTCGGATGTACTTGCCATTAAGCACATGAAGGGTGAAGATGTAGTGGACGCGTGGAAAGCTGTCGCGTTGTCTTCTTCATCACTTGAGGATGACTCATTTGACGTGGAGTTGTCATCCCAAGTAACGACTTGCATCGCTTTCTTCTTAGCCGGATTCTTGTTGGGACATTCCGTTGCAATGTGGCCGTAGCCTCGACATTTGAAGCACTGAACTTGTCCCTCAGAACTTTTCTTATCCTTTGAGAAGTTCTCTTGCTTTCTTGACTTGTAGCTTGAAGAACCCTTGCCTTTCTTCGACTTTCCGAAGGATGGAGTTTTGCTTGGATTACCCCTTCGAAAGTTGCGGCGAAACTTCCTTGTCAAGAGAGCGAGCTGCTTCTCAAAGTCCTCCATAGAAAGGTTCTCGTCGTCGTCCGAGGAGGATGAATCCGCGTCTTCTTCTTTAGTTGTTTTCAATGCGTAACCTGAAGACTTAGAAGAGGATGCCTTTCCAGAAGAATAGTTAGTAGGAAATGTCATTTCATAAGTTTGTAAAGCACCTACTAATTCTTCTACACGCATTTCGTCCGGGTGTTTAATTGTTTCAATGGCTGCGACCTTCGGGCGAAATCGTTCAGGAAGAGTTCTTAGAATTTTTCTTACAACTTTAAATTCTGGAATCTTCTCTCCCAAGTTAGCACATGAGTTTACGATATCTTGCAATCGTGTGTAATAGTCAGTGAAGGATTCATTCTCTGCCATAGAGATAGAGTCAAACTTGCTCGTGAGCATTTGCAGTTTCTGAATCTTCACTAGGTTAGTTCCCTCATGCGTAACTTGAAGAACATCCCAGATTTCTTTCGCAGTCTCACATGCCGAGACGCGAGAGAACTCAGTTTGTGACAAAGCATTAAATAGAGCATTAATTCCTTTGCCATTGTAAGAAGATAAGTCTATCTCTTCCTTGGTCCATTTCGACCTAGGTTTTAAGGTGCGAACATCATCTAAAATTTCAGTTGGATTAGACCATCCTAATTCAATTGATTGCCACACCCTTTCGTCGATGGAAATTAAAAAGGCTTTCATCCGCACTTTCCAGTACGCATAATTTGTTCCATCAAAGAAAGGGGGTCGATTGATGTTTCCACCTTCAACCATTGTTTACAACCCTATTCCCGCTCTGATACCACTTGTTGGGTTATAAGTAATTGGATCTAAATAGGGGAAAAAACACCTAGAGGGGGGTGAATAGGTGTAAACAATAAACACTCAAAAAATCATTGCGCAAATAAACCCAATGCGGAAAAATAAAAGAACACGCAAGATTTTTACGTGGAAAAACTCCAAACCGGAGTAAAAAACCACGGGACCGATAACACGGCGAAATCCACTAGAATTAACACACGTACAAGGTGATATAACGTACTCACAGACGACTCAACCTTTTACCATACGCTCCTAGTAGATCTTCCCGCTCGCTCCACGACGCTTCTCGAATCCACGATCCGCGCCCAACGCTGAATCCACAGCGTCCAACGTCGAGTCCACGACGTCCAACCGAATCCACGGTCTTCACCCAGTGGCACGCTTCGAATCCACGAACGTACCTCGCTCCGAATCCACGAGAGCGGTTGCACCTTGAATCCACAAGGCCACGCGAGTCCACGCGCCGATTTTGGGGTAAATCGTTGTTTGTTTGGGTGGTGATGATCCGCCGAATACTTAGATTAAAGATAGATCGGAAATACCATCTAAGTATTCATTGATTTGATTCTACTCAAAATGTGAGTATGGAAAACCTAGAATCAAATCAATCAATATAGATGAAGAAACATAGAATAAATCTATTGATTTCCTTTCTTCTCTATATATGTGGATTTTTTCTTTTCGGCTATTCTTCTGTAATAGCGGATGCCCTAGAAATGAATACAGGGCCTATTTATAGGTTAGAAACCCTAGGAAGAATATACGGATCAAAAACAGCCTTTTCTGGAAAGTTTTACCGACGGCGATCCGGATTGGATTTGGCGATCCGGATTGCAGAAGCACAAAAGACGGTTTCCAGAAAATTGCTTGTTCGGGATCCGGATCGTAGTCCCCGATCCGGATCGTTCATACAGTTTTACCAAACATCATGTTCGGGATCCGGATTGCAGTTCCTGATCCGGATCGAGGAAGCAAGCAGGTAAAACTAATGTTCGGGATCCGGATCAGAGAAGGCTGCGATCCGGATTGAACCAGTGTATGAACCAACACCCTTCGGGATCCGGATTGCCGAGCTCGATCCGGATCCTGAACATGTCTCATGTCCAGTTTTTGATGTTTAAGCAATTAAAACCTCTTCCAGGTGTTTCTACACTATAAGAAGTATTCGGATCATCAAAATTCTTTAGTTAAACGTACCTGATCCTTTTGAATTCTTCTTTCTTGAGATTGAGGTATACGATCCAAAGTTTCTTCATCTTCAATCTTCAAGACTTAATACATTCACGAAATACGCCAACTCAAATTCCGTAACAAAGCGTGTTGAGCGATTTCCGAATTTCAGCATCTTCGGTAACCATTTTATGTGACAACACTAGTGCTATTAACATTTCCAAAAACCCTGTGTTGCACTCTAGAACAAAACATATTGAACTTAGATATCATTTTCTTAGAGAGCTAGTTGAATCAAACATTCTTCAACTGTCATATATTTCAACTGAGGATCAATTAGCTGATATCTTAACAAAACCTTTGGATCAAAAACGTTTTATTCACTTGCGTAAAGCAATTGGCATGCTTTCCTTGAAATAACCTTTTTGAAACTTTTTGCTTAGGTTAGGTTTTGTTTTTGTTTTATGTTTTTGTTCTTTATCTATGTTTGTACATAGGACATTAATTGAGCATTGATCATAATTGACTTTAATTGCATCTCTTCACGCATTTAGAAATTTATTATGCTTTTGATATCATAATATTTCAATGTTGCAATGATCATTTATGTTAATTAAGTCATCTTTTAAGTGATCAAAGTCAATTTCTCTCTCAATGATCTCTTGGTATAGTCATTATCTTATTTGATTGCTTAGTCGAGTATGAATGCGAGATCAATTTTTGGTTGAATACCTTATATATTAAATAATTGATAGCCAATTGAGGGGGAGTCAAAGAAAAGTAAAATGCTCAAAAGATGTGGAAAGAGTTACATCCCAATGAGGAGTGTGAAAACTACCACCACATGAAGGAAGAAAAAAAAAAAAAGAAAAAGATACCTCATGTATGCAAAGCAAATTTTTTTGTTTTAAAAACTGTTGATGAAATGCATATTGAAATACTTGACTCAGTCATATTTCATGGTTGGTATAAGGTGGGATTTTTGATAAAAGATGCTCAAAGAGCCACTCCTTCAACAGATTGTCTAGATATATTATCTAACTTATCTGGGATTTCAAACATCTATTGATCTTTGTACTTCATTTTCTTTACCAAAATTGATGATTTGATAAAGGCATTACGCATAAGATCAAGATAGATGTGATTGAAGTTGTTCAACTTTAAGTGTTTTAATTTCCATAAATTTTCGTTTCATTTTTGAGTATTTTTGATAGATTTGGTATAATCTATTTCTTGTTGTATGAAACGATGATTTTTGTTTAAAGTTGATATGGTAAATTGCTTACATACTTTTTCTGGATTTTATGAAATTTTTCTAAAAATTTTCTGAGAAAAAGCTGGAGCCGATCCGGATCGGGGTAAGTGATCCGGATCCCGAACTGTAAGACCTGGTTTTTCCCTTGGCTTTTCAGTCATGCCTCGTTTGTTGACGGTCCGACTGAGGGCTTATTTTTCATGTTTTCCGGGGCAGCCCATCGGGGCTCGCGGATATTTTTAGGTGGTAGAGCTCGCGAAACGGAGCGCGGGGATGCGATCGGTTTCAGATTCCCACTCCGGGTTCATCCAGAATTAAATTCCGAAGTCTGGGGCCCCCGTAGGTGCTCCGGGATCCGTGTTGGCGATCTGCACGATTTTTGAGGTAACTGACAATCCAAACCCTAACCCTCCCCTTTAGGTCAGGGCACGTTGGGACTTAGGGTTTCTCGCTTTCTTTTCCCCTTCCCATTCCCTACTTCGTGCGATACAACAGGGCGGCCACGTTCAAGGGAAGTTAGAGGAGAGAAAGAGGAACCCAACCCTTTTCACTCTCGCCTTGGGTTTTCGGCGCGGATTTCCAACGTGGGGATCTTGGGAGAAGGAGGAAGCTTGCCTTCTTACGGGTGGACCGGGGGAAGTGGACGATCCTCCCTCCCTCTTCCTCGAACGATCCAAGGTGAGTGGTTGATGTTTTTGTCTTCTCGGTTGGGGTCGTTTCGGGGCCCGGGATCGCAGCGCCGCCGCGAGGAGCAGGGCTAGCATCGCCGCCACGGGGCCGCCCGCGGGTGGGGCGCCCGCGCGGCGCGGGTGGTGCCGCGCGGGGCCGCCCCGCACCGCGGGCAGCGCGCCGCGCGGCACCCGGCCGCGCGGGGCCGCCCACTGGCGGGGCGCCCGCGCGGGCTGGTGCCGCGCGGGGCCGCCCCGCACCGCGGGCGGCGCGCCCGCGCCCGCGCGGCACCCGGCCGCGCGGGGGCCGCCCCGCACCGCGGGCAGCGTGCCCGCGCGGCACCCGGCCGCGCGGGGCCGCCCACTGGCGGCGGGGCGCCCGCGCGGGCTGGTGCCGCGCGGGGCCGCCCCGCACCGCGGGCGGCGCGCCCGCGCGGCACCCGGCCGGCGGGGGCCGCCCACTGGCGGGGGCACCGCGCGGGCTGGTGCCGCGCGGGGCCGCCCCGCACCGCGGGCGGCGCGCCCGCGCGGCACCCGGCCGCGCGGGGCTGCCACTGGCGGGGTGCCCGCGCGGGCTGGTGCCGCGCGGGGCCGCCCCGCACCGCGGGCAGCGCGCCCGCGCGGCATCCGGCCGCGCGGGGTCGGCCACAGGCGGGGCGCCCGCGCGGGCTGGTGCCGCGCGGGGCCGCCCCGCACCGCGGGCGGCGCGCCCGCGCGGCACCCGGCCGCGCGGGGCTGCCCACTGGCGGGGCGCCCGCGCGGGCTGGTGCCGCGCGGGGCCGCCCCGCACCGCGGACAGCGCGCCCGCGCGGCACCCGGCCGCGCGGGGCCGCCCACAGGTGGGGCGCCCGCGCGGGCTGGTGCCGCGCGGGGCCGCCCCGCACCGCGGGCAGCGCGCCCCGCGCGGCACCTGGCCGCGCGGGGCCGCTCGCTGATAGGACGCCGCGCGGGCTGGTGCCGCGCAGGGCCGTGCACGAGCCGAGAGCGCTCCACACGAGTCGGTGTCGTGCGGGGAGCTCGCAGCACGAAGTCCGGGGCTGCGTCCGTCGCCCGGGTTCGGTCTGGAGTCGGTGAGGTTTTCGGACCCTTTAGTTGACATGCCCTTGTTTCCTCAGGAGTGCGGGACGTCGTCGGCGGCAGGCGCACGGACACGGACGAGCCGAGCACAGGACGACACACACGAGGTGGGTACTTCTCCGGGGGTTTCGGGGATAGGCTTGTTTTATTAAGAATAACATGAAGGTGTAAGGTTTTTGGGATTTACGTTTATCTGACTAACCCTGTTGCATTACTTTACTCATTTATCGATACGTGCGCTCTTGTTTTGCTACACGCACACCGGCGGTTTGGCCACCGCAAGGGTGTGCTTTTCCGGAAAAGTGGTACGTTGACCCGTGTACCCCACGCGACGGTGGCGTTAGGAATGGGGGCCCTCGCAGGTGGGGGGTGTGAGCGGTGAAGCCGAGGCAGGTGCTCGGCGGCCGAGGCGGGTGCTCGGCGGGGGACACCGAGGTAGGGGCTCGGTACGGTGATCGGGGTAGGTGCCCGGTTTGGTTCGATGCAGGGTGAGGTTACTATGGACGGTATTGAGGAGGACGGTTGCTCCGGTCCTTATGGTTTGCTATTTTTTTTAGCTCTTTGCCTATTATGTTATTTCCAGTCACTGACTTCCCACTCCGTGACAGGTTCGTCCAGGGGCGAGTGCTAGGGCACCGGTGAGGCCGCGAGGGCGCTGTTCTGACTTAGCGCGCCTTCAGACACAGTGACTCTCCTTTCTCTTTTCCTTTATTATCTCTGTTAGTTAGTTGTGGATTGCGACACCCCCGTGGGGTCGAAGTGGATGTATTCTCTATCACTTATGCGAATGTACTGTTACTACTTTCCTTATTTGGCCGTTTTAAACCATGAAAAGAAACCGAATGAAGAAAATCGCTTGCGAAAACCGTTTTAAAAACTGTGGGTGTCGTGTGGGCACCGGATTTTAAAAACCTTGTGGATTTATGTGGTTTCGAAATAGTTTTCAAAAAATAATGGCGTCGTGTGGGCGCCGCTTTCAAAACCTTGCGATTATTTATCCTTTCAAATCAGTCGGCCCCTTTCCTCGTATAAAAGTTGATGGAATGATTGGAATGCATGTTTTATGTCTTTGTACCTCGATTAGTGTGGTTAATGCTTGAGGTGAATGTATGATGTAATCAGGACGCCGTGCATATACAAAGGAGACTCTGCCCGTTTGTAGAGCAAATTTGTATATGCGGCGGGTCTGGGCACGCGTCGGGGAGTAATGATTTTCAAAAAAAAATATATATATTGCTTTGGGAGCATCGGCGGCTTTTCTTCCGCGCATTTAAACCCCCGGGGCGTGACAGACTAAGATGGTATCAGAGCAACAATAAAGTGTTGACCACAATAGTCGGGGCCCAACATCCACGGGGCGCAATGTACTAACTACTGATAATAAAGTGAACGGGGATAGAAAAGTAGAACGCGAGTGCTCTTGGGGGAAGGGGGGGAATTAGTGTTTTCTTCCTTTAGGGCCGGCGTTCGCGGCATTATCTCTTGGTTTACGCTAGGAGTAACTGTTTGGTACTTGTGTTCAGATCATGGTGAGAACTAGAGCTACCGCCGAGGACACAGGGGCAGACGCAGCGGCGTCGGCGACTGCAGAGAACCAACTCCTGAGGCAGCAGCTACGGGAGATGGCGGGACAGTTGGCGACCTTGACGGACCACGTGCGCCAACTAACGCAGCAACAGCAGGCCGCTGCAGCGGCGGCGGTCGCCCCGGGTCCTTTTGCGGGGCCGACTGCACCGACGACGGGGGCTGGGGCAGGGACTGCCCCTACGCGGGTCGCGGCGCCTGAGGTACCGTCAACCCAACAGACGGTGCCAGAGGTAGCCCCTCCGGCAGCAGTAGCAGGATCGACGCCGGGGACTTCAGCCAGGGACACCCCCGTGGAGACCGGGGTGAGGCCTTCTACTGTCATGGCCGCCACTGCCACAGGGGAGGGCTCAGCCCCGCCAACAGAGCGGGAGCGCGTACGTGCCAATTTAGCAGACTTCAAGAAACACGACCCGCCGACATTTGAGGGGGAGACGACGGACCCCTGGGTGGTGGAGAAGTGGGTGGATTCAATGGAGAAATTGTTTGAGGATCTACTGATGGAAGATCACGAGCGGGTTCCCCTGGCCGTCCATTTTCTGGAGGGGAATGCCCGCATCTGGTGGAAGACGGTACGCCCCGACTCCGCAAAGGGTACCGCCCTCCCGTCTTGGACCACTTTTAAGCAGCAGCTGTTCGGGGCGTTCTTTACGAATAGCGTCAAGAAGCAACTTGAGGATGATCTCAACCACATTAAGCAGGGAACCAGAACAGTGATGGAGTACCAACGGGCGTTCGTGAGGCTGGCGAACTGCGTCCCGTTCGTCATTCGGGACGAGTCCCACAAGGCTCAACTATTCGTGGATGGACTGAGGACCGACATTTTCCAAGTGGTGGACGCGGCAGATCTGCATACTTTTCAGGCGGTGGTCGACCGGGCCACCATAGTAGAGCGCGGCTTCGCCGTTACGCGCGCTCGAAGGGATGGTCCCCATCAGCACGAAGACAGAAAGCGGACTCAGACCTTTTCAGGGGGAGGCTCCCCCAGTGGGAGTCGGCCCTCTAAGCGGTGGAGGTCCCAGCAGAGGAACAGAGGTGCGCCAAGAGGAGGAGGACAACGCTCGGACGATCGGCCTTGCGTGATCTGCGGCGGGGCGCACCGAGTGACGGAATGCTCCCAGAGGCAGGACCATTGTTTCCGATGTGGCAAGCGGGGCACTTCCGTTTCAACTGCCCCCTGAACCAAGGCACGGCATCTTCAGCAGCTTCCGCGCCGTCATCCCAGCACGTGGGGCGAGGGAAGGCCCCGATGGCTTCAGCTTCCAGACCGCCAGCATCCCGACCAGCAGGGGACAGGCCGCCACCATCGGGAGGCCGCGTCTACTCAATGAATCAGCAGGAGGCATACCCGTCTGAGCACGTCGTCGCAGGTACTACCCTTGTTTCCATTTACCGTGCTAGAACCCTTTTCGATACCGGAGCAACCCTCTCGTTTATGTCTTGTGACTTTGCACTGACCCATGGGTTTGAGACGAGACCCCTACCCAGTATGATGACAGTTCACACAGCGGGAGGATCCCTGGAGGCCCGCAACCTTGTAGCAGCCTGCCCGATAAGGTTGGGGAGGCTTTCCTGCCCCTGGGATCTGGTGGTGATCCCACTGAAGGAATACGACGTGGTGCTAGGGATGGATTGGCTCACGGAGTACCAAGCGGTGATCGATTGCGAGAAACGCCAAGTGCGGCTATTGCACCCAGAGTTCCCAGAGAACGTGTACTTGGCATGCAAGAGCGTCTCTTTTCCATCCATCATACCAGCGTCGCGAGCCAGGAAATTGATTGAGAGAGGATGCGTGGCTCTGTTGGCGTCGGTGGCCCTGGCCACGGGACCCTCTACGGCCCTTTCCGACATTCCGGTGGTGAGGGACTTCCCAGATGTCTTCCCGACCGAGCTACCTGGACTACCCCCCGAGCGAGAGGTTGAGTTTCCGATCGAGCTTCCACCCGGTACCCGACCGATTTCAAAGGCCCCCTACCGAATGGCCTTTGCAGAACTGAAGGAACTAAAGGCGCAGCTTGAGGATCTCCTGGACAAGGGATTTATTAGACCGAGTGTGTCGCCTTGGGGCGCACCGGTACTCTTCGTGCGAAAGAAAGACGGGAGCTTGCGGCTTTGCATCGACTACCGGAAATCAATAAGGCCACTGTGAAGAACAAATACCCCCTACCCAGGATCGATGACCTTTTTGATCAGTTACGGGGGCGACGGTATTCTCCAAGATCGACTTGCAGTCCGGCTACCATCAACTCAGAGTGAAAAACGAGGACATTCCGAAGACGGCCTTCGGACCCGGTACGGCCACTACGAGTTCACCGTAATGCCGTTCGGGCTTACCAACGCCCCAGCGGTGTTCATGGACATGATGAACCGGGTTTTCAAGCCCTTCCTAGACCGGTTTGTGGTGGTCTTCATCGACGACATCTTGATCTACTCGCCCACCGATGGGGAGCATGAGGAGCATCTACGAGTGGTTCTGCAGACCCTTAGGGAGCAAAATTTGTACGCCAAACTCAAGAAATGCGAGTTCTGGCTTCGCGAGGTGGGGTTCCTAGGGCACATCATTTCAGCAGCAGGAATCGCGGTGGATCCTAAGAAAGTGGAGTCAGTGACCGACTGGCCCCAACCGACTTCGGTGACAGAGGTCCGCAGCTTTCTGGCCGCACTTGCGGGGTATTATAGAC